>FLSR01000310.1:128438-157928 GCA_900092035.1 Leuciscus waleckii | reverse complement strand
ACAGTGAAAATATGTAAAAAGCGAGATTACAATATATATATGAATAATGACTGGAATGCACTAAGAATCTCTTGTTTTTTCTCCCCAGATCCAAATGCGCAGTGTATGTTGTATTTTTTCATAGTGTTACAGCAGAATACAAAGGGGGGAAAAAGAAAAAAATCAGCAGGAAAATAATGCAGTGACTAAAAAGAGCTCTTGCCATATATTTTCTTGTTATTCTATGTCACATTAAAATATCAAGCTTTACGTTATTCTCCTGGTCTGACAATAGAACATTATACAGCTCTTTCAGTCAAACTGACGGATAAGGATTATAAGTGCAATCTTATGATTTGAAATTATTTGTTTCAGTGTTTTTCAGTGGAACTTCCCCAAATTGGAAGTGCCTCCCATAATCTAAATCGCAGTAGGCTCGTTAGAAAAAAGGTGGATACATATCTATTGACAAAGAAACACTGCGGATGTACTATTCGGAACGTATTCATACTACAGAATAGTACACAAATTTGGTAGTTATTAGTAGTAGCCAGTAGCCTAGTTATTGTTAGTTCACTGGAAATGTTATAGGGTGAGACTTGATTTTATCCATCAGGATTGTCTGGATAACAATGAAAGTAGTACAAAAATATTTAAGTTTGTCAGAGGTGGAGAAAATACTATTTGGTTAAAAAACAGTAAAAACTGACATTGTGAAAAAGTAATAATATTTAACAACTGTTTTCTATTTTAATAAAACATTTTTTTTAAATGTAATTCATTCTTGTAATGGCAAAACTGAATTTGTAAGACTTTAGATTAGGGTCCAATTTTCACTATTAATTAACTATTAACTATGACTTTTGCCAAAATAAACTCCTAAATACTATTTATTAATAGTTAGGTAGTTGTTAAGTTTAGGGTATTGGGTAGATTAAGGGATGTAGAATATAGTCATGCAGAAAAGGCATTAATATGTGCTTTATAAGTACTAATAAACAGCCAATATCCTAGTAATATGCATGCTAATAAGCATCTAGTTAATAGTGAGAAATGGACCCTAAACTAAACTGTTGCGGATCATGTGACACTGAAGACTGGAGTAATGATGCTGAAAATTCAGCTTTGATCACAGGAATAAATTACATTTTAAAATAAAGTAAAATAGAAGACAGTTTTTTGACAAATACATGCATCCTTGGTGAGAATAAGAGACTTCTTTCAAAACAAAAATCTACTTTTATTTCAGAAGATCAAGAAAACAGTTTTCCATGTCTCATTAAATGCACTGGTTTTGCTGGTTTAAATTGATAGTATATACAGTATATGTTTGAGTGTACACACTTAAACCTGTGTTTGTTTATAGCCACTGGTGCCACAGCTGTGTACCCCATAGACCTGGTCAAGACCCGCATGCAGAACCAGCGCTCCACTGGCTCCTTCGTAGGAGAGCTCATGTACAAGAACAGCTTCGACTGCGCCAAGAAAGTCCTGCGATACGAGGGATTATTCGGCTTTTATAGAGGTTGGATTTGTGTTACGTTGACATCCCTGCTTCAGAAACACCATGTTAATTACCACTGATCTCGCTTTCTTTGTCCTACTCTTCTTCTGTTTGTGTGTTTCCCCTGCAGGTCTTGTCCCCCAGCTCATCGGAGTGGCTCCAGAGAAAGCCATCAAGCTCACTGTGAGTCTCATTAAACTGCCTGTAGAAAGCGTTTCTGAGCCGCTGACGCTAAAGCCCATTACATGAGTTTCTGTGTTGTCTTTCTTCCAGATGAATGACTTTGTGAGAGACAAATTTACCACAAAAGATGATACGATACCTTTGGTTGCTGAGATTCTCGCCGGTGGATGTGTGAGTAACACAGAACTGTTAAACTGGGTTGTGTTGTACTTCACCGGCTGAACGATCTGTCTCTTGTCTATCAGGCTGGTGGCTCGCAGGTGATCTTCACCAACCCGCTGGAAATCGTTAAGATTCGCTGCAGGTTGCGGGTGAGATCACTACAGGCCCCAGAGTGAGCGCGCTCAATGTGGTCCGAGACCTCGGCTTCTTTGGCCTCTACAAGGTGGGATATGCGATGCGTCTGTCTGTAAGACTTTGAATCCAAGCAAAATTGACATTGTAGCTTCTCACTGCTTGTTTGTGCTATGCCTTAGCGTGAACTATAACACATAAATGTGACTGGTTTTCCTCCACAGGGTGCCAAGGCGTGTTTCCTGCGTGATATCCCCTTCTCTGCCATCTATTTCCCGGTCTATGCTCATATGAAGACACAGCTGACGGATGAGGACGGGAGACTGGGCCCTCTGCAGCTGCTGACCGCTGGCGCCATCGCAGGTCAGAACATGACTTCAACTTTATGATGCTGGCCCAGTTCAATTTCAGTTAAGGACTGGTTGCACCCTTACAGTAACATTTCTAATACATTTGATTTATTTTTTTAAATTAATAAGGAATTTTTTTTCAATTTTCATGAAATTAAAATTAACCTTATCTATTATTTTTTAAATGCATGTTTTATTGTGAAATTAATCATCCATTTAATTATTTTTTTGACCTCATAATTTTTCTTCATGTCTGTTTTGCACTCTTGATGTCGCACTGTTTGTGTGTGTGTAAGTGTGTGTGTCCATTTTGAACTCTTGATGTTTTAGTTTATCCACTTTTTTTCTTCTGTATTTCTTTTTTTCTGATTTGTACCCTGAAAAAATAGCTTTTTGTTTTCATATTTTCTATATTTCCATTACTTTCCTATGGCGGTCATATTCGACTGTGAACAGTACAAGTATGCCTATTTTTCAAGACCATTTAGTGTTTTACATTTTTTTTATGTTCTCATAGCAAGTGACACAAGTCAAATTTCGTAACATTCAGATGTAGTAAAACATTTGAAAAATGCAATAAAAAAAATCCGTCTAACAGAACCAGAGGCATATTCTACCATTATATTAACCATTTTTATATATTTTTTTTAATTTCCATTCAAAAGAAAAGCATGTTATTGGTCTTATTGTGAGCGATTCATCCGTGTACGTATTTCATCTTTATCATTTTTTTTGTGAATTTTCTTCTGTGAAATTACTTCTCACTGCCAATGTAATAATTTATTCTGCTTAAACCCCGCCTCTGCATCTCATATTCATCTTCCTGCAATTTTGAGTGCAACAGAATCCAAACAACTGAAACATAAAAAAAAAGGGCAGGAACTTTGTTCTAGAAAAAATGAAACTGCATCCGAGCAGATTTCCTGCTTTACGTTCAGATGTTCTATCTTGTATTAATAGATGTCTGAATGCTTTTAATTGACAGGTGTACCCGCTGCTTCACTTGTCACCCCTGCTGATGTCATCAAAACACGACTGCAGGTGGCAGCCCGCGCTGGTCAGACCACTTATTCTGGAGTGATCGACTGCTTCAGGAAGATCTTACATGAGGAAGGCTTCCGAGCACTATGGAAGGGAGCTGGAGGTACACACACACACACACACACGTCACAGATTTCACTACAGTCTCGTCCATATTCACTCACAGTCTTCTCACGGAATATTTACGTACATATTTACAGCGGGTCTATTCGCACGGGATTAGCATCACCTGAGGTCATTTTTCTGGACCTTTTTACTGAAGGTAAAAGTCGCCGTGATCTTTACTGACATTGTCCGTGATCATTACTGAGATGCACATTCTGACGGGCTAAAATCACTGAGAAGCTCTGGTGATTATTACTTCACCCCACCTCTCCATGTTAAACTAGTCCCTCTCCATGTTAAACTAGTCCCTCTCCATGTTAAACTAGTCCCATCCGAATAGGACTTCAGTTTTAGTGGCAGTTAGCAAACTCCTGAAATCGATTACGGAGCCTTTATCTGGAAAAATATTGCACTTTTGAGTTTCTTTGCATTAAAAGCATCAGCTAAAGCAACAACTTCTTTTCTTCCCCTTCCAGTCGCCCTGCTGGTCCGAACCAACGCCCAAATCCCGGATCTCCGAGCTTCCTCCCGTCAGCTCTGAGCATGTCGGTGGTTACCGTCTGGCGGCCGCCACCTTTGCTGGGGTGGAGAACAAGTTCGGACTGCACCTGCCCAAGTTCAAATCCTCCGGGGTCACGACCATTCACTCCGAAACGCCCAAGGAACAAGCTGGCGCATCATAAAGTCAAACCCCTCCCACCATGGCCTTGTCCTCCAATGGCTGCATGCCTCCCTCCCATTTGCCTACATTTTTCCACACTTTATTTTCTCGTTCATTTCTTTCAGTTTTTAGGTGGGGGACATGGGAAATCATACTCGTTTTCAGAGTCTTGTTGCTTTAACCCATATCAGTGCCTCAGTTCTGATGAAGAACACTGGTTAGAGGTCATAGTGTGTTTGCTAAAGCACAGGGTAGACGTTTGCCACACTGATCAAGACCTGAAGCGACACATACAGTGAATTATCCATCAAGGGTCCTAGAGAAGTTCATCAGCCGCTGGTTAATAGTGAAACGACTGAGCTAAAGAGCTTTTCATGAAACACTCCTAAAAGAAAAACCACAACACGATGATGGTTTTCATGTGTCTCCATTCCCCAAGACGCACATACGCTGCTTTTGAGTTTTAGCCTCATGATTTCTGATGTATTGTTGTGATTGGAAGCATGCTGTAGTGCTTTTCATTTGCTCATTCGGCTTTGCGTAGCTTTGCACATGTACTGTATATACATGTACATCTCGTGCACGAGACTTCTCTCTCTCTCTGCGTCACACTGACTGATGTACAGAGCTTTCAAAACTTGTGATCAAGGAAATCATGGTCGATTTGAAAAGTAGAAAATAATTTAAATGCATTTAATTCTTGTATTTTATGGAAATAAATCAACATGGTTCAATTTTATTTCTAGTTTGTGAAGGTTTTATTGGGTTTATTACAGCAAGTTACAAAAGAGGTTGGATAAAGTGAATTAGTGAAATTGTTGCAATCATGCAAGAGCATTCAGTCATCCAGCAAATCAGGGTTCCCACACATTTTGATCAATGGATTGTCAGTTACGTTTTTCTATTCATGATTACTGGATGTTTCAAAAAAAAAAAAAAAAATTATTATAGAAATTGCAAGCACAAAGTGCAATTTCTAGCTATGGAAATACGATTATGTGATATAATTGATATTAGAGGTGACAGTGATCATTGTGCGCTTGAAAGTCCAATTATATTCCCATTCAAATAAGGGAATTTTAAGCAAATATACACCGCCCGGCCAAACAGAGTCGCTGATTGGATTTAAATAGGCAAATGCTTAAGAGTCTATGACTGGATCATTATTGCTATGATTATTATGTTTTTAGTGTGTTAGTGTTTGGCCACAGTTCTTCTAACCCTTATTGATGGAGTGTGTAGCTTTTCATTTCTTAAACATGTAGGAAGACACATCATGGCCATATTCCAGGATGACAATGTCGAGATTCATCAGGATCAAACTGTGAAAGAATGGTTGGGAGGAGCATGAAGAATCATTTACACATATGAATTGTCTCCTCTGAGTCTTTGGGATGTGCTGGAGGAGACTTTACACAGTGCTGGACTCTGCATTGACATTACAAGATCTTAGCAAATATTGATGCACATCTTGATGGAAATAAATGTTGTGATGTTATTGTCATCCTGGAATATGGCCATGATGTGTCTTCCTAGATGTTTGTCTTAGAAAAGAAAAGCTACACACTCCATCAGTTAGGGTTAAAATAACTGTTGCCAAACACTAACATGCTAGAAACATAATATTCACTGCAATAATGATTTAATCATAGACACTCCAAGCATTTGCCTCTTTAAATTTTGGCCAGGGAGTGTAGAAATGAAATATGCATTTTATGTTTCAAGGTAATTGTGAATAAACTATGGGTATTAACACAAAACTCTTTCCTGACAGTGTTATTTTATTATATTTTTTTAAGTTGTCAGCCAGCAGCGGCAGCATCTTTGATCATTTTCACGAGATTTTCATGACCCCCAGAATATTTTGTATGAATATCTGAACATACAAACCATCAAAAGAAAGAACAGAGCCTCTGCTGTTAAACAAACAAACAAAATCCATTTTATTCTAGCTTCATGCATTTTTTTAAAAAAATTTTTTATATTTGAATATGGGTAAGTTTCATTAAAGCAACATTTTGAACAAAAAGCTGAGAAAGTCAAGTTTTTGTCAAAGACTACGCCTGGATCGGATCCAGAGCGATGATCAAAACATGGAGTCCATCAACAAGAGTTGACTCGGTTCATACTGTCCAAATTTTGTAAAATGTTTTTGAAAATATGATTATGTAAATAATATTACTCATGAAATGAAAATTATACTTCCACAGTAAAAAAAAAACTAAATATACCAAGAGGCAGACGTGGACAAGCCGGTTATTAATTACTTGGCTTAAAATATATTAGTAAAATAAATGGCAAAATAATAACACTGTGTATTAAGACTAAATATTTGCCCACGGGAAATTTTACGTTTAGACCAACAGGTTTTGAGATGCTAATCAAGGAACCACTGCCCCTTTAAAAATGACAAAACACTGAGCATTTTTTACACTTTCTGCAAAGGCAAAAAAAAAGTTTTTCAGTCATTAGTGCCAGAATGAACAAGCACCAGAAGGACATAATGCTGTGTGATGGAAGATTGTGGATAGGTGTGTGTTCTAAGGTTCGCTTTAAGGCATTCAGAAGTAAGAACTGAGATACATGTTGGAAAGTGTGTGCGATTTGAGTTATTACAAACGTACATGTTCAGCCTTTATGAGCTAAAAACAAAACGCATTTGTTAAAAAGCTATAAATATTCCAATAATGTGAAAGTTTGTCCAGAAGGGAATGTTAAAAATATTCCGCCTCTTAAAAACCCATTTTTCTGCAGTTCCTCTAGGTTACGTCAGTGTCTTAAATCGTTATAAAGATGCTGTACAATAGTTTGCATATTCGTAGTGCTAATGCTGCTGTCCAGCCTTTCCTACAAATCAGCCTCTAATCTGATAAATATATAAAAACATTATAATTCACACCTGATAAGGTCTACGCTAACCAGCTTTACCATCCCATCCCACTACGAATATTACTTAATAACACTAAGTGCTTAATTTGTTAAAAGCTAAGTCTTGCTTTCTGAAATAATCCATTTTAGAATTAAAAAGCCCTAGATTGTCATCCAGTAACACTAAAATAACTTCAGAGAGGGTGGAGATATGCAAATGCGGGGGAACCGTCATTGGTCGGCAGGGGTTGCCGTGGTGATCATGCAGCCAATCGTTGAGCAGCCAGTTCCTCCACATCCTCCCGGTTCTCGTTGATCTCTGCGAGCGTGCGCACAAACCGAGTCCACTCGTCCTGCCGGGGCACTGCAATTTGCTGCAGACAAAAAAAAAAAGATGAGTTTCAATGACAATCGTATGAAAGCTTGTTTCCACCAGGGAAAAAAACATTTTAAAAAAGTAATTGCCTTTTGCCCCCTCAGAATTTGCAATTTTATATCCACAATTATTGGAAAAAATTCTGAATTGCGATATATAAAGTCAGAATCTGAGAAATAAAGTCACAAATACAAGAAATAAAGTCAGAATTGCAAGAATAAACTTCCAAATAAATTTTTTCTCTCGATTACGAGTTTTATCTTGCAATTCTGATTTTTTTCTAAGATATAAACTCGCAATTGTGAAAAAAAGTCATCTTTTGCAAGTTTTTATCCCACAATTATTGGAACAAAGTCAGATTTGCTGTATATAAAGTCGCAAATGCAAGAAATAAAGTCAGAATTGCAAGAATAAACTTGCAATTAATTTTTCTCTCTCAATTACGAGTTTATATCTTGCAATTCTGATTTATTTTCTAAGATATAAACTCGGAATTGTGAAAAAAAGTCATCTTTTGCTAATTTTATCCCACAATTATGGGAACAAAATCAGATTTGCTGTATATAAAGTCGCAAATGCAAGAAATAGTCAGAATTGCAAGAATAAACTTGCAAATAATTTTTTTCTCTCAATTATGAGTTTATATCTTGCAATTCTGATGTTTTGTTTAAGATATAAACTCGCAATTCTGAGAAAAAAGTCATCTGGCAATTCAGATTTTTTTTCTCAGAATTGTGAGATATGTGGTATGTGAGATATGACTTTTTGTGGAAAAAGTCAGCAGACAAAAGTTACTATTCACTCAGCATTTTCACTGGAAAAACTGCCATATAGAGATTTTTTTTATATTATCTCATAATTTGGCAGCAGGAATATTAGGCTGCTGTCACTTTAATACCCGATGCACAGATCCATTACACTGTTTCCTTTCTCAAATGTTTACATTCACTTAAAACATAGAGTATGGAGTATTCACATAAATACAGTCAACTTAATTTATATTTATATATAAAAAAGCAAGATAAAAGTTAAAAAAAACGTATCTTTGACAACTGAAAGTGTTTCAGCAGTGTCGTCCTCACCTCTCCAACATCGTAAATGTGCACCTGTCCCTCGGAGTCGCCGACGGCCACCTCTCGTCCCTATATTCGTTACTAGGACTCTCGTGCTGTCGAGTTGATCATGATAACTTTGTGTTTTTGGGATGGGTGAATGTGAAACGGAGCTGAACCATTGACACATTCAAATACACATTACTACTAAAACACATTAAACAACATGATTACCATAGTAACACTTGCTTTCACTTACCCTCGGCCTGCAGAGCTGCTGTACGGCCAAGGAGGATGGACGGTCCAGCGGTTCATATTATATTTCTGTGAGATTTGTGTACCTCAGTTTCATTGTTAAGGTTCCACAGGTCCAAACGTCCGACCCCGTCCACACAAGCAAACAGAGCCGGGTGTGTGGGTGACCACATGACATCATACACGTAGTCGGAGTTGTCCTCAAAAGAGTACAAAGGCTTATTGTTCTGTCAGGAGAGACACACAGAGCAGTGTTGCTTATTGTTCACTAAAACAAAACTATTAAAAATTGTTTTTGTGCATTTAAATAAAGCTAAAATCAAATATAAATTTTAGACTAGAAATTAAAAAACACTGAAATAAAGTAAGTTGAAGTACTAAAATGAAGAAATAAAAATGAATCAAAGCTTATTGATTTATCAGGACAGACTCAAACAGACCAGCATCAAGCTTTCCATCCCAGGATACCGATATAGCTGATGGGAATGCGATTTATCAATAACACTTCGCAAGTGTTGACACAATCTTTTTTTGTTGAACTTAAATAAAATAAGTTTGGTTGAAGTAAAAAAAACTAAATGACTAAAAACTGAATTAAAAATAAATTAAAGTTTATTATTCTGTCAGGAGAGACACGAACAGACCAGTGTTGTTACTGTAAACTAAAACTATATTTTTTTAAATCATTAAAGGTGGGATCAGTAGTTTTTTTAAAACACTTTTGAAAACTGTGTCGGACCGACTACCTAAACACACTTGTAACCAATCAGCAGTAAGGGGCGTGTCTACTGATGATGGGGAGGAGCACACAGCACAGACATTAGCCAAACGATTACAGAAAGAGAGAGATGGCAGATAAAAAACTAAAGAGGAAAAAAAGAGGGAAATAAAATGAAAAAGAAGGCTTACGATCCGGCAAGAGGAAGAACTCGTGTTAATATCTGAGAAGCTTCCCAGCGCTGGAGAGAACTCGAGGAGCGGAAACAGACTTTATTCTTCTCGATAGGCGAGAACATCGTTTAGCTTTGTTTCACAGAACTAATATATGCTGGCCATTGCTTGAATATGCTAGTGAATTATTATTGTCGTTCGATTAAGCTATGAAAAATACACACATAAGCCTGGCTTAAACCTCCCAAAAGTGTGTCTGAAAAGTACGATAATATACTCCTAATCTGTGTTTCCTTTGGTTCCTCATTTAGTGATCGATATAACCCACTAATCTTGTTATAGTTGTAATATATTCGTTACTAGGACTCTCGTGCTGTCGAGTTGATCATGATAACTTTGTGTTTTTGGGATGGGTGAATGTGAAACGGAGCTGAACCATTGACGAGTTAAAACACACATTACTACTAAACACATTCGACATGGATTACCATAGTAACACATTGCTTTCACTCATTGATGACATCATACCCTCGGCCGGCAGGTACAGCGGATTCCGCCGTAGTCGTTGCCTGGGTTACGGTCGCGTACTGAAGTGTGGGGCGGAGCTATCAAATTAGGGGTGAGATGATTTTGGGGTAGGGGCATGTTTGATTTGGTGAACATTGGCCAAAAGTGTTTTTCAAAAACTACTGATCCCACCTTTAATTTAAATAAAGCTCAAATTGATGAAAACTTAAAAACCTTAAATGAAAATAACAAACCGAAATAGAATAAGTTGAAGAACTAAAATTGATAAAACTCAAATAAAAATGCTAATAGAATCAAGCCAAACAGAATGTAAAAAAAAAATGACAAAAGCACATAACCAAAAAAATGTATAATAAAAAAAATACTATAATAATATTATAAATAATACTAAATAAATCCTCCATCGGATCTGAGTTTCCACTTCAGCAGTGTAGATGTAGTGTTTGAAACAGTAGTGTATTATCACCTTGGTGCTCCAGAGTTTGACGGTCCAGTCAAAAGAGGAAGTGACGAACAGGTGAGAGAAGTCGACCGGTCCTGATGCCGTGTGGCAGTCGAGCCCTGTGATTGGTCCATGATGACCCTCAAACATCTCACTATGCCCGCTTTACTAACAACACACACACACACACACCAACAGAAATCAAAGACTTGTGCGGATGTGAAACTGACACACACAGTCCTGGCTCACACTCTTACCTGCCATGTCTACAGGAGGTGTAGATGGACCCGTCCTCACTGCCCACAACAAAGTTATTGACATCACCCAGAGGAAATGACATGGAGGTCACGGCAACTGACTTGGACTGTTTGAACACGAGCTCCAGACTGTCCTACACACACACACACACACACACACACACACACACAGCAGGTGTGAGTTTGACTCTTGTGTATCTGGATGAAAGAGAGCAAATGGCGCTGTTTCAAACCCTAGTCAGTTTCCTACTAAGACTTTTTTGTCAATGTTTTTAGGATTCATAGAATTTTTATATTAATGCTCTTGGCAGATGCTTTTATCCAAAGCGACTTACATTGCATTCAAATACATGTTTTACCAGTTTATGCATTCCCTGAGAAAAGAGTTTGGGGTCGGTAAGATTTTTTGAAAGAAGTCTCTTCTGCTCACCCCGGCTGCATTTACAGTAAAAACAGTAATGTTGTGAAAAATTATTACAATTTAAAATAACTGCTTTCTTTATGAATATATAGTAAAATGTAATTTATTCCTGTGATCAAAGCAGAATTTTCAGCATCATTACTCCAGTCTTCAGTGTCACATGATCCTTCAGAACTCATATGATGATTTGCTGCTCAAGAAACATTTATGTTTCTTTTATGATTATTATCAATGTTGAAAACAGTTGAGCTGCTTAAATTTTTGTGGAAGCTGTGATTTTTTTTTTTTCAGGACTCTTTGATGAATAGAAAGTTTAAAAGAACATCATTTATTTTATACATTTTATAACATGATTTATGTCTTTTGACAAATGTAATGTGTCCTTGCTGAATAAAAGTATCAATATCTTAACAAAAACAAAAACAAATATTACTGAGCCCTGAAGGGCAGTGTGTGTGTGTGTGTGTGTGTGTGTGTGTGTGTGTGTGTGTGTGTGTGTGTGTGTGTGTGTGTGTGTGTGTGTGTGTGTGTGTGTCACCTGTGGTGTAGACAGCATGTCCAGACTCCAGGAGCACATCTTCCCATCCGTGGAGATGCTGATGAGATTGTGAGCGTTCTGAGTCCCCACCACATTCACACAGTACACCGGGTGCTGGAGAGAGAGAGAGAGACAGAGAGAGAGGGTGAGAGAGAGAGATGATCCACCGGAACAGTGTGGATGATGATGATGTATTGCAGGGGTGTTTGTGCTCGTGTACCGTGTGAGCTGAGGCTGAGAGCGGCGTCCTCTGCACAGGGGTGCGTTTGTTACTCCGGTTGTCCCACAGCACGATCTGACCCGAGTATGTGCCTCCAACCACCAGATTAGGATGAAACTGTGCAAACGCTGCTGACATCACTGCAGACTGAACAAACACACTTATTCCATGAGCCACGTGACCTTTGAACCTCAACATAATAATATATTATTATTATATAGAATTATGTAATATATAATATTTAATCAAATAATAAGACTAAATAATCGTTGTTATTAACAATACATTTAGTTCATTATGTACTTGAGCAGGATCAAGCCTTCCATAAACCTGTAATTCACACACTGACTGGGCACATTTAACCTCTCAGGATATAATTTTTAAGAATTCTAGGTTTACTGTGTGATTTGTTTATGCATGTATGTATGTATTTATTTATTTATTTAAATTAATTTTAATAATCCACCCATCCATCCATTCTCCAAAACTAAAATTAAATGAAACAAAAAAAATAATGAATTAAAAGCATTTTATATTGTATTAATTTTTTATGTAATTATTTATTTTAATAAAAAAATATTTATTATTATTTTGTTTTTCAATCTCAAACTTTTTTCAGTTTTATCCACAATCTTCTTAATTTCCATGAGATAAATAATGTGTGATCTTAAACCAAGACAAAATTAGGTTACACTTTATTTTAAGATGTCCGTGTTACAGTGTAATTATACATTTAAGTACCGAGTAATAATAATTAACTACATGTACTAACTACAATAGGGTTAAGGTTAGTTGTATGTAATCACGGATAATTGAATGTTATTACTATAGTAACTACATGTAACGTGTAACGAGGACACTGTAAAAAAAAATGACTAAATGTAAAATAAAGTGTTAGCCAAAATATAAAAATAAAAAAATGTCATGCACAGAGATATGCACTGAGATGGTCACCTGGCAGTGGAAGACATATTCCGGTGTGGTTTTCTTATATTTCATGTTCCAGACGAGAGCCACGCCGTCCGGCTCATGTGGCGCGTCCTCATTACTACAATATGATGCCAACAGCAGCTCAGGGTACTGATGGGAAGGAGAAAACAGGAACAGTGAGGGGAACTACACTGAAAAGATAGTATTTAACTAAATACACACTATCAGTCAAAAGTTTGGACTGAGTTGCATGATCATGTACCTGTGGTGACCAGTCGAGACACGTGACGACTCTGTGTTTGGACCAGCGTTCGTCCGCAAACTGCCTGTTCAGGTAGAGTTTGGCCCCGGCCTGCGCCTCCCTGAAACAAACACAGTCACACGTCACACACACACCAGAGCCGATCCACATCTGATACCAGATCAGCGAACACTCTCCTCACCCCTCTTTATCCTGAAGGTCTCGCCCGCTGTAGTCGAAAAACACATCCACCTGCTCAGAGAGCGCGCGCTCCATGATCCGAGAGCTGTGGTCAAAGAAAGTCACGAACTCCGACGAGTGAAGAATCTGCTGTTTCTCTTCCTCCGTCAGCTCATGAGGCAGCGCTACACAGAAAAAGGGTCCTCCATTAATAATCATTTATTTATGGAACGATGTAAAATTAATTGTATGATTTCTCTCATTGCTGTGTTTTAGTGCACTACCTTCTTCTTCTTCCTTTTGAGGGTCTTTCTCCTCTTGAAGCTCCAGAACAGGCTGTGTCACGCCCGAATCTTCCTCCTCTTCCTCATCTACGGACAGCAGAGAAAATAAATAAATAATTAAATTAAAGACTGGAAATAATTAATAAATAATAAACAACAACAAAATTACTAAAAACTAGAAATTCCATCTGCTGAGGGGTGATAATGTGTCCACAAGTCAGTACGATAGTTTAAGCATCTTAGAAAGTACATACTAAACTACATGTAGTTTTAATAGTTTTAATTCAATGTTACATAAGGTACATTTCATGTTGGTCTGAATGCTTTCCGACAGGATATAAGATTGTATATTGATAAATCCTGGGTCACTCTACCTGGACTTAAGCGGGGGGAGACTAATTCAAACATGTTAAAAAATTATAATCTGAAATTACCTTTAAGGTAGTTAAACATAATTTAGCTAGCTATGCTAGGGGAGCCACAGTGCATCACACAATTCACTATTTGGTTCATCATGACCATGAAAAACAAAAAGGCAGCAGGAGTGAGAGGACACATGTGAAAGAAGGATAAATGAAGGAGAGGCGAGTAATAAAGCAGAGAGTGCGCAGCAGGAGTGATATTAATGAGAGCGAGACAGCAGTACCCGAGCTGAGAGTCTGAATGGAGCAGTAGAGTAGAGGGGTCAGAGTCCCAATGAAGAGTCCTGTTAGAGACACATGCATGCACACGGTTACAAGGCAGAGTCGCTGTTACACACGTATACATGTGCATGCAGATGACTTCCACATAGTACACAACGCAATACAGACAATAGAAATCAAACCCCAAAGTACTTTACATATATCGTTTATATGCATGGCTTTATGAAGTGTTTATGGAGGCAGGGGGGGTGTTATGATGTAAGATGGTAGAAATGTGTCGACTGTTTTTCTCCACATTTTCATTTTCTCTTTTAAGCTGTGACTTGCAAAAATGCATTAAATTATATTTAAAATGCTTTTAAAATGTGAAAAAAAGAGATGTGAATACTTTCTGAATGTACTGTATATGTGATGTGTGTGTGTGTGTATAAATATATATATATATATGTGTGTGATATGTGACGTGATGTAGATATTTTGATATATAAAATTTATTTGATATATACAATTTTACAAATTATGTTGAATCTCGGAAAAATCAAAACAAAATAGAAATGACAGAAAATTTTGTGTCAAATTAAAAGAATGGGAAAAATAGATGAAAAGATGTTAAGAGAATGATGAAAACATATTTACAGTGAAACATGGAGGAATGTGAAATACAGAGTGTGAAGAAAAGTTAAGTTGTTGATGCTTTCCAGGCAACATATTAAAATAATGAAATGTTATATAATGTGAAGCTGTTTTTTTTCATCATTTGTGTCATGAATTAAAAAAAAACAGGATGAAGAATCTTTTATTTGTAAGTTACTTAATACCCTTCGTTAACCAAAAACAGGCAATCACATGGTTGTTTAATATACATAATGTATTAATATATATATAACCATATTTTAATAGAATTTTAAGCAAAATGAACTACACTATCTTTCAGAAGTTTGGGGTTGGTAAGATTTTTTTATTTTTTTAAAAACTTTTTTAGTATTTGAAAGTCTCTTATGCTCAAGTCTGCATGTATTTGATAAAAAATACAGTAAAACTGTAATATTGTAGTAACAATAATAATAATGAAAATTTTTACAGCACCTTTCCAAAGCCCTAGGTTGCTTTACAAATTTAGGTTAGAGGAATACAGACAAAATACAAACATATACAAACATCAATAACAAAGTACAGTTCACAGACCAAGAGCGGAAGAGTAATATTCAGAGACAAAAAATGTGTTTAAGAGGTTTTTGAAAGAAAGAAGGGAGGATGCTTGATGGATATCTTGAGCATTACACAAACTGGAACACTAAGCTCCTGTTTACAGCTGGAATTAAGATGCGTTTTGGTCGATCGGATCACAAGTGGAGACGTTTAATAAAGGTGTAAACGGGGTCTAAATGTTTTGAGCTTGTCCACTTTCAGACACTTCCAGAGGGAGTCGAAAACACATTCGACCGGATTGCTTTCGTAGTGTAAACACTCATGTGGTCGAATGTGTTCAGACAGCCACAAAAGACCGTCTACTCTCCGTCTACTGGACTAATGCGTGAACATTATGGGAAGAGCTCTAGCCAGACGGGGTGTAAACTTTATAAAGTTTGGTTTGAAGATGAAAAATGTACCAAGCACAATGTTCTCTCACCATTTCTGATGTCTAACACACACTCACAGAGTTCGATCAGCGTGATAATTTTTTTTCAGGATTCTTTGATGTATAGAAAGTTCAAAAGAACAGCATTTATTTGAAAAAGAAACATTATAAATGTCTATTTATCCTTGTTGATTAAAAATATGTTTGTTTTTTTAAACCTTACTTACTTACCCCAAACTTTTGAATGGTAATGTACTGTATATGCATTTCCCGTGACGTAAGATCTTGGTCATTCCCTCCACCTGTTCTGTATCATGTACACGTGTGTGTGTGTGTGTGTCTCACCTCGGCCCCGTGCCACCGTCTCCCGAGTCCTGGCTGCCCGTTTCGCTGGGTGTGCCCACTGATTTGGCAGAGGGGGACATGGGAGGGGGGACTAAATAGTGAAACAGACACGTATCCTCTGTTACCACACGCAGAGGTTGCACTACGCACACAAGCATAAGCGGGGCGAAGGGGGGTGTTTGGAATTAAAAAAAGAGCATAAAAACATCCAAGTAAAAAAGGATGAATAAAAAAGTAGGTAAGCAACAAAAAGCAAGAGGATGGTGCAAGAAACACGAAATCAAAGAGGATTGAGTCACACACAAAAAAAAGAAGACAAAAAGTGCAGTGGTTAATATTCATGCAGGATCCTCATTCCAAACCAAACCAAACTATCATGTTAAGAAAGAAGAAAAAGACAATGAACGATAAAACCAGAGTAAATGGATAACATAATTATGAAGGTTTTGGGTTCTTGTCAGCTGGTCAGGCAAAACCAGCAAAACCAGCTTAGGCTCATTTAAACAGGTCATATATCAGGTGGTCATAAATCACGATTCTCCCTCTATTCTGAACAGACAACTAAACAAAATAACATCATATCCTAGAGGTTCTGATAAATGTTAATTGCTGCAGTATATTTAAAATATTGAATGAATCTGAATTAATTATTTTTATTGAATGAATGAATGATTCAATGACTCACTCATAAATACTTCACTCGTTTCATTACTGGATGAATCAGCGTTTTTGAACGAATCTCTTGAATGAACTCTGACTCTGAATGATTCAACGACACATTTTTTAACAGTCACTAGTCGCCACCTGGTGGCATAACACCATAACAATGTAATCGTAACGTGACGCACCGTGTTACTTTCAAAAGGGGATTTGCTCTATTTCGATCGCTATCATAGAAATCAGTGTTTAGCCTACATCTGAACTATAAACTTCTGTGACAATATGAATGATTGTAACACATAAATAACGAAACTGCGTGGTTAAAAAGACTGTTTGTGAAGCTGATTCATACCTATACATGAGTACTGCTCTCTCTGGGTCACCGGCAGCGCGAATACAGATCTGAAGGTTCGATGTGATCAAACTTGTCAAAGGTTTATTCTTATATCTAAGAATGAGATCGTGTGGGTGTTTTCGATCTTTTAACGATCAATCGTGCAGCTCTAATCTATACATTAGAAATAATAGCTTTATTGTCTCACATAGACTAAGTGGACAAGTTTCTGTTAATGTGTTAATGTGTAAAGTTAATGTGTTAATCTGTTTGATGAACAGAAAAAGGTTGTAAAAGTCGTAGAACAAGTAATTTTTGCTGTATTATTTCAATAAATATAGTCTTTTCTCATTGGAAATAAGGTTTTGCATTCTGAAAGTTTCAGAATGTGCATCAAGCTCTAACATGACCTCTTCATGATATAATTGTATGTAGATGTAGATTACTAATACTGTAAAAAAAAAACTACCTTGTAACCAATCAGATCAACGTGTGATCGGATCTCTGAGCTGAGTGAGTGAGTGAGTGGAGGCGGGGCTCATTTGCATATTTATAGAACCGCGTATACTAAATGAGGCAAGGGTGTCGAGTTACATTCAAGCTATTTTAAGGCATGAAGACTGAAAAAAAAAACGCTTAAATATGTATTTTGGTGATTAAGGGATAAACTGATTGACTATAGGGGACTTTAAGTCTTGTGAGTGTATTTTCCAAGAAAGCCTTTGGCGCTACATTTTGTTAGTAAATCTGCTTTATTAGAGGTTATTATTTAGGACATAAAACAATTACAAAAATAATGCAGGCAACACTTTAAGACTTCTTCCATTAAAACTGAAGAGTGTCGATTTTGGAATAAACTGCTGCTTCAATGTATATGTAATGAGTGATTATAATTAAGATATTAATCAATATTTTTCCTTCTAAATATCACGAGTTTAATGACTTCTCTAGGCTTGTGAGATTTTACTTTGTTATAGAAGTTACCAGTGTGATCACTGAAATGTTCTTTTCATGCATTCTCTAATGTCTGTATTTGATATGAATGCAGTAACAGTGCTTGCTCATTTAGCCCGGTTTCCAGAAATGAAATATGGAAAGATGTTTTGTTTTGTTAAGAAACGGCTTCAACATGCGTCAATGATTACATCTGTTTTTCTAGGGTACTCTGACAACTATGGTCACAGGGGTCATTGAAGTCTATAATTAAAGGTGCACTGTGTAATTAGCGGCATCTAGTGGTGAGGTTGCGAATTGCAACCGACAGAAGTGAATACGGTGGCCGACAGGAAGTGATGTCATCGTCTGAGACAGCAGAGAGTAGCCAGTTAAGCAATGAGCTTTCTTTACAAAGATAAATTAAGAAATGAGGTTTACTTAATTATTCAGTAAAATAATTTTATTGCGAATATTACTGTTACTTGTTCATCATTGTGTCAGTGTTTTATTCGCTGACTTTAGCTCGCTTCTTTGCACGAAGAACAACATAGTGACGAAACGCGTTTGTCCGTTTAGGGCCACTGTAGAAACATGTCAATGTAAGGGGACCTGCGATGTATATAGATAGAAATGGCTCATTCTATGGTAATAAAAACATAATGGTTCATTAAGTAAGGCCTATACACCACTGAAAACATAGTTATGTATTTGATATTGCATTTCTGTCAACAGATCCTCCTAAATATTACACAATGCACCTTTAAGGGAACCTTTCTCAGTTAAAGCCTTACTTTCCAGTCAGACTAAAGTGTGCTCTCTTGAGAGAAAGAACGCATTATCTTGATGTTTTGAGACGACTCTCCTGTTTATAGTGAGAGCCTGGCCAAATCCAACCTCGGAAAAGCTGTGTGTTGGTGTGTGTGTGTGTGTGTGTGTGTGTGTGTGTGTGTGTTAGTCTTCTTGGTTGCAGGTTAAGGAACCACTGGCATTACTGGAGATTGTTCTGGACATGTTGGCATCCAGCAACCCAAATCTGCAACCTGGAAGGTCACGACGTGTCTAACTTCAGGGTCCGAGTGTCAGCCGCATAATCGATGGAGATATGCTTCAGTCTATCTGTACATGTGTGGAAAATTATTATGTTTATCTATTTCTTAGCCAATAAGAAAATGCAACCTGAAGCAAGGACGTAGCAATGGCCTACGAACTCCTGTGTGAGTCTTGAAGGTGAACTTCTGCTGATGAAACGGCAAAATATCTTCAGTAAATCTTTTCTTTAATTTATTATAATTCTGACTCCGGGTCTTCATTCATCATATCTGGTTCTGGGTCTTTGACTGTTAAACCCCTTACAAAAACTAACAAATTATAACTAGCTTGTTTTATTTGCTAGTTGATTCATCTTACACGAGCGGCTTCTAGTGGTCACTCAGGGAATATCACACACATCTGAGGTCATTCTTGTCCACTCCACACCCATGATGAGCAGAACACCACTCCTCCTCCACCGCCTCATCAACAGCTTCACTCGGGTCTGACGAACACCACTCAGTTTGAATACTTTAGTGTTGCAGAATTGAGCAAAAGTCTGAATTTGAGAACTGGATCTTTTCGATTTATGAGTGTGAACTTGAATTGGACACAAACCACAGGTTTTTGATCTGGGATTTGAAGGGGAATGACAGGAAAGAAGAATTTACTGAATTGAACAAAAGCAGGTGAAAAAAAAAAAGTGCCTTAAAACTTCCTAAATTATTTGCAAGATATATTGATAAAACCCTCTTAAGTTTAATTTGATTTACGTTGTAAGTTGCTTTGATATACAGTATTTCATTATTTATTATATTAATCAATACATTATTGTAATAAACAATAATTACTAAATGTTTTTAAGTGATTATTTCGTTTTTGTTTAATTTTTACATTTTTATTTAAAAATATTTTTTATTTGATTTATTGTGCTCGTGTTAAACAGTGATAATGCCTGTTTGTTAGAGGAAGTCCATCAAAAGTATATATATATATATAGGTGACATCTGAAATGATACTAATGTTATATAATGTTTATGGAATAATTTTGTGTGTAAGATTCATTCTGTTATATAAAACAAAAAACATTATTAATTACAGTAGTTATATTAATTTCTTTATATAAATCCAGTTGTGTTTTAATTCTACTACCTTACACCTGACTCAAAATTGTATTCCACAATTCTCTGTGACTTTAAATTAAATTTAGGAACTGAACTGGAACTACAATAGGTTTTTCCAATACCGAATGAAACACATCCCTGTTTTTACAGTATAATGAAATAACATTAATCAAAGATAGACCTATTTACCAACAATCTTCTTATAATAATCGTACATTATATAAAATCTTTATTATTTTTGTTTACTAAATGACAACTCGCTGCGGCTACACGTCATATGTAGTGAGAGAAGAGTGTGTTTATCCCAGTGACACACACACACACACGCACGCACACCACCACACGCACACAAGGGACACTCCTGTAAGAGTCCCGGATGGTCAGTCAATATGGCTGCACCGGCCCGGTGAAAGCTCGTAAACTAATATGAAATCATTCGTTTAAAAGCATAATTACTTTTATTGATACAGTTATTTAAGCTGCGCGCGCAGGACTGTTGATCCTAAAGAGCATTCATCAAATGCATCATCATTTGTCTAGTTGCATCAGCTGTGTATTTATGTTTCTTTTTCCCCCCAAACCATTTGAATTGATGTTTAATAACACAATGCATTAGGAATTCATTTTGTGCTTTGTTTTAAATCAATTTCAGCAAGACTGAATAAGTTATTATAACATAAATGACAGTTAAAGCGCACACGTCAGACGGCCTCATGAATCAATGCAGAAACACCGCCTTTAAAACACACAAATAATTCATTTTAACACCAGAAACTCTACAATAATAAAGAAAACATTGTTCTTACTTGAAATAAAATGTTAGCGGCTTGGGGTCGGTATGAGGAGGATTATTCTTCTGTCAGCGGACTAATAACTTATTATCCTCTTTCTCTGTTGTGACAGCAGCGGCAGTGCTGAATCTGGGATGCGGCTACGGGTGCCGTGAGGTGCTTTTCTCAAACAGAGCGGATGCGGCGTTTCGTAAAGTGACCACTAGATGGCGCACTTTAACTTGACAGATCAGTGATGAACTTCCTTTTGAACCCCTGTTGAACCCTATGTTTTGAACCATGGACTGTAAAAAAATAGTTTTGAACACAACACAAATAAATACCATTACCAGTCTCGCGATGACGTCCTGGATTCAATCAGAGATTTTAATTAAATCCCAAACTAGACGCGTGATTTTTTTAGTATTAGTTTTTATTAGATTTTCTTATACAAAATAATCGAAATAATAACATGCAAATAGAACATAAACGTAAACCCAGCAAAAAGAAATGTACAAATTTATGAAACGTTTTGAACAATATTTAGCTTAAATTCCATATCTAAGGGCCAGTGATAGTAGTCAGAAATAAATGATAAGGAACATGAAAGAAAATAAGAAACTAAAGGATAAACATTAACCCCTTCAGACCTGAATTATGTTTTAAGTTTCTGAAAAATATAAAAGTACATTTTCCCAGCTCATGAGGCTTCTATAAATGAGACCAAATAAAACATTTTTTTTAAATGTTTGGCTTTAATTGTAATTTTTTTTGTCCATTTCAATGGACGTCAGGTCAAAACAGGTGTACTTCACAAAAATGTACCAACATAAAATTAAATAATAAACATAAAAATTGTTAGTATATACTTAAAGCTTTTTCTCAAGGTCAAAAACTTTCCAACAGTATACCATTTCAACTTTAATTTTGAGGTTTTTGTTTTACAGATTGCACATTGTTTGTAACAAACTAAATATCTTAGAATCAATCAATATGGTCATGTTAGAGTCATTTTCTTTGCGCATCTTTCTTTTTTTAGATCAAAAACTTGAACATTACAACATTTCAACTTTAATTGTAAGGTTTTTGCTTTATAGATCGCACATTTGTTTATTCATAACAAAATAAACCTAGGAATCAATCAACGCATTCACGTTAGAGTAATTTACTGTGTGCATCTTTGAAACAATTTCTCTGTTAACGATTTTCTTGTATTTCTACAGTACATTACAGGCAGCACGGTTGCCATGCATGATGCATGTATTTCGATTTCCAGTAACTGTACTGTAATTCAGGGGGGTTGACATGTGATGTCCATTGTAATGGACGCAGGGTCTGAATGGGTTAAGAAGTGTTTATAAAATATAACACATAAAAATATAATGAAATGTTTGTGTTGCATTTACATGCTGTAATAAAAAACTACATTGTACATGGTATTTATAGTACATTTAAAAATGTCACTATAAAGTTTTCTAAGAAAAGCAATACATATTTGCATAGAATAGAATAGAATAGAATAAATGTAAAGTTTCTGTGATATATAACATACCTAAGTCTTGAAGTTATTTTCTTAGCTGTTAGATCAGATAGATATTTTCATGTGTAACCGATGTATAAGCATGATGTTTAAGCAATGAATAAGTAAATGCTTTTTTACTGGTGTGTTCAGCCATACAGTCTGGCACTTTCTTATTATAAAAGGAAAGATGAATATGTGTAGGCGGTAGATGCAGAGCTCTATTTCTGGCTCTGGTTTTATGCTTTGTCAGGTGTGATTGTACTTGTTCAAGTGTCTTGTAAGGGAATAAATGTAAGTCTGAATGTAGTGTGTTTTCAGGTATATGAAGGGCAAACACTTGTGCATAATCCGTACTGACATGTGAAAGAATGTAATGTTGATGCATTAATTTATTCTGCAATCATTCATTACAAGAGAATATAAATCAATAATTCACCAAAAAAAATGTAAAAGAGAGAGAGAGAGAGAGAGAGAGAGAGAGAGTTCTGTCAATATCAGCCTCATGTTGCTCCAATTATGGATGCATAATTTTTTATATATAGCTCTTTTCCTTATGACAATATGGAGTGCAGTTCACAGTGCTTACGAATATCAAACAACAGCAGCAACAACAACAAAAAGTCCTAAAATTAGTCCATACAGCTCATTCTACTTCTCATGTTTTCTAAAGTCATATGATATGCATATTCAAAATGGTGTACTGTGTTATGACTGAGCCTATGCGAGAACCTATACTGCATTATTGTGTGAATGACACCAAATCTGGCTAAAAACAATATCACGTCATTTTTTTCCCTCACCACACCCTGTTTGCCAATGCAGTTGGTGATTTCATTTATGAACTGTTGTGAATGTAATATATGAGGGTAAATATGACAACCTGAGTATGAGTATGTGTGCATGCTGGTGCATGTGCTTGATTCAGGGACTGTGTGTGTGTGTGTGTGTGTGTGTGTGTGTGTGCGCGTGTGCGTGCGTGCGTGTGTGTGTAATGAGTAAAAGCCCTGTAACCCACATCTCCTTTGTCTTTTGCCATATGACAATGGCTGTAAAGGGCCGTTGTAGTTTCCATGGCAACATATCTGTGACTAAAAATCGGGTTATGGGTTAGCAGGTGCATGAACATGCATATGTGTAGAGATGTTTAACTATATTTTATCACCCCACATCAATCACACTTCCACGGCATCAGAGGAAATATATCTGCAACAGACACAAACGTCACCTGTTACCACATTAGTTTGGGTAGCTTATATTGTCTGATAGTTGAAAGGCACAAAATGCACAGATATATCTTGAAATTATATACAGTACTGTGCAAAAGTCTTAGGCATGTTAATATCCCCCGCCCCCCAGTTAATATCCCCCTCCCCCGCCAGTCAGTTATTTATATCTTTTGCTGTAGTGTGTCAGTAGGAAATATCAGTTTACATTTCCAAACATTCTTTTTGCCATTAATTGTAATAATGTATATTATAATAATTTGTGTATGCACAAGGAGTCTCACAACATCAGCTAGAGATACCAAGGGTTCACTCTAAGCATGGTGAGTCTGCTTTTAGCTATTATGCCAGCCACAGCTGGAACCAGCTTCCAGTAGAGATCAGATGTGCTCCTACAGTGGTCAGATTCAAATCCAGACTCAAAACACTTCTGTTTAGCTGTGCATTTACTGAATGAGCACTGTGCCGCTGTTCGTCCGACTGTTTGTACTGTATTTTATTTTTTATTTTTCTAAACTGTTTTAATTATTCTTATTTTTTTTTATTATTTTAATTTCTTCTATGTAAAGCACTTTGAATTGCCATTGTGTATGAAATGTGCTATATAAATAAACTTGCCTTGCCTTGCCTTGCCTTGCCTAAATAAACTTTCATAGGTTTTCTGAAAGTCAAAAGGAAATTGCCCTACATTATAACAATTTTGCTTATGCCGTAAGTACAAATGCATTTAATATATGTTGATAAATATTCAAAAGTGAATAATTAATACAAGTAATACAATAATAGCATACTATTAGATTGATTTAAATAATTTAATGAGAGGTGTAAAATAATATTACATAGACTAGCCTATATCAAGAATGTCATGTTTGTTTTTATTCTAGAATACAAATATTACATTTTCATCCTAATTTTAAATGAACATGTTTTACTTGTATTTAAACATATTTTATTGAATGAATAAAACCTGTTTTATAAAATGGCCAGGTTTGATAAACAAGGCTTTGGAGTTTTCCACTAGAGTACGCTGTTGTCCAGGCAAGCTCATGCCAAGTAAGTTTTCCCAATTATTTTATATTATTGTATTTTTTACATTTTTGTCATTTTAATGTTTGTGCATCTGTTATTAAATTTAAATAATCTTAATAAGATTTTGCCTAACCTAAACAAGACGCTCCCCTGTGTCGCGATAGCAAACTGAAAGACGCTTTGTGATTGGCTAACACCTCATCGAGTACAGCTCTGATTGGTGCGTGTCATCATACAGTAATCATCAGTGTGTGACTGACGATAGTTGTCTGAAATGTTTCTGCGTTCGCTGCCAAACTCCAGTAAATGTTCTGTTTACCACTTCACCATCTTGTACATAATTATTTGAGGTAAGACGAACCTGTTTCCTCTTTCAAGACGGCTTAATAGTTACATCTTCAGTGGTCTTGCTCTTCTGTTTTAGAGCTGTTAGCAATAGCAAGTCTGAGGAACTGACAGAAAATGAACGCTAATATTAGCACTCACTCATATTGTCTTTATTTATTTACTGCATCAATGAAACATGCATGTATACACAAATAATTACAACTAATCAAAAACCATACTTGATCAACCGTTTGACCCATGCAGTTTGTGTTTGCAAATGGCTAGTTAGCATCGGATGCTATTTTTACCATTAGTCATGAAATACAGATTATGTTTTATTACGCATAGCGTTGAATTACAAATGATGTGTGATCTGAATCGGCGTCAGGCTCAGATACTGATTCCAGACTGAACCTATGGATGGCATGTATACAAATATGCACACTAAGCATATTGTTGTTTTGAGTCTCCTGTTATTTTCCCTTGAATTGTGTGCTTATTTTGATCAATATTGTCAGCATTTTCTAAGGCCTTTATCTATTTACTAACGAATATAAGTGTTTACAGCAAAGACAGTGTTCATGATTGTAAAACATGAGCATAACTGTTGTAATGTTCATATTGATTTGCAATGAGGCACGTGATCATATTTTGAATTGAAACTTCAGAACTGTCTGTTGTTTTCTTTTTATCATTTGATGTATTATTTCTGAACAAAATTATTCAATTTGCAGAAGAAGAAAAAAAGAAGAAACCTGCCATTTAGGCTTTTATGACAAGATTTTTACGAATTCACTAGAGATTGTCCATTGAAGTTGATTTTGTGAATCCCCCCACACAATTAAACAAGTGGTGAGAAAATTGTAATGATTTCTTTTACATTGTTGGGAAGTAGGCAACCAGTATAAAGTAATATGATGCAGTGTGGTCAGTTTGCATCATTACTTCACAGTCTGTGTCAGAAATGGGACTGTCGTCGCCTGATAATTGAGGTAGATTTGAGTTTCATCTGCTTTTAACATTATTGCCATTATTTGACGTAGTGGGAAACATACAGACTGAACAGGAGAGGTCCAAGGATAGATCCCTGGAGGACTCCGCAAGTTTACATATAATGCCATTATATTCAAATAGTATATCAGGCCATATTCACTATTCAGGTCCTGAATTTCAGCATAGGACTGTGATTATTGCGCGTAACTTTTAAGCTGTCTTGCAAGTTTGGTGCTTATAATGCAGGAATTCACCCAAAATACATATAGCAATGTGGATTGAATAAATTAACAGATAAACAGATCAAATCAATAATTTGAAATCTTTCTGTAAGACTGTAATATCACCAACAGTGAGAGTGAATCAGCACTATCAGGTGCCTGTACTGTAATCAAGCTGCAATAAAACCCTTTCGCTTGCGTTTACCATCGGTGATGCTGTTAACATGTTCCTGCTGCAGTGGCTCCTGTGTTTAATGCTAGAGTGGGACCCAATATTCAACACAGCATCCATCACTTATCAGTTCTACTTGGTATAAGGGATGATCTACCGATTTGTATTTATTTATTTTTTATTAAAGATTCAATAGTTCCATAGGAAGGTTTTTTTTTTAAGTTTTTTTAATTTCTACTATGTAAGTCAATGGGACCCATTGATGGACCATCAACTGTCTGGTTACTGACATTCTTCAAAATATATATATTTGTTGTGTTCAGCAGAAGAAAGAAATTCAGACAGGTTTGAAAAAACTTGAGGATGAGTAAATGATAATGATGACGCATTCAGAATTCATTTTTTAAGTAACTATTCCTTTAAAAGTAATGCTGGGTACACACCAAAAGTTTTTTTTTTACATCTAATAAGATTTTCAAAATGTGATAGACCACAAACATGAGGACAAAAACGCCTAGATGTAAGCGTTTTGCTCCTATAGTGTGTGGTGTGCCATGATGTGACAAAGACACCACACACACACCAACAGATTTTCAACCACAGTCTCGACTTTGAACTCAGGAAATCTGGCAAAATCTCGCGAGACCTGAGAATAAGCATTGTGGACGATATGCAGGAAGAAAAAGATAGTGTTTGGAAAGGTTTTACACGACACGTTGTATAAACATTTGTGCTGTTGCCACAAATCAACAAGCTGATCCTCCATCTCTACTGTCCACATCTATGTCACTCTGTGCTGCGCCATGACTGCGTTAGTTATGCTTCCGCCTTCCATCATCTCGCTTTCTGATTGGATATTGTTTCGTTTCACGTGATAATCTCCAGTTTCCAATCTCTCAGTTGCCCATTTTTGTTTTGTCCGTTTAAAGCATAGGATCGTTCTGCTTGAATCATTTGTGGCCTGGTGTTGGGTCAAGATAAAAGCTCATTGTGAAATGCTTTTATATGGAAAGTCATGTGACCGATTGCCAGCGTACTGGATATCTGGGAGGCATGGCTCAATTCAGTGTCAACCGGAAAACACACTCCATGAAATCCCTGTAAGGATCACAGGAGTGTGGTTCCCCCTCAACCCAGTCTGTTATGGCCCGGAGGAGCAGATCACATGGCAGATTTCACATTCTTCAGGGTTTCAGCAGACAGTCATCCCAGCAATCCTCCCATGATGCCCAGAATGAGGGGTGGAGGCCTGACTCTTGAATATTATCAGGATTTTGGCCTTGACCTCTCAGAGCTGCCATGTGATTCTTTAATCTTCGCCTGGACACCCTGAGCCTCTTCATCTTCATGGCTTTCCTCCTCCTTATCCGTCATTTCAACGATTTGAAGATGAAATTATTCATGGTGCGCAAACTCTCTTTAACCATCATAATATGTGAGTAAGTCTTTAGCAGAATCGTTCAAACTTTTACTGTTTTTACATGTTTTCTGGTTGGCACATGAAGCTGAGGATTCTAGACTGGGAATGTTCGTAGTAAAACACAAACTTCATGGCCTGAACACCATCTACCATGGTTGAATAATAGGGTGAAACACAATGCTCTGGACAGTTTTTTCCTTATACTGTAAAAAAAAATGCAGTAAATCAATGGTGTTTAAGTGTAACTTTAAGGCGGTAGAAATATACTACTGCGATAGTAACAATTCAAATGACCACAATTATGTTAACTGGTAGAATTGGTGGGTGAAATCTGTATAGTTGTCATTCAAATAATGTAACAATGCAATGGTCTTAAAGACGTAGTTTTAGTTTCTTACATTTTTCTATTAATTTTGAGATCCAAATATGTCTCAGATTCGTTCTTGACAGGTTTTGTGAGATTCGACAGTCTTTCTGGTCAGAATTCACACACACATTTTAAGGAAGTGAGTCGAATAGACTTTTTATTTCCCACTCTGAACATAGTGGGGATTTCCTGCAGTTTCAAGACTCAAAAATACAACTGTAGGTGGAAATGTACTAAAGGCGTCTTTCCTCCCCTCAGAAACATGTGCTGTGGCTTTGAGTTTCAGTCAGAGGAAAGTTTGTTGTCGGGTGCTTTGCCGCCTCATAGTCTGCCTCTGTTTACTTGGATACGATCATGTTTACTGTACGTTGGAGTGTCTTGAAGTTAATTTAATTTTCAGAATGCTTAAATGAGTTCAGCTGAATTTCTACTGATGGGACATACAGTGAAAGACAAAAAAAAGGCTCTCTTCCTTTAACAACTTCTGTCTGTTTGTAGAAAAAAAAAATTGTGAGTGATGTTTTCCTGTGTAAAGAGGGGCTTGTCTCACTACCACAAATGCTACTGTAGGCTGGCCTGAGTGGGCGCTATAGGGCATTGATGTGCAGCTGTTAAGGTGTTCAGAGTGTTTATTGAGGCATTTTTTGTGGTTGATATATAGTCTAGGTGGTTGCAAGGTGACTGTGTACTAGTAGCCCATGTCAGAAGTCACGACCTCAAGTCTCTGATATTGCTCTGGTCCCTCTTCAATGTAAATCTGATCACTTAAACAAGTTGCACTTTTGAAAATATCATTCATGTTACTATGTGGGATGAGTTACACGTCAAGGTTTAAAGGCTTGTTCACACCAATATGAATGTTCACACAACAACTTCATTCAGTGAGATTTGTCTGTTCAGACCAATGCGGAAAAAAATAAATAAATAAAATAAAAACAGCAGAAGGGCTAAATTAACATGTTCACTACCGTTCAAAAGTTTGGGGTCAGTAAGATTTTTTTAATGTTTTTAAAAGAAGTCTCTTCTGCTCACCAAGGCTGCATTTATTTGATAAAAAAATGACTTTTCTATTTTAATATATTTTAAACTGTAGTTTATTCCTGTGATCAAAGCTGAATTTTCAGCATCATTACTCCAGTCTTCAGTGTCACATGATCCTTCAGAAATCATTCTAATATGATGATTTGATGCTCAA
>FLSR01000310.1:106940-128327 GCA_900092035.1 Leuciscus waleckii | reverse complement strand
TGTAAATAACTGTTTTCAACATTGATAATAATCATAAATGTTTCTTGTGCATCAAATCATCATATTAGAGTGATTTCTGAAGGATCATGTGACACTGAAGACTGGAGTAATGATGCTGAAAATTCAAGTTTTTGTTTGTATTTTTAATCAAATAAATGCAGCCTTGGTGAGCAGAAGATACTTTTTTTAAAAACATTAAAAATCTTACTGACCCCAAACTTTTGAACGGTAGTGTACATTTACTCTCTGACAGTAGGGCGATTATTACAGTAATACAGCGGTTACCCTGGTTGATTATTACAGTAATACAGCGGTTTCCCTGGTTGATTATTACAGTAATACAGCGGTTTCCCTGGTTGATTATTACAGTAATACAGCGGTTTCCCTGGTTGATTATTACAGTAATACAGCGGTTTCCCTGGTTGATTATTACAGTAATACAGCGGTTTCCCTGGTTGATTATTACAGTAATACAGCGGTTTCCCTGGTTGATTATTACAGTAATACAGCGGTTTCCCTGGTTGATTATTACAGTAATACAGCGGTTACCCTGGTTGATTATTACAGTAATACAGCGGTTTCCCTGGTTGATTATTACAGTAATACAGCGGTTTCCCTGGTTGATTATTACAGTAATACAGCGGTTTCCCTGGTTGATTATTACAGTAATACAGCGGTTTCCCTGGTTGATTATTACAGTAATACAGCGGTTTCCCTGGTTGATTATTACAGTAATACAGCGGTTTCCCTGGTTGATTATTACAGTAATACAGCGGTTTCCCTGGTTGATTATTACAGTAATACAGCGGTTACCCTGGTTTAAATTAAAATATTTATTTCACCAAATTTTCACACCAAAGGAGGACAATAACCTTAACGATAAAGATACAGTTTTTAAAGTCATTCTAACATTAAAAAACAACAGAGTTCACATCAAACTATAACGATAATGGCACAGAAGAACGATATCGTTGGAATCACTTTCAGAACGATTTTTTCAAGCTGATGAATGATAAAAACATTGACAGCCAATCAGAATCACAATCAGAACGACAAAACGGCAACACTTATAATAAACAGAACAATATCTTCCACCGGTGGATGCTGATATAATTATTGTTATAGTGTAAATTATCTTTATAGTTGTTGTTGTTGGTGTGAACAGTTTTTTTTATTTTTTATATATATATGTATACTTAGGAATGGGGTTTTGTTCAAATTACCAATCTTAAGTATGAGTAATAGTCACGCTTGGCTTGGCAAATGCCACTTAATATTAAATTAGGGTTTATAATGATATAAATACAGCTTTGCAAAGTTCAAAAACAATCCGGAGAGAAAATGTAAGCTGAGCAAAAGTGGTTAGTAATGCTAATCCAGTTTAGTTCGACCCCCACCTCCTGTGACATTTCTAAAATTCCTTTTCTCCATATGTTCCTCCATTTTGCATCGTTCTTTCTCTTTATCTGTTCCTTTTTTTTCTCTTGAAGGAGCTGGAGTTTGGGACACATATGGCTGTGTATGATGAGAATATCCTAAAGAACCCCTTTTACCTGGCCCTGGAGAAGCACAGACCGGACCTGAGCAGCAGGGTGGCAGAACTACATGGCATTGTGAGTTCACACTTCCTCATTTATCACCATTTTATGTGCTTTATCGGAAATGCTGTTCAAGTTCTTACTCATTTAAAGCGCTTTGAAACAGCAAAAGTGAATGTTGTCTGCATGTTGACGACTGAAACGATGAACGGATTTATTTGTTGAGCAGAATTAGTCATGTATTCGTTCATGTGACTGTGGTCAGTTCACATGCGGTCAGAAAGAGGTTATGTATGCATGAACTGATTCTTTAATGTTGGGTGATGTTTGAAGTTCATCAGATGATAATGACAGTGTCTGTCTTGAGGTCATTCTCAACTTTAAAACAATGCTTAAATGAAACTTCTCTTAAAAATGATGAATGAGCTGTGTTTCAAGCTGATAAAATGCTGATAAGCTTGAACATGTGATGCACATTCTATATTATCACAAATTGTTGTGTTGTTGTGTTTATCAGCTCATCTCTGATTTCATTTGGCCTGCAGCCTCATGCTTGTGACCAGATCAGTTCAATCTGTTCAATAATCAAGAAGTTAAAGACCCCATGAAACCAAAATTGAATTTGTTTTGGCCTTTAGGTATGAATATGTTAGCCTTACTGTTAGTGGTCTGATATATCGGCCGATATTTGGCATTATTTTAAATATCTGCATCAGCCGATACGTTTTTCTGATTGGCCGATGTGTTGGAAGCGGGACTTTTATTTTGACGGTGCTCCGGACTTTTATTTTGACGGGTGGCGCTGAGAACACCAGCGTCTGAGAAGAGAACGACAGCGCCTGATCACCCAGCGCTCACTCACATTCTCCGTCTTCATCAGTTTACGATCTCTGTCAGTCATATCTAATACTTTGTTAGACAGAACTGGTAAACAAATAAAGTAAATGGTATGCGAGAAATTAAAGTGTTGCTTTTATATTAATTGTAACAGAAAAGGTAAACAATTATGCTAAAATACTTTATCATTTACCATCAACATTCAGCAAATGCGCATCTACATCATTTAATCAAATCTCTGAATATCTAATAAACATTTAATTTCACAAACCTTGCAGATTTAATGGATTCCAGCTGTGATATCTCGTGAAGTGTGCATGTTTAGCCGGCATAAACGTGTGACTGCGAGTGACGGTCGGTCCGTGAGAAGTGAGTGAATGCGAACAGAAGATCAGCTTCACAGGAAACACGATCAAAAAAACTTAAAATCCTTCATTTTAAAATATGCTATGCTATATCCAGGTGCCCACTGTGTCATATTCATATAATTTTCATTGTGTGCTGTATGTAAAATTAGCGTTATCTTGTCTTTATTTGAAAAAATAGGATAACCAGTGCGCACGAAATTACCAGATTACTGAGTGTCTTACAGTGTTTACTTCCTTTTATTCACATATTCATATATTTTTAAACAATTACTTTATTTGTGAAAAATACTGTATTAGGATTGCAGTTTCAAGAAGTTGCCATCTAAAGTATAAGCATGTTTATTTTAAGGATTTAAGGATTTCTAATTTATTAAATATTGATTAAAATAAATATAAAGTATATATATAGAAATATCTGCTTTATATCGTCATCGGCCATCAAAAAACCAATATCGGTCGACCGCTACTTGCTGTTATCTATGAGCTAGTGTGCTCCAAAACAGTGACAAAATTCACATTTAGAAGATATAAGAGATCAAAACGTACAGTCTCTCACTTCCTCCAACATGGATAAGTGATTTTGATGACATCACTCTGCACTTCAGCTTCTCATCAGATTTTCTGTCCAATCAAATGCTCTCTAGAATCTGAAGCTCCGCCCCTACATTATTAATAGATGCTGAAGCTGCAGCTGAAATCAGTCACTTGTTCACGCATTAACTATTATCTATTTGGTGAATGGCACATAGTGCACTATATAGGGGATAGGGAGCGATTCAGACAGTGTAAGTATGTTTCCATTGGGGCGAATGAAGTCTGGTTTCACTAGTGTCACGCGAACCACCATTATGAATTTTGAAGCCTAATTATTTATGTCGTAGAATAAAACGTGATAATATCATGAGCTTGTTTTCACTTAAGCTTTTATTATTTATTTAATTTAACCAAAAACTTATTCAACCCATATTGGAACCCGGTATACAAAAATTCCAACTCATTTCTGGGATTTAGGACTCATTCCTGTAACGCTCTCTGTGATAATACTTCCAAACCAAAGCCGAATCAGGATCAACCGTTGTGTGAAGTAACAAACACTGACAAACTGAGTGACACAGTCAAACATCCCAGTGCTGTTGGATTAAATATCCGCAATATCCCGAGGATGGGAACTCAACTAACTGCTGTATAATACTGTGTAATCGAAGTTTCTGTGTTGCCTGACAGCCATGAACCGCTTCCATTAGACTAATGAACTAATTACTTTGCTGAAGAATTGTTGATTTGATTATAGACCTTAGTTAGGGTGTATTTGTTGGGCATGATATGAGGCTGAAGGATATGCTCAGTGTACAGTCTTTTCCGTGGCATGCACTATGTAAAGTTTCAAAAAAAAAAAAAAAAAAGGTATTATTTTTCCTCTGAAAGATGGAAAAATTCAACCACGTTGAACACACTGAACTCAGCCTCGTTGCCAAAAATAAAATCTGATGCTACCCTGATCAAGGTCTATTAATTTTACAAAATTTGACTTTTTATTGAACATTCGAGTCTTATATTTTAATTATATCTAAGTGGTAAAAACACTATTATCCACATGGTTTATTGCTTTATTTTGACATTATTTACTCACCCTTATGTTGTTCTTTATCCATATGACTTTCTTTCTTTTTATGAACTCAAAAGAAGCATATTGACAATATAGAACAAAACACACCATATAAGTAGTCCATAAGACTTGTGTGCTGTTTTCCAAGGCTCCTGAAGTCGTAGTAAAGCTTGTTATGAGTTTGTTTGTGCTTGATCAATTCAGAACGTAGAAACCTCTTTTTTTTTTTAGATCCTGGTACCGTGTTGTGGAAGTTTACCAACAGCCTCTTTTACAGCAGCCCAGTTTGACGAATACGTGCTTCAGCCGGCTGAACAGGGTTACCAGACGCTAGATGGAAAGGTGTGTAAAATCCCTCATATAATCACGCAGAAGCCCCACATGTATCATTCAGAGTTAAATTTCAGGATGCTGACTGTAACTGACCAGCTTTTTACTGTGGCGTATCTTCCAGGAAGTGTCTATAGACAATAACCAGGTCCGCCAGGGAGCAGGGTTTCCCAATCCCACTTCTGTCCCCATCCTGTTTGAGGAGACTTTCTACAATGAGAAAGAGCAGGCCTACAGCATACTGTGCATCACAAGACCCTTTGATTCTGACCACAGCCCTGGTAATTTGTTCGTAAGAGGTTCTAGCTAAAGGCGCAGTCGTATTATGTAATAATGCATGAACACTTACACAGATGTCACTTCCAAACCAAGCAGATTTAAGTTGTTAATGCAGTGAATTTGCCTTAAACATTCCATAAACTTAAATCCAAATCCACAAAAGGAAATCTGTGTGGAATATTTTGCAGTGACCACACCTTAAAGTCCCCCTGCAGCCTATAGTTGTATCCCTTAAAGGGATACTCCACTTTTTTTTTGGAAATAGGCTCATTTTACATCTCCTCCAGAGTTAAACAGTTGAGTTTTACCGTTTTCGAATCCATTCAGCCGATCTCCGGGTCTGGCGGTACCACTTTTAGCGTAGCTTAGCATAGATCATTGAATCGGACAAGACCATTAGCATCTCTCTCAAAAAAATGACCAAAGAATTTCGATATTTTTCCTATTTAAAACTTGACTCTTCTGTAGTTACATCGTGTACTAAGACCGACGGAAAATGTAAAGTTGCGATTTTCTAGGCTGATATGGCTAGGAACTATACTCTCATTCCTGCTTAATAATCAAGAAACTTTGCTGCCGTACCATGAGTCCAGCAGGCGTAATGATATGACGCAGGGCGATGAAATTGCAGCCAAACAGAAAAAAAACAGTTCAAAAATTAAATCCATGCAATTGAAAAAAGTCTCTACATGCAATGACTGATTTGGACAAAGAATGTAGATTAACATTTATAGGTTTAGTGATGTATTGCTTGACAGAACGTACCTGGTTAAGACAGACTGAAACAGTCTCAGATGCCAGTGTTGTATTACTGTAAATGGATCGTTTGCTGGACGGATTCGTTCCATTTGATCAACTGTTCAAAATCTATGAATTTGATGATTTGTTTTCTCTTCCGCAGAGGAGTTGAGTTCTGTTTCTGCTCTGTACTGTCTGAAGAATATTGAGGAAGTAAGGGAATTCTTGGGCCGCCATGCTGAAAAACTGGACAAGTTTGTGGCCACCTTCTGTCAGTCCTTCAAAGAACAAGAGAGGAAGGGCCTACGACATCACATAGTGAGACAAACCCAGATTTACATTTCATCATTTCTTGCTTTTATCCACTTAAATGTTAATTTAAGTGGGAACAGTAAAACAAATGAATTCAACATATTATTATTTGAACGCAATCCTAAAGAATACTAATGGGAATTGTCTTGTAGCATTAAAATATTACAAATAGATATTTATAACACATATGGGGCAGTTTTTATCTTATTACAAACTTGTGTATCTCCCTGTCCAGTAGCTAGACGTTATTCCAAGACCATATGGCTGGTCATCAATACAGATTCCTGATTCTATTCAAGTCCGATTCACAAGATCTCGATTAGATTCTGATTCAGTTTGATTTGATAGCAATTCAATTAACAGTAATAATGTTTATTTTGCTTGCATATCAAATAATTTCTCTCCGCTAATGCTGTAAACATACAGGGATTTGTTTAACACTGTTTAAAACTTTTTTTTTAACTATCCATTAAAAGGTGTATGTCTTTAATTTGATTTGCTAAAAAGAACCGCCTCACAAGAGTCACTTTACTGTGATTGAAGAAATGTATTACAAGATATGTGTTGCAGTTGCTCCAGCCATTCATAAGTTCTTTCTTAAAATGGGACTTGAAGTCCACACTAGAGGCTTAGTAACCACTAGCTCGTTTGTAACTAACTCTATACTTTATTCAGTTGCACCATTTGTTCTAAAGACAGAACGAAGCTAGTCAGTAATGCGTGGTTGCGTAATATATGCGGTGCCTCAATGATCCAATCACAACCTTCAAATATGTGAGCAGAATTTGTGTTGAAATGCTGTGAATTCCACTTCTCCTTCATTCTACTTCTTTTGCCTCACGTAACTAACAATAAAATAAGTTTCCATTAAATATGATACTACTTAATCATTAATAACATGATAGGTATTTTTATATGTAAATAGCATTCAGAAACTGTAGTTGACATTATTAAGGATCAATAAATAAATACTGATGCAAAAAAATATAGTAATTTATATTTATTTATGAGAAATTTTATTTGACATGCACAATACGGACCGATACACACAGCGACACGTTGTTTAGGACGGATTCGTGTTGAAGAGCTACTAACAAAGTAGTATATTCATAATGTTCTCTCTCTTAAAATATAAGTGAGTGTAAATGTCAGCATTATCATCTGTGTTGGGGAAAGTTGTGAATGAATGTAATGAATTACAATATTGCTTTACTCCATAAAAAAGTAACTAATTGCATTACTTACATACTTTTTATGTAAAGTTGTAGCCTGGGAAAACCCAGACAACATCCGGCAAATTCAGATTTGCTCTGCAAGTAGTCTGGCAAAGAGCTCATTCAAGCCCATTTCCATGCCGTCGAAATCACGGCACCAATCAGAAACGTTGAGGCGGGCTTTACACAATGACGATCGCTCTGATTGGTTTTAGGTCTATCCAATTGCGCCCAGAGGCATTTGAGCGACGTCCGTTCAACTTTTAAATGCATTATTATATTCAAATTGCAAACACATGAGGACAGTCTCCATGAAAGACCCACTGGCATATGAACGTGCTACTACATTTCTCTCCGAAACGGTATGAAATTAAATTAGATTTAATAGAGGATTTTAACTGTGACAAGATGATTGACAGGGCAGTTTACGTGACAGGATGCACGCGACAGATCCGTCCGATAAAGATGATGAAGTAGTATGTCCCAAAGCTTGCCTACTTTTTTGCTACACATTCAAAAGTAAATACCTTTTCTTCACAAAAAGAGTACATACTTTTATGGCGTAGTGTAACTTAGGGACGCAGCATATGGCTTTACACGATGACGATCGCTCTGATTGGTTTTAGGTCTATCCAACTGCGCCCAGAGGCATTTGAGCGACGCCGTTGGTGACGCCCCTTTGGAAATGAGTTATTAATGAACCTTTGCCAGACCATAACTCAGTTACTACTGAGAATAGTCTGGTTTTAACCAGGCTAGTAAAGTTGCCTATTTTTGGCAAATGTAAAGGCCCTTTCACACCAAAAGTGAAATGAATAAGCCTCAGGCTGAAGGAAACACACATTCACGCTTGTACAGTAGAGTGTACAGTTAAAAAAAAAAACTTTTATTACTTCTGCAATAAAAATGTAAACAATTAAACACAAATGTGATGTTTATCTAGAGTCATTTTTGCTTATTGAAGTGGATCATGGAAGGTCAGTAGCAAAGACATTAATAAAGTGAGATTAAATACATAAAGTATATTTAATGTAACATTATTGCAGGTTTGCGTAATATTCTGAGATTGCATGTCACTGTTTTTTATTACATTTGAGTGAATCTGTTTTTTTATTTTTTATTGTATTTAAATTTTTTGCAAGTTAAATTAGTAAATGCCAACTTACATTTATTCTAGAACTACAATAACCATCATGTTCACAACACTTCTGCACTCCCGATCGCTCTCAACATGAGGACAGGAGAGTCAATAAATGGAAAAACAAAATAAACTTGCGTTACTTGTTTGAAAAAGTAACTCAGGGATTTTGTTGTAAATTTAAAAGTAATACGTTACTTTACTAGTTACTTGAAAAAAGTAATCTGATTTCATGACTCAAGATACTTGTAATGCGTTCTCATCACTGATTACCATATATGTGACCCTGGACCACGAAACCAGTCACATGGGTCACTTTTTTCTTAAATTGAGATTTATACATGATATGAAAGCTGAATAAATAAGCTTTCTTTCCATTGATGTATGGTTTGTTAGGATAGGACAATATTTGGCTGATACGACTATTTGAAAATGTGGAATCTGACGGTGCAAAACATCGAAACATTGAGAAAATCTCCTTTAAAGTTGTTCATTTATGTTCGTGATTGTGTGCATTCACTCCAAGAATAAATGTTTTATATATTTACGGTAGGAAATGTACAAAATATATTCATGGAACATGATCTTTACTTAATAACCGAATGATTTTTGTCATAAAAGAAAAATTGATCATTTTGACCCACAAATATACCCGTGTGACATGTGACTGGTTTTGTGATCCAGGGTCATATATGTCTAAAGATTTGAAGTCTGTGGGGAAAAACAAGAGCTTGTCGATGCAGTTCAGTCAGTCTATTCCATTCCAACTCCTGATCGGAGGCTTGCGTTAATATTTAGTTTATAGAGTTACGTTTCAACTAAGTTTAATGGAGCAATGCACAAATATGGTGTTGTGCACTACTAAATAAATAATAGTGAGTTAGTTGTAACTTAGTACCCATTTACGTCAAAACTAGGCTAAGTTGTAACTTGCGCGCAGCTGATGCAACCGGCCCCTGGTTCCTCAATAAAGTAACAATATCATGTATCTAACTTCAATCCTTTTTAGATCTCACTATTTATTGTTGATCTTGTCACCCAATCCTTTAGGACTCTGTAAATACCCTTTACACAAGATGTCTTCAGTGGCTGTTGAGGGACTCTCATCTGGTAAGCTGTTTAAGGACGGATCTCTCTAATACGGACTCTCTTGTGATGCTGACTGGGTAACATGTCTTCATTTCAGAGACTTTTGGCGAGACAGGAGATACAGATGACTCTACTCAAGCAAGCAGTGGAGGTCAGTGAACAATCAAACAGTTTATTCTGTCTTTTAAACGTGTAACCTTGAGTTAAGAATTAATTTGGCTTTTATTTCCTCTGTTTTCAGATGTACATCCATCATGGCATCCATGATCTACTCTTTAGTTATGTTGGGACTCTTGAAGCAAGTCGGGTACTGATAAACCATACCATTAATGAGCTCACTTTCACCTTAATGTGTTTGTTTGTTTGTTGCAGGGAGTAACATTTCAATTTTCGATTTCAGTAATTCAGAAAAAAATTTTTTTTATTTTATTTTTTTTACTTTGCGATTTTCTATCTTTTTTAAAAGTTATTGTTACTAAATGTTGTAATGCTCTGTCGTCTCAGAGCTGGCTGGTTTGTCTTTTAATGCATTATTTCAGAAGCTTTTGAATGGAGAATATTAAAAGTAAAAATACTTCCAGAAACATGGCCTCTGTAAAAGCTGGTCGTCGCTGTAGCAGAAGTTATTAAATGTATATTTGTCTTGACAGGATGCAGCTTTCAATAAAACAACACGATCCTTACAGGAACTGCAACAGAAAGACCTTGGTGTGAAGTCAGAATTCAGGTGAACTGCTCTATCTCTAGATGAATGTCTTTTTCTTAAAGGAACACTTCACCCATTTGCATTAAGCTTTGTATCGTTAGAAAGACAGTCATATTTTTGAATGGTCGTGCATTATTCCCTCATTTTCCCCTGAGACGGGAGAAATACGGATTTCAGTGTTGCAGTTCCTGCTTATAATGATGTAAAAATCGTCATTCTAAGCAGGAAGTCCCATATCTTTGTAGAGGGGTTGAGGCTACAAACACTCGTTCCTCATTTGTCCAGGGGGTGGGACCCACTCACGCTACAGACCTATTAGATATTTTATACGACCCACTTTCAATAAAGATTAATCAGGGTCCCCGCGGATCCTTAAAAAGTCTTAAAAGGTCTTAAATTCGATTTTTTTTTTATTTAAGGCCATAAAAAGTCTTTAAAAGTCGTTTTTTTACTTATGAAAGGTCTTAAATTTTAGATGACACTTAGACTTATCTAAATGCTTTCGAAATTAAAACTATCTAATTAGCGTAGGCTTAGGAGTGTGCGATGTTGTCTATGAACTATGCTGATATTGTAATCATTGTGTTAACTATGTACGAGGCACTGCGAGTGCGAGCTGACATCGCGTTTGTCTCTCATGCTTGCTTTCACTGTGTGATGTGTCAGTGCAGTTATAGATGTGCCCAAATGAGTTTTTGTCATATATTTATATCATATTATGTTGTTATATTAGAATATCACATGAGCAAGAGTGCTGTTTCCTGTGCACATTGCAAATGTGCTATTTATTTTATACAACAGTTAAATGAACAATAACGTTAACATTGTGAGTTACTTTTTGGACACAATATTGTCAATTTTCACTTTATATCGCCGACGAGAATTTCATAATGAAGCGGTAGTCCAACAGACAGCGATGCTTATTATTTTATTTTTTACCGAAATCCTCGTTTTGAACGAATCATTTTAACGATTCAATGAACAATCACTTGTTTTTCTGAATGAATCAGCCGTTTGAACAAATCGGTTGAATAAATGACTCCAACAACCCGCTTATTAAGACAGTGTCTTGCCGCCACCTACTGGTGGTTTTAGTTTCATATTTAAAGTATCCTTTAATTAAAACGTTAACATTATAAATCATTTCATATTTAAATATTGAATAGCTTTATTTCTGCAATTGTAAATGAAGTGTAAATAATAGGCTAATGCCAGTTTTGTGTCACCTCTGCACTGCAAGGATGGATTTTAATTTAATGATTTAATTTGACATAGGTACTGTGTTATTCTAATATAATTAAATTTGAATGTTAGAATTTGACATAAAAGGTGATGCATACCTCTAAATACATTTAGAATATCTTGAATATCTTCGTGAGTCTGCTGTCAACAACAGGCCTAAACCAGCCCAGGGTACCAGTACAAAAACACAATCAGTAAAATATCATCTAATTATTATCAACAAAACTTTGAAAATATCGAGACATATTTTTGTCAATATTGCGCGCCCCTAATGTACGGTATTCATTTTGATCTCTTCAGGTCTTAAAAAGGTCTTAAAAAGCCTTAAATTTGACTTTAAAAATTGTGCAGCTTACCCTGTTATTGTTCCCACGGGTGAATGCTCCTTTAAGTGCTGCTAAGCCAAATTACTAGTTGATATTTTGAGTGATCAGACAGATGAAAAATCCCATAGACATAGAGTAACATTTAAGGAAGGACCTGCGCCATTTTTTAAAGACCAGAATGTCATAGAGACATGCAAAATCATGAAGAAAAAATGTGTAATATTGTGCTAGAAACTGTTAAAAGTTTTGTAAAGAATAGACTCCGAGAGTTTTAAATTATTTAGTAATCATATGTCACTTCTCTCTCTCCTAGTATAAATATTCTTCGGGCTAAGAGGGAATTGAGTCAACTGAACATCTGTACGTCTCCGCTGCAGAAACTGCTCTGCATAAGGAAAGTTATTTTAACCATCATGCAGTCCAACAGACGGCGAGATACAGGTGCTGTGACCACAAACGTTACTGTCTATCAAAATACTCTGTATTCACTTCATGGTATTACCATGGTACTTTTGCAACTATTTAGGAGTGCCATGTAAATACCATGGTAAATGAATGATGAACTTTGTGCGTGCGTGCGTGCGTGTGCGTGTGCGTGTGCGTGTGCGTGTGCGTGTGCGTGTGTGTGTGTGTGTGTGTGCGTGTGAAGGTTTGTCTAAATTTCCCTTTTGCAAACAGATCTCGTTATGCATGGCTCTTATGACCGGATTAGCCAGTTCACGCTCATTCATGAACAGTTAGTTCTCTGTTTTACCTCAGATCTTAGTTTTGGTGCAGCAGAGCAGCAACACTTCCAGTGTGTGTAAACTAGAGGAATGCTATCCTAATGTCTGTTTGTCAAACAGCTTGTTAAGTCATTTTCTCAATTTTGCCATAACAGGGCACTGAAGGCAGACAGAAAAACAGGCACAGGATGTTCTTTCCATTTTTATACATGTTTTCAATGCTTCTTTTCTTCAGGAAAGATTTTATTTAGAACATTTTGGTCAATTATAATAAATAATTAAATCTCTTTAACTATTGTATGTCCCTGCCCTGCTTTTTTGAGCATTTCCTCCCCTTAAAAACAAATAAATAAATAAACAATCACACCAGTCGTCTATGATACAGCAAGCCTAAGGTATAGATCTTTGGCTAAAAGGATAAAACCAGATTAAATTGTTATTATTGATCTCAATTGCCTTGTTGAACTCGGATGGAGAAAACGTTCACTTGTCACAAAATAGATCACACTTGACAAGGGCATGAGCAAGCAGATATTTTTTGTTGTTTTATTTTATCTTAGTTATTAATAATAAGAACATAGATGCTAGTAACAAACCATATGATAAATTCAATAAAACAGACAAATGAAATAAACAGTGCTTTAAGTTTTTTTCAGGTGCAGGTCTATTTAGTGTTCAAGTAAATGATATTACAGAAATTGAATGAATTAATCAAAATATATATATTATTACAGAAATTGAATAAATTAATCAAAATATATATATAAAAAAAAAAATCAGATAAATGACACTTTTGTTGTGATTAATCGCTAACTTATTGTGAAATTAAGCATAAGCCATTTATCTTATTTAACACATTCATTTTGTCATTATTTACTATATCCATCAAAGTAAACAATCGAATTAAAGGGTGATTCTCACAAAACTGTATTTTCTGCAAGCTTCAAGGACACTTGGAGACTCCAAAAGGACATCAAATAACCAAATGATATAAGAAGTCTATATAATTCTATTATATGATACATTTATGCACACCATAGCACCCATGAAAAAACATTACAGAATTATTTTTATTTTATTTTTTTTTACAGAATTCACATTTTATAGTATGTGTACAGAGCTACAACAAAGAGCTTGTTTTCATTTTAGACGAGTCAAAATGCGATACCGAACGGGACCACGTGGAGACGCAAAAAAAAACTAAACTAAATCAAGCGCCTTGACTGCATAAACCTACAACAGCACAAATCCAACATTATCCTGGGTGTGTGTAGAAACAATCACAGAATATGACAGAACTTGTGTTTTAAAGTAAAGCACACACTGGAATGAGTGATTCATTAAAAACGCACTGTGAGTCTTTATTCTCTGTGAGGATCAGCCGGGCCTTCTTTACATTAGCGCTGTTTTGGACTGATTGTTTGAATGAATTTGATTACTGGATCACGATAACTTCCCAGAGTTTCAGGGCTTTAACTGGTCAGATCACAACACAGATAAGCAGAATCGGGTTAAAGGGTTAGAAATGGAAAGTTCCTCCTAGCAGGGTTACAGGTGCTTGTAGATGCTAAGTGTGATCAACTCAAGACTTCTGAGATAATCTTGCTTGGCGTAAATTGCGTTAATGATGCAGCCTCACATACTTTTGTAATTTATTTGCGTTAATTGCGTTAAATTGTTTTAAAGCATTAAGGATTTAGTAAGTAATCGCACGCGTTAGAGGCGACTTTCTGTGCGCGTGCTTCGGGTGTGTGACTGCATTGAGCGTTGTTCTTTTTTCTTGTGCTTAACTCTATTTAAAATTGAGCGTGTCCCGTGTTTTTTCTCCTTCATGAATGTTTATCTATCACTCTAACATGTCAGTAACTTTAAGCAGTCTTGCACTGTGCAGATATATAAAGTTACAATACTAACCAACTGCAGAACCGCAGAGCCATACAACACCGCAGTCTCAGACCAGCAGTTTAAGACCAGCAGTCTCAGACCAGCAGTTTAAGACCAGCAGTCAGGCTGGAGATTATAGCGTCTTTAAAGTTAGGTTTAATGGTGAGGTGGGGTTGGGCATTTGTTATGGTGGAGCTTCTAGTTATAGTGAAGTTATGGTTAGTTGTTGGGGCGGGTTAGGCGATCGTCAGCTCCACCCAAACTTCTGATCTGAGGCCTGATCTGAAACTGCTGAATTTAGACATATTTCACTACCACACGTCAACACAACCCAGGAAATATGACTCTTATTAAAACCCTGTTATGTTTAAAGTACCGATACTCGTAAAATGATGGATCATATTGTTTTTAAAAACGCAGGGTATCACAATACCTTACTAGTGTCGGTACATTGTGCAAAACTAATTGGGAGTGACAGAAATGTTGTGTTTTGCAAAGTTTGCTTCTTCAGTTGTTGTGGTGTTGATTTCCATTGTTTCTAGATTATTGTGCAGAGTGACCAGGTGCATTTTAAAGAATTGTGTGACGTGGAACAAGTTCTAGTCAGGTGAAATCACAATCATTATGAGTGGATTATAAGAGCAGACTGATCGCTATTAAAGGAGGGAAGAAGTGCTTCCAATCATTGTGTTCTTGTGTTAGCAATGGTTCTCTCCAAAGAACGACGTGCAGCCATCATTGCTTTGCATCAAAATAGCCTCGCCTGCAAGGAGATTGATGCAAAGAATATTGCACCTGAAAGAACCATTTACTGGATCATCAAGAGCCTCAAGGAAAGAGGTTCACCTGCAATGGAGGCTTCAGGATGACCCAGAGTGTCCATCAAGCACCAGGACCGTGTCCAACTGAGCAGAAGAGTGTGAGAAAGTCTGAACACACAGTATGCGTTTCCATTACAGATTTGCGCAAAACTTTTGCGATATTTTCTAAATGTGGATTAAAAAACTATTGTGAAATGACACAGATTCCATTAACCGATGTTTTGCGACTAAAACTTAATTTTTCCTCTCGCGATAATCATTCCAAAAATCATGCCGATGAATGTTGGTAGGTTTATGTATATCTCAGCCACCGCTCTAGCCATTATCTTTAATGGAAGGAGACAGGCGTGTATCCAAGCATTAATGGTAAGGAAAGCCCCTTATACTGTGAGCGGCACATATGAGGTGTTTCTGGGTGTTTCTCCCTCATATCTGCTTCAAGCTCTTGTTAAAAGGGGCATTTCTTTGTTGTTTAGAATCCAGTATTCCCATATTTCTTTTGTCTTTTATGATTTGAATGAAGAACTCTCTCGTCTTCTCTTCAAACACACCACGCCTTTTTTTGACAGAATGACTGTTCTGTACGTCAGGTGACTATAAATCTGTTTCCATGGCAGTTTTGTGAAATATTCCTTTTTCGGATTGCCTGAAAAAGCACCTCATGCAAGCGTAAAAACTTTTTTGCAAAATTGACGGTTTTCCATTGGCCGTATTTTCAATTCGCAATTTCAATTTGCACAATTTGAAGGGTAATGGAAATGCGCTAGTGAGGCCAAGGCTTTTGGATATGAAGATCAAAGAAGTACAACCTGAAATGTTGCTGGAAGTACAAGGATTGGACAGCAGAAGACTAGTGCAAGTTATTTTCTCTGATGAAGCCCTCTTCTGAATGTTTGGGGCATCTAAAAAATCGGTTGTCAGGAGAAGAAAAGGTGACCGCTACCACGAGTCCTGTTCTGTGCCGAGAGTGATGCATCCTGAGACCATCCATATGTGGGGTTGCTTTTCATCCAACGGCGTGAGCTCTCTCACAATTCTGCCCAAAACACTGCCAGGAATAAAGAATGGCATCAAAACGTCCTGCAGAAGCCCAACGATCCAGGAGCAATTTGGTGATGATCCATGTAAGGCGAGTGGACAAGTAGAAGCCCACAACCTGTGATCAACTCCGGGCACTGAGGCAGGAATGGATCGGGATCAGTAAGGACTTGGCCAAGAAGCTGATATCCAGTGATGTCGAGTGAATTGCAGAGGTTTTGAAGAAGGGTCAACACTTTTAATATTGAGTCTTTGCATATGTTTTTGCCAATAAAAGCCCAGTTTAAAATAAAAAAAAAAGCAAAAAAAAAAGACAGAGCATTTTCCAGTAAACCATAGAGCTTTTGCCAATAAAAGCCCAGTTTAAAATAAAAAAAAAAGCAAAAAAAAAAGACAGAGCATTTTCCAGTAAACCATAGAAAAATGTGAAAATATATTCTACAAATACTGAAGCAACAAACTTTATCACTGCCAATACCATGGCTGTAGTTCTTCAAGAGAAGCACTTATTGTAGCAGTCTGGTGGACTGAACATGTGAATCTATCTTTCTCATGTGTAGAGTAAGATATTACACATTTAAAAAGCTGATGATGATTGTCTGTCTCTTTCAGCGGTGAGCATTGAGGCCATGTGTGCTGATGATCTTCTGTCAGTCATTCTCTACTTGCTAATCAAAACTGAAATTCCTAACTGGTGAGTGTTGTTTTCTGTATCATTGATGTGATTGTTAAAGGCACACTATGTAAGATATTTGGATCAAAATATCCAAAAACCACTAGAACAATGCTATATATTTAGTTGATTTGTGTTCTTGCATTATCCCAAATGTTTCTAAGAATCATACCCTGGTACCTCGATTTCATGGAAACACCAAAGACGCTATATAACGTGTTTTATTAGACAGGTGAGCAACTGTTTGGATACATTAATTGACAGAAACCTAATCATTATTATATATAAGCTCAACACAGTTAGTCTTTTTGTTTAAATATCGTTTTCTTGATTTACCGCGAGTACCCTGTTTTGCCATACCTAATAATGATCTAGCTCACCGCAGTGTGCAACAAGTGTCTCATATAGCAGCCGCCGAGCGAACAGCATTATAACAACTTTCAACACACTCAAAAGTATCTAATATTATCTAACATCATCTCGAGACGTGTGTCGCACTCGTTTCTTATTAGCAATCGCTCCAGCGCCTCGTACCGCTCCAACGGCTTTCGCAATGTTAATTAATCTTTAATACATAACGGGTCATCCATGAATATGATTTATGTCCGAGTGCCGTCATATTCTCAACTGGCTGTAGAGGTGAAGACATCAACTCCCATGATCTCGCCAAATCAAGGCGTCATCAAGCTACGCCTTTGTTTTGAATAAGCGACCTCTAGTGGTGAAAAATTACATAGTGTGCCTTTAAATGAATGTATTTACCAATTCGTGGATTGCATTAATTATATATGCAGAATGTTGATAATCTGACTTTTTCTTCAGGATGGCAAATCTGAGTTATATAAAGAACTTCCGCTTCCGCAACTCCAGTAAGGATGATCTGAGTTACTATCTGAGCTCGTTTGAGGCTGCTGTGGAGTACATCCGCCAGGGGAACCTCACCCAGAGCCCTCTGGTAAGAGCAAACACAGTGCTTGAGACAGTCAAGTTATGGTTCGGTTTCTAATTATGATGATGATGACCCAACATTTGATTAAAAAATCTCCTCTGAACATCACTTTTGGCCACTACTATATATCTCCAAATTAATCTATATCAAATCGATTTGAATCAAGATCCGAATTAAATTGAAGATTGTAAATCTAAATTGAATCGAATCGTGAAATGTTAATATTTTTGCTGATATTGAAATTGGTGTCAAATTATGTAATTTCACCAGGCCCAGTATTTGACCCGATAGTCAACAGCACCCCATGTTCCCTTAAAGAAGGATACTTAATCCCAGAATTCTGAGGCAATGTCTTAAGCCTGGAACACACCAAGCCGACGGTCGGCCGTCGGGCAGTTTCCGTGCGTCGGCCGACTAAATCTTCTCAGTGTGTTCCGCACCGTCGGCTGAAATTGGTCCTCGTCGGCTTTGTAAGGGCCGATTCGACCTGTTGAATCGGCGTCGGGCCGTCGGTGAAAGACGAAACTCTGATTGGCTGTTCAGCTTAGTGACCGAGTCAGTGCACGAGAATAATAGCAAAATAGCGAGCAAAGTCAAAACGGTACAGATAGAAGGCTGTTCTAATGATATGCCATCTTATCTGAGTGTTCCTTGGCGAATATTTCAATATTAACACGAGAGGAGTGGAATAAAGACAGTGTTCAGCAGGACTGATATTCAAAACGGTAAGCACGCACTGCTTTGTTTACAGTTTGTGTAACTGCAGCCGGCAGCGCCGGTTTCCCTTTTTGAATGACGAATATAGACGAATATATCTGCAGAAATAGACAGCTGTCTCATTTACACGCAGGCGCAGAACGCGCATTCTAGCTGACAGTCGGCTGTAGTTCTCTCGGTGTGTTCAAGTGCAGCTTTTTACCCCGACGCGAGGTGACAACACAGTCGGCTTTCATCAGCACTAGTTCGTCTGCGTCGGCTTGGTGTGTTCCAGGCTTTAGTTGTTGAATGTGTGCTGTGGTCCACAGGGGTCAAGAGACAGGCTGTCCTTCAGAGAGAAGGTGGACCTGCTGTCCCAGAATGCAACACCTACAGATCAGCTCTTTGAGGTGAGCACCATTGGCTGTTTTTCTGCCTTATTTTTGGTTGGCTCGAGAACAGGAAGTAAAATTTTAGTTTAGATGCACAAGACAAGTGTCTCATATTGGCTCTTGATTAAATAAATATATGATTTATGAGCGCATTAGCAGTAATGTGTTGATTCTAAGTGTGTGTTTGTGGGCAGTACATTGTGAGCGGAAATGAGGTCGAGGTTCAGCGTTTGCTGAGTGAAAGCGAGAGTGAGGAGGACGGGAAGAAGTTATGCCACCCACTGTGTTCCTGTGACGCCTGTGACCTCCACATCTCAGGGTCAGTACTGACAGACTAGCAAACATATTTATCACACACACGACAAATGCATAGAAGCCTTTGAAGTGATCTGAAATTTTGCATTAATGCCTTTTAAACACCAAATACCTGGGGCCTCATTTATAAATGTTGCGTACGCACAAAAGAAGGCGTACGCCGCTCTCCACGCAATAATTGGTATTTATAAAAAGAAAACTTGACGGGAAAATGTGCGGTCCTTCACGCAAACTCTGACCCAGGCGTACGCACAAAAACGGGTGAAATGAGAAATGGCGACACCGTCGGCAGATGGAAGAAACACGTGAAAGTGTGTGAAAGCGTGTGAAACTGTAGACTGTTGTGTAAAAGAAATGGCAATACTGCCTCTCATAAATAACATGAAGACTTCACAAAGCAAGTCTTACAATTAACAGCCTACACGAACACCCGTTTGATCGATCTGCAGTGTAAAACAAACAAAATCAAACGAAGATTACAACAGAAATGCAAATTAAAGGGCACCTATTATGCAAAATTCACTTTTACATGGTGTTTGAACATAAATGTGTGTTGGCAGTGTGTGAGCAAAACCACCCTAGAATGATAAAAATCCACCCAGTGTTTTTTTTTTTTACAATCTCAATAAATCATAAGCACTGTCTCAGAATGAGCTGTTCTCAGATTCTATGCAATGTGATGTAGAATTGCGCAGGCCCCTCCCACGACTGTTGAGTGACACTTCAGTTTGAGCTTAGCCCGCCCTGAGTGAGCTGGACACAGTCCGCCATTGTTTCGACGCTTGAGCAGCTGTAGACAAGAATGTCTCCTAAGCGATTGAGGTGTGTTGTTGTTGGATGTAAGAATGAACATAGCAGTCTTCATTTACTCTCGTTGTTACTCGAGGATGGCTGTACTGTTTGTGATCCAGCTTACGGTCTCTGGAGCGACAGGCCTAATGTTACTGATCACGGCAGAAATGAAAGTGAGAGCGCGCTCTTTATGACAGCTCATCGAGTCATTTTACGGATATAAGGTTTACCAGTTTATTTAGCACCCACTGAAAAGGTGTGTTTATATTTGTTTACTGTTAGTTGTAAGGAGTGTTTTGTGTACTTCGCTGTGTATGTTGATGATAATGAAAGGGAGAGAGAGAGAGAGAGTTTATGGATAAGACTCTATCGCTCACTTCTTATACTGTGTTTATTCAGCTCTTACTGTGATTCTCTGGAGTAAAACTAACGCTTCATCTTTTGTGTCATGTACAATAAACTTCACTGAACTCATCAGTATATTTTGGTCATCATTCGGACGGGGTCTGCTACAGCAGGCTTGTATTAATAGTGGATAAAAGCAGATGACAAGTAACTATACCTGTTCTATCTCCATACAGCATATATTATCTGGCTCTGTGGGCATTATTGTCCGACTCCGAGTCAAAATGAACACCGCAACTGAGAGTTTCCGTTCTGATATCATCACATAAGATTGTCCTGGCTCTGAGCGCGAGCTCATGAGGCTCCGCCCCCTGGGCCGGCAGCAGCACTTAATTTGCATTTAAAGGGAACACACTAAAACAGCGCATTTTTCTGAGCCCCAAAAAATGACAATTAAAACATGCTGTAAAAAATGTTATGCAATTCATCCTCATAACACATCTGTAGCTTGTCAGATGCAATCAAATGGATGGTAATAAAATGCCATGATGCCATCACAATGCGTAATGTACACAATGGCTGATCTTGCGCTCTTAGAAGATGTGGAAAATGGAAGGATTCGGAGTGAACGCATCTTCAGACAGCAAGAAGACGTGTGCTGCCACACTGTGCCCTCCAAACAACATTTTACTCCTCTTTTCCACCTCGCCAACGATAATTTCTACTTCACATTGAGTGAAGTTACGTTTCTTGGTTTTCCTCTCTGTGTTTGCCATGATTTCGCAATCGATGAATATTAACTTGTGGGCGTTTCACGGACTATTTATGGGCAACTATGGGCGTGACATGAAGCCGCAAAAGCTGCGCTACATTTAGAATTGATTGTGATTTATTAAGGGAAAACTGCGTAGGATGTGCGTGAGCACGGTTTTATAAATCCGAATATTTCTGTGCGTACGCACGTCCTATGTTTCATCCGTACGCCACTTCTGACGCAAATCCTACCCAAAGTTTTATAAATGAGGCCCCTGGTC
>FLSR01000310.1:79091-105902 GCA_900092035.1 Leuciscus waleckii | reverse complement strand
ATAGGGGTCTGTGCAGAGATCTGGTCTGGTTCTGGTGTTTGCTGAGGATCTGTGCCGATGACGGTCTAGTCGACGAGGTCTTCACAGGCGGTCTGTCTCTATGATCTCTGCTGACATTCAGGGCTGTTGTGTTCATCTCTATGTGCAGATCCTCCATCTGATCTGGATACGGACCAGATCCGGCTGACTACAGTAACCTCGGGATAAGAAGGAGATCAACAGACTAATATTAGTGTAGATGCCGTTCCTCTTACGATGTTACAAGTACATTGGATGTTATGGGAAGTGTTCCTGTTCCGCTTGAGATGATTAATGCAGCCTAACAATCCTTTAATGGATTTGAATTCTAGGAATGTGATAATGTGTTATGTGAATGCCAGGTTAAAGAGATGTGTCTTTACTCTTGATTTAAACTGACAGAGTGTGTCCGCCTCCCAAACAAACCTAGGAAGACTATTCCAGTGTTTGGTGCTAAATAGGAAAATGATCTACCGCCTCCAGTGTATTTTGATGTTCCAGTTATTATCAACTGGCCAGAACTGTGAGACTGCAGTGGATGTGAAGGACTCTTAAGTGATAAAAGCTCAAGTACTGAGGAGCGAAACCATTCAGGGCCTTTACAGTAACAACACAAGCAAACATTATACATGTGATTTAGTGGCTTTTTGAGTCAAATTAACTCTGCAATAGTATTTCCTTGTGTTTTATCAGTACAAACATCTGTGTGTCTGGTTTGATCTGTCGGTGGATAAACAGCTTCTGCTGGATGTTTGTCGTCTCTGTGTGTGTCAGTAGTTTGTGGCTGAAGCGTTTCTTCATTTTCTCTCCTGCTAATAAGAAGCTCACAATCTTCCACTCCACACAAAACATCTTTACACTGAAATAAAGTGAATCCATCAACAGTCAAATAAGAGTCACAGGTTAGAGGTCAAATATGATTGACAGCTCACAGCACTAAATAACACACCAGTAGATACAGATATCTAATCCAATATTTCACTCTTCTGCTATTAGTTTTCATTCAGGGCCAGAATTCATTTGAAAATGTAAGATCAGCAAAAGCTTGTTGATTTTCGTGATGTTAAAGGAGACGGATGTGTGAGCGGAAACTAACTGAGGTTGGGGGAGGATTCACACACAACCAGATACATATCTCAGTTCAGTCGTGTTTTCAGACATTTTAAGGGTTGCTATCATGTTTGTTTTTTTCACTGAACCGATGAATAAAATGTTTCTCAAATTAGTTTAGTTTGTGGCATCAAGTTAGTAAAATAAATAAAAAAGTATTTTTTATTGTCATGACTCCTGTCTTGTGTTCCTCTTGTCTTGTGTGCACTGTTGTTATTTCCTGTTCTGTGCCATGTTTTGTAGTCCTTTGTAGTTTTTCTTGTTTATTAGTCTCCCCAGGTGTTTCTGATTAGCCACGCCCCTTGTTATCTTGTTTAGCTTGTTGGCCTTTTGTATTTAAAGGGGTCATATAATGGTACATGCACTTTTACAAGTTGGTTGTACTGAAATGTGTGCTGGCAGTGCCTGTACACAACCATCATAAAATGATAAAATCCATCCAGTGGTCTTTTTTTATCTCCTTATATATTTTCCCCTGTCTCAAATCGAGCCGTCTGACCGTGACGATCCCACGATTGTTGATTGACAGCAGCGTTTCAACACAGACCCGCCCTCGCTCGTGAGCGAGCTGTCTGTCATCATAGTCCGCACGGTCATTGTTGACACGCTGGAGCACTGTCTATGAGCAGAATGGCGTCTAAGCGATTGTGGTGTTCTGTTCTCGGGTGTAATAACGAACACAGCATCATTTTGATGTTCCTAAATCCGAACCGCTGAAGACGCAGTGGCTGAGTTTTGTTTTCGAAGGGAATATTCCCCACGATCAACGTCAATGCTTTCATGTTTGCGCGATTCATTTCACACACCCGACTGCTTTACAAACGAGGGTCAGTATAAAGCTGGTTTTGCTAAGAAGCTGCTCCTGAAAAAAGGATCGGTACCAACTATTCGTGTTCCTGCTGCACCTCCAGAAGAACTGAAGTGAGTGTAACGTTTTATTAACCTTTATATTAATATTTATATTAATCTTTGCAAATCGCTTGCGCGCTTCCCGATGAATGCGGCTATTTTTACACTCAGGGTACATTACGGCATGTTTTCTATGTACGACGTTCTCAATATAATTCATAATCCCACGTTTATAATGAACAAAGCGTTATGGTTATTGTGTTATTATTTCAAACTGTGTACGCACAGAACAGAGGGGCAGGGTGAGCAAAGCGCATTATCATTTAAAGACACATGCACTTGAACAGCGTGCTGAAAACAGAGCTGTTTTTGACCAGGTAAAATGAGTGTTTTCTTAAAATACTAATGAGAATTTTTAATTAAAGTATATTACAAACTTTTAATTTAGACCCTAAAGAATCATATTAGCTTACACAAAAATGGCATTATGTGACCCCTTTAAAGATTGCGGCATTAATGAACTGTAAATAATGCTGTTGTTGTATAAAAATTACTGTAATGCATCAATATTATAATAAGGTGAACATAAATAATCTCAATGCTACAACACTTTGTACACAAAATGTTTTTAAAATCCTTCATAATTACTGATTGCATCAACACTTACAATCAGCAAATGGCCTTTGGATGAGATCAGTAAATCAGGCCATTAAGATGATATCACTATCAATAGTTAAACAATATCACCTGATCACATTTTTATCTTGGCATCCTTTGACACAGAAAATGTGTTTCATACACAGATACAGCAGCCAAAGGACACACAATAAAAGTCAAGGGTCAAGACCCCAACCAATTTTCGACAAAACATTACCTAGAGAGCTAAACCTTTTAATTCTCTGAGAACTTGTGTAGACTAATGAAAAAAATAAAAGAAGCAAATTGGTTTGTAATAAGATGTTAATGCTGTTTTTCATTCTGCTTTTCTGCTCGTATGACTGTTTTTCTGTAGTTTTGTAACATTATCAAAGGTTAGGGCAGTATTGAACTGTAAATAATGTTTTCATGGTAGAAAGATTAGTACTACAATAAGGTGTAACATTCAGGTTCACAAAAAGAGGAAAGAAAGCATGGCGGATCAAATAACAGCAGTACTGATATAAACAAACCAAAAGAGAGCAATTTAATCAGAAAAATGCATTCCAGTGCACCTATGCAGCAGGCCCGTGCACAGACATTTTAAGGGGCAGTGGCCTAAACCAAAAAAGGGGCACTATTTTGTTTTTTGGGGGGCCAACAACAGAAAATGTAGTTATTTGTATTAGATCTGATCGAGAGTAGGCTACAATAATTTGATTAGACAAGCAGCTAATTCTAAGAACGCGATATGTTGTACACAGGGCTGGACTGAAAAAATAAATAAATAAAATCGGCCCTGGCATTTTGGCCCAGACTTGCCCACTATATGATCATAAACAGCACCCATCTTTGCACGCCCTTAAATATATGCATACCATCTCCTATTCCTTAAAACCACTAATGCCATGAAATGATTGAGTATAGGAACGAGTGATATTTTACAGATGAAATAAGTAAAAATTTGACATTTATTAATACAGTGATGAAGCCTAAAACAAGCTATAAGCTGCACTGGCATAGCAATACCAGTGTTTCTCACAGGATTTTTGGTAAAACTGTGGTGGGTGGACCTCGGTCCTTCTAGGGGGGTTTGGGGGTTTGCCCCCCCCGTCCCCGCCCCGTAAGATAAAGAAAATGTTGTGCATTTGAATGTTAAATTCATCAATCTGGTGCACTTTGAGAGTTCAAAATTAAAAGCTCCGAACGCAGCACTAAGATCAAGTAAAACTAGTATTGAGATACAGCCTTGGTCAGAAGCTAAAAGTAAATCATTTGTGATTTTATAAGCAATTTGTGATTGTATAAGCATTCGTTTCATGTGTCATTGAACTGAAGAAAGGCACTCAACCGTCACATCCTTTTGATTTTCGCTGCAAAAAATGCCCGAATCCTTCACATAAAAATCAGTCTACAGGCTTCCATACACAACCTAGGAAGTCGGGAAGGTCTCGTTTTTTTTTTTTTTTTTTTTTGTTCTTGTTCACATTGGCAATAAAAGGTGATTAATATATAAACATTCTTACATATAGGCCCTTTAATACTACAATCTTTATCACAGCTCTTTAATTTCGATGTCAAATTAATTTTGAGACCGTAATGACCATTATGTAGGGCTGATGACCACCACAAAGTGATGAATGTCATTTCCCTAATTAAATGTTAAAGTCTTGCTTTGCTTGTCTTTCTTGGTGTTTTCTTGGTTCAGGAGATTAAACGACCCATCCATAGTCACTCCATTCTCTCGGGATGACCGAGGCTATACTCCTCTACATGTTGCTGCTATTTGTGGTGAGGATTGTATTTGTGTTTTTTGTTTTTAGATTTTTCACATGATAGCTGTTATAATGGGGTAGATTTTGTTGTAGTATTTTTGAATCTGCATCATGAATCTGTAGATTTCACACGGAGTTGACCAATAAATGTTGTGAGTGTGTTGTGCTTGTGACCAGGTCAGTCCCTGCTGATTGACTTGCTGGTGTCAAAGGGAGCTGTGGTGAATGCCACCGATTACCATGCCCTCACACCGCTACACTTCTCCTGCCAGAAGGGCTACCAGGGAGTCACGGTCAGAGCTCTACATAGCGTGTGTCAATAACTATCTTGTAGTTATGTAGCTCTGATGAGCAGAGTAACACAACTGTGTGGTTAGTTCCTAGTATCTAACACGTTAGATTATTTTCCGAAATTGGGACAGTCTTTTTACCTCATAATAAAATTCACAATTCAATTCACATTTATTTGTATAGCACTTTTCATAATACATATTGTTTCAAAGCATCTTTACAGAAAATGCATGTCTGCATTACAGATGACCGTGTCCAAGCTATGTACAAATCACACAGTTAGCTAATAATGTATTAATTGAAGGCAGAAACGATGAACTCAGTAAAGTAATGAATCCATGTGTGTTAACAAATGATTAGGATGTAGAAAACTGTAGCATTGGTGCATGGAGTTTGTCATCTGAAGTCTTCGCTGGAGTTGGTGCCGTCTCTTCACAGGCGTTGGGGCATCATAATGAGTCGCATCATATTTCATAAAACTCTGTTGTTTCATTGATCTTCACATTTGCTCTTGTAGCTGCTGCTCTTGGATTATAAGGCAAACACAGATGCTCAGGATAACAGTGGAAACACTCCTCTACACCTGGCCTGCATGTACGGACACGAAGATGTAAGACACAGTACATAGTAGTTTTACTTTCTTTTAATTGTGACACATCATTACATTAAACTAACTACATTTGTGAATGTCTAGTGGTAAAACTGATGGTGTATGTAATGTAGGTATTTCATTCTCGGTGTAAATGTGTGTGTCAGTGTGTGAAGGCGCTGGTGTACTTCGACCTGCACTCCTGTCGACTGAACGTTCAGAATGATAAGGGAGACACGCCGCTCCACATCGCCGCTCGCTGGGGTTACGAGGGCATCATGGAAGTGCTCCTGGAGAATGGAGCATCAACGCTCATCCATAACAAAGCCAAGGAGACTCCATTACACTGTGCCCTCAACTCCAAGGTTAGGTTTGCACACAGTCTAGACCAGGGCTGCGTTCCAGTCCACTTTTAGACACGCACTCGTGAACTTCCCTAAGCACTTCCCCTCGGGGGAATCCCAGCTGCCATTTTGAAGTGCGTTCCACTTCGTGAAGTGGAGGAGGGAAGTTTATATGGACAGACCCTCGACCCCTCGATGTTGACCGCGGGAGCGAGTCTACTTCATATGTACACTTCAGGCAGCTCCATATACCACAATGCAACATGATTGTGACATCACAGCATATAGTGTTTAATTTACCACCACCACAAACAACTCTATGATATATTAATTAATAAAAAAAATGTTTTAGTTTAAAACAACCCAAACACACATATACACATATAAAATGCAGTATTGAACACATTTTTCAGGGGGAAAAGAGTAAATAATATGTCAACTCCATAGCGATCAAGTGATCAAGGCCTTAGGACGTTCAAATAGTGGTGTACCGCCAGTAGTGGACACTCATCTGAGGGAACGGGACTGAGGAAAGTTAGCGAGGGAAGGGCATGGAGCCCAGGGGTGTCCAGATGTTTTATTTTCAGCAGAGAATTCCGTAAACTATTGAAATGATCTGTGTTGCAGATTCTGTCATTGTTGGAGCGCAAACACCATGACTCCAGTAAAAGGGAAAGTGGATTTGAGGTGAGCTTATAATTCAAAGTAATTGTTTAAATGTGTAGTAAAGTTAGTTCTTGTCAGTTGGATGTGTTTCTCTTGACCAATGGCTCCCAAACTTTTTTTTTTGTCCCCCCAGATTTTAAGTTAGCATTTCAATCATTTAATAACACGTTTAAATATTCACTTTCTTGCTGAACTTTAAAATAATGTAAAATAATAATAATTATTATTAGTGGTGCTTTTTCAAAGCAACACTATTGTTATCCTCCAAATAACAAATAACAAAAGTTTGGCGCGTAACTTGCCCCGCACCGTTTGTCACAGACCCCTGAGTGAGGTGTCAAATCGAGCGGCTCATTGAGGAGAGGTGTGCTATATCTTTTCTAAGCGATCGGGTGTACGATGTTCGCACAGCAGACGAAAAAGCGGGCAAAAAAGTCCCATTGACTTTACATGGGGAGTTCTAAAAACATTTGAATCCCAACTGCCGTTTTCACACACACAGACTCCAAAGGGCCTGACACCCCTGCGTTTCTCTCCCTCTCTCTCTCCCTCAGAGGATTTATATTATCAAGCAGCCAATAAGTAATGGCCTAAAATCTTCATAGCCACACCCTAGCAACCAGTTACAGCACCCTAGCAACCACTAAGAGCTCCCTAGCAACCACCCTAAACCAATAAATAATATAAAAACATTTTTTTACATTTTTTAAAGCAATATCACACTCGTAGCCTTGCGATATTGCTCCATGCTTGTGCCTATTCGGCCATAGGCACAAGGCCGCAGGCCGAGTGCCGTACTGAAGGAACTCGTTATTAAAGATTTTAAGAACTCAATAAAAACTCCATAGTAACCATATTTGACAACTACCAACCACCTAGTAACACCATAGCAACTACCAAAAATACCTTAGCAACCACCCTGAACACCCTAGCAACGTCTAGAAATGCTCTAGTAACCACCAAAAAACTCTAGCAACCAACCAGAACACCCTAGCAACTGCCTAGCAACCACCCAGAACACCTAGCAACTGCCTAATAACCACCCAGAACGCCTAGCAACCACCCAGAACACCCTAGAAACTGCCTAGCAACCACCCAGAACACCTAGCAACTGCCTAGTAACCACCCAAAACGCCTAGCAACCACCCAGAACACCCTAGAAACTGCCTAGCAACCACCCAGAACACCTAGCAACTGCCTAATAACCACCCAGAACGCCTAGCAACCACCCAGAACACCCTAGCAACTCTCTCTCTCTCTCCCCCTCTCTCTCTCTCTCTCTGTCTCTCTCTCTCTCTCTAGTCTCCGAGTCGCTCTCCTCCGCCGTCTGATTGCAGCAGTAGACGCTCATCCATGTCCAGCTCGTCATCATTGAGCGTCGAGGCCACGCCGCCAGAGACCGAACGCACCCGACACAAAGAGGTACTGGCAGCGCCATCTGGAGGACAGATCTCAGCATTACACTTCTCCAGGATGAGATCATTTACAGCACTCATCATGAATGAGCACATCTGAAACTTCTTAGTGATCACTTTAACATTTCATGAAAACATGACAAAATGTAAATTTATTAAAAATATACTTAATAAAAACAGAGAAAGATATGTCATCAGTATCTGTGAAATAAGTAAATCAGCCAATTTAGCTTTAATGAAGGGATGCAAAAATGAGTATGCCCTTGATTATATTCAACAAAATGTATATTCTAGTATACCGAATTGGCACTTGGCATTAAAGGAATAGTTCACCCAAAAATGAAAATTCCATCATTATTCACTCACCGTCAAGTTGTTTCAAACCTGTATGAATTTCTTTCTTCTGCTGAACACAAAGGAAGATATTTCTCCATTACCCATTCACTTCCATAGTAGGAAAACAAATACTATGGAAGTCAATGACTGCCTTCAACTGTTTGGTTTCCAACATTCTTCAAAATATCTGACCGGTTTGAAACAACTTGAGGGTGAGTAAATGATGACAGAATTGACATTTTTAAGTGAATTATTCTTTTAAGTTGACAAGTTCACAACACTTTTTGACATCTATCCTGTTGAACTCCTGGACTATGAGCTCCTTGAGTGTTCTGGTGTGTGATGTGTTGCTCAGCCTATCTCACACAGTCCCCCTCAGCTGTCCTATAGTGTTAGAGGAAATACTCGTCCACTGAAGGATCCTAACCTTGGGAGAATGTGTAGAGTCATTGTCATGTTGAACATATCTCACTGCACTCCTCCCTCTCTCAATGCCACACGTTTTGGATGCTGTTAGATCCAAAATGATTGGTTGTGTTCTCATGAGACCAGGTTATGGATTACCAGAAATATACATTTAATATGAGCCTAAAGACTGAATGAGTGTCTTGTGCTTCGGCTACAGTCGGTGCTTCTCAAATTCTCGTTTTGTACGGAGGATGTTGTTTTAAGCTATGAATCTTAAAGGATGTTTTAATGGTACAAAGACCTCTTATATGTCAAAAGTTCAAGGTAAATTGTATTTCCCATGTCAATGACTCCTTTAATAATGATTGCAAATGCAAAGTTTTGAAAATGATGTGAAGTCAATGCTTGATGTATGCATCCGTCTATTGGCAGAGTATAGGAGAAGTTTAGTCTAAGAAAATAAGGGTTCATATGAATCTGAATATGAATCTGACTGTTGAAAAATAGCATGTATCATTACTGAACTATCAGTGTGTTTGTGGAGAAATGTTGTGTAAATTTTGTTGTTCTCTTTCTTCCTTGTTTTTGCTGAACAGGTGGAGAAGTTGTTGAGAGCTGTGGCTGATGGAGATGTGCAGATGGTGAGCTCATTTCTGGTCGCATAAACCTTGTCAAAGAGGATTCTTGCTTTGATCTTGTATTAGTAATAATAATTAGAGTTCAACACAGGATGGCAGTAGTGTGTGTGTGTGCATGTGTGTATTAGGTGCGTTATCTGTTGGAGTGGTTGGATGAGGAGCCAGAGGAAGAGGAGGTTACAGGAAAGACCGAGCTGTGTCATCCTCTGTGCCAATGCTCACGCTGTGAACCCACACAGAAGGTCTGAACACACCTCAACATCATCCAAATATACTGTGTGTGTGTGTGTGTGTGTGTGTGTGTGAGTGTGTGTTCTGAACTAAATAAATGTAATAGAAATATGGATCCACTTTATATTAAGTGTCTTTATTAACTACTATGTATGAACATTTAAATGAATCATTTGATCCACTGCGCGCTGTGCACAAAGGCCCCAACGTGTGTGTGTGTGTGTGTGTGTGTGAGTGTGTGTTCTGAACTAAATAAATGTAATAGAAATATGGATCCACTTTATATTAAGTGTCTTTATTAACTACTATGTATGAACATTTAAATGAATCATTTGATCCACTGCGCGCTGTGCACAAAGGCAGTCAGAACCCATTATAATCACTGAATCTGTCTACACTGATGCGGTGCAACAAATTCCCCACAGTAAACTGAGTCTTGTTCTGTGTTTGACGTCCTTCAAGCACTCGTGTTGCTTATGACACGCAGAACTAATGGATTTGCAAAGCTCTCTGTGTCGCATCCAGTGTAGATACTGTGTCTGTTAGTTCTTGCAACCGTTTAAAAAAATGCTAATTCAGACAGTTTTATTTCACTCATTGAGGAAAAAACATCAACACTTCCCACAAACACACGCTTCAACTAAATGAACTCATATTATACATGGTTTTGAAAGCTTACCATACATTACACAAACACATATCCTGTGACAGCTATAATGTAATGCACACATAAATGCATAGCAGTTTGCATTTGTACTCGACATCAGAAATATATATGAATGCGCTGTTGCAACTTTAAATGATTTTGAGGCTTATTTTGCGGTGCTTTTATAAGCTGTTTGATAGGTTATTGGGCAGTAAAGACCGGTTTTACTCAGTGTGGATGAATCGTGTTTGTGTCAAAGTCTCTGAATCTATTGAAGAGAACCTGATGTTCTCCATCACATGTTCTCTTCAATAGATTCAACAGACTCACAGTAGACACAGTTTGAAGTGTCTGCCTTAGGAAATAATTTAGCGAGACATCTTCTCATAGGATAAGGACACGCAGTCTCATGAATAATTATACGACTCCGATGAGTCATCGAGGTACAACATCCTGTGGTCCCGAATTTAAACCCAGAAGATGAAAATATTGCAAAATTACTAGTTTTTTCCTATGATTAAAACTAAACATTATCTTCTATGCAACATGTGTACCTCTGTTAAAATCTCTATTGCAATACAATGGAATGAATTAGGGCAGTGAAGCGATTAATCACATCCAAAATAAAATGTTATGTTTACATAATAAATGTGTGGTACTGTTAGAATTATTTTGTACATATAAATATAAGAAATGTTATGCATGTGTATCTACTGTGTATATATAATTGTGTATATATAAATATAAATATTTTATATATAAATAACATGTTTTTCTTAAATATATACATGCGTGTGTGTGTGTATTTATATATACCAAATAATTATACACAGTACACACACATTTATTATGTAAACACAAAATTTTGGATGCGATTAACCGTTTCACAGCCCTAAAATGAGTTGAGAAACGCTTCCTGCTGACTGAAGTTGCCGTGTGTGTGTGTGTGTGTGTGTGTGTGTGTGTGTGTGCTCAGAAAGCAGCCCGTCTGCAGCCGGATGGTCTCGGTGTGAACAGCATCAGTGCCGACGGCTTCTCGCCGCTCCATGTGGCAGCGCTGCACGGACACACAGCTCTGGTGTCTCTCTTCACCCGTCACGGTGCCAACATCAACGCCCGCAACACCCAGAGCGCCACTCCGCTTCACCTGGCCTGCCAGAACAACCACACACAGGTGGGTACATCACAGCTCACCTCTCACACAGATCAACACGACTGATCGGAAGAGGCTCGCCAAACACTTCAGATTTAACTAGTAGTTTTTGTGTGCCCCATTTTGCTGTGTAAATGATTAAAACTGTATGTTAATTATATTAATTTCCCTGATTACATTGTAAGCCAATTTAAACTTAGTCAAAATGAAATAAAAATTGCTCCTTTTTGCAAGGACACATTAACAGTGACAGTAAAGACATAAGATGTTACAGAAAATGTATCACAGTTTCCACATAAAAAAAAAATGCCGTTTTAAACATTGATAATAATAGAAATATATTAATAATAATATAAGCATATTAGAATGATTTCTGAAGGATCATGTGACACTGAAGACTGGAGTAATGATGCTGATCACAGGAATAAATTCACTCTTTTGCATTGGACTATTTCACAATATTACAGGTGTACAGTATGTTACAGTATATCAAATAAATGAGTATATCAGCCTTGTTGCGCAGAGAGACTTTTTCAAAAACATTGTATGAACAAAAATATTAGCCAATATTATTATAGTCTAATATTTTTCAATCCAATCAAATGCAGATGAATAAACTGCCTACATTTTCCTTATTCAAGTTTCAATATATCAGAGTACTGTAAAAACCAAAAGATGTGTTCATACATTTATTAAAATAATATTAAAGAACCCAAAAATGGCATTTCCTTATGTTTTTACAAACCCATGTCTTTCGTCCTTTGTACAATATATTTGCTACTCTTTTCTATATAATAAACAAATGTATGGACTGAGGTTATCAAGATTCAAAAATAATGCAAAAGTACCATAAACGTATCATAAAACAGGTCCATGTTACAGGTCCAAGTCATACGGAACATGAGGAAGAATTGTCAGTGTGTGTGTGTGTGTGTGTGTGTGTGTGTGTGTGTGTGTGTGTGTGTGTGTGTGTGTGTTGTTCCAGGTGGTGTGTGCTCTATTGGAGTGTAATGCCAAACTGAATAAGAAGGATCAATATGGAAATACAGCGCTGATTCATGCTTGTCTAAAGGGAAATCTGGAGATAGCCACTGTCTTGCTGGAGGTACTCTATTCATATTTATATCACACTATATAAATAATAATATGCGTCTAAAGTACAGAAATATAATTTGTATTTATGTATTATGATATATCACTATACAATGATAGTTTTTATAGTTTATATAACTAATGATGTTGTTGGTACTCTCCACCCTTGATGTGGATCAGAGCGGTGCGCTGGTGAATCTGGTGAATAGCCACGGGAACACGGGTCTGCATGAGGCGGTGAGGGGGGGGCACGTCCCGCTGGTGGAGCTGCTCCTGCACAGGGGGGCTCTGGTGCTCCTGCGCAACAAGAGACAGAGGACCGCCCTCGACTGCGCTCACGAGACCGCCGGAAAGGTGTGTGTGTGTTCATTCTTTTTTCAATCTTTAGTAGATGATGAATAAAAACTTTCCTTATCAGCAATTTAGATCATTTAAATTGGGCACCTACTTGATGTTTAACAACATATATTAACATATTTAACATTTGTACCAACATTATGAGAATATATTTATACTATTTAAAAGAAGGACTGAATTCATTAAAAGATGCCCTACATTTTGTCTGACGGCCCATTCTGTTGTGATTGACCAATCAGAGCAAAGTAGACCAATCACAAAGACCGGCCCATCTGACCAATCAGAGCAGAGTATAAAGCCCTATATAAATAACGGTGACTTGACTTCTGCCGAGCTTCCAGCTGTTCGGATCGTGGAGTTAACAGGGAAAACGAAAGGTGGTGGATTATGTTTTTACATAAACGAGAGTTGGTGTTCAGACGTAACAACCCTAAAGAAGATGGGCTCTCCTAATTAAGAGGTGTTCTTCTCCTAATTAAGAAGAGTTTTCCTCATTCATTCTTGTGAATGTTTGCATTCCTCCAAACGGGTGTGTGAACGCAAAAACTGATATCAGCTAAACCTGTAATAAGGATGGTTAAAAGATGGACTAATGAAGCAGAGTGGGATCTACAGGCCTGCTTCGATTGCACTTATTGGACTGTTTTTGAAGCTGCTGCCACCGATCTGTGCATTCCTACTGGGACATTTCTATTATTCAATAACAATAAACCATGGTTTACAGAAAAACTCAGACAGCTTCATCATTCTTACATATGCTTACAGAAGTGGGGATCAAATCTTGTAAAACGAGGCCAGAATCAAACTAATAAAGGAGACCAGAGAAGCTACTCTGAGAAGCTGAAAAATATATACTAAGCCAACGATCCAGCGTCGGTTTGGACTGGCCTGAGGAACATCACAAAATAAAACAAAAACCACCCCCCGATCTGTGGAGAATCAACAACTGGCTGAGGATCTGAATGTGTTTTACTGTAGGTTTGTAAAGCCCAATCTCACACCCCAAATCCATCCTGACCTGCACTTCACACCTCCTGCGAACCCCCCTTCTCCCATAGACAGTATAAGAAATGGACACAGCGACCCCATAGACTTCAACGGAGAAAAGTGAAGTCCATTAGAAGCACTCACTTCCTGATGGCTGAGCGTACTGCGCAGACTCAAACTAGCTTGACGCATCGTTAGCCTATTTTTACAAAAACGGCTTCTAATGGCGCTTTTCCACTGCATGGTACGGCTCGGTACGGTTTGACTCGGCGCGGAACGGTTCGCGTCGCTTCGCTTTTCCACTGCGTGGTACGACTCGGCTCGGTACGGCACGGTTCGGTTCGCTTTAGCTCGGTTGCTTTTCCACTGCAGTTAGTAACGTTACCGCTTCAAAGTGGGTGGGACTGATCGTTATAGTTGCCGTCTCTACTGCCATGACATCATCATATTAAATGCGAATTTTTCATTCCGTGTTTCCCCATCCGCTCCTCGGCAACCAACGAGAGGAACGCCTGCACCTCGTCCACTGACCACGATTCAGCCATTTCTTTTTTGAAGTTTATACTCTTTTTTTTGAAGCAAATACTTTTAAAACAGGTGCTACAGCGTTGGCTGTTGTCTACTGGCTATTTAAATCTAGCGGGTTTAGTGTCTCGTGTCGTAAATACAATGACGCTGGTAGTGATGATTCTGTCTGACCAATCAGTGATCTGCAGTGTTTTCACGTCACATTTTAGTATCGGTACGGTACGCTTGGAACCTCAACAGAGGTGGTACCATTTAAAGCGAGCCGAAGCGAGCCGTACCGTACCGTACCATGCAGTGGAAATGCGCCATAAGTGAGCCGTACCGAACCGAGCCGTACCGTACCATGCAGTGGAAAAGCGCCAAAGCGTGCCGTACCGAACCCAGCCGTACCGTACCATGCAGTGGAAAAGCGCCATAAGGGGCCATAACGTAAGATACAAGGTAATGGAGCCTTTTATACATTGTCATGTTTCTTTAGAAATAAACAATGGATAAATGGAGTCTTTAAACGCCTCAGATGTAAAGTTATTCGCTGTCAAAGTGACGCCAATATGAATGGGAGTCAATGGAATGCTAACAGCAGGTGATGGCTTGCTAACCAATGGCGGCCCCCGGGGAAGGTACGCTTTCCAGGTGCTGGATTACCCCCTTGCCTTCTCCTCCCTCCTGCTATCAACCTGCGCTATGGTCGGTTTGGAGGGTGTTGTGCCGGGTCTTCAAAAACAGAAGACTAGGAAAGCTTCAGGCCCAGATGGTGTTTCACCCGCCTGTTTCTGCACTGACCAACTGTTCCCAATCTTCACGCAGATCTTCAACAGATCACTGGAGGAGTGTGAAGTTCCCTGCTGCTTCAAAACTCGAAATCACTGGACTTAATGACTCCAGACCTGTCGCTCTCACGTCTGTGGTCATGAAGTTGTTTGAAAGACTGGTGTTGGCCTACCTGAAGAACATCACAAGTCCCTTGCTGGACTTTCTTCAGTTTGCTTATCGAGCTAATAGGTCTGTGGATGATGCAGTCAACATGGGACTGCGCTACAACCTGCAACATCTCGACAGACCTGGGACTTATACAAGGATCTTATTTGGTGACTTTAGTTCGGCCTTCAATAGCATCATGCCTGATCTTCTCACAGCCAGACTGACCCAGCTCTCTGTGCCCATCCACATCTGTCCGTGGATCACCAGCTCTCTGTGCCCACCCACATCTGTCAGTGGATCGCCAGCCTTCTGATGGGGAAACTGGGGAAACTCACATCCAGGACTCTCACTATCAGCACTGGCGCTCATCAGGGATGTGTCCTCTCCCCACTACTCTTCTCCCTATACACAAATGACTGCACTTTAAAATACTCCTCTGTTAAGCTGAATTTTGCACTGTCGTCGGCCTCATCCAGGATGGTGACGAGTCTGCATTAATGCACAGACTAGTCGACTTTAATCCTGTGCCATTTGATGTCGACTAGTCATTGGCCGTGGCCTATGGAGGGTGCAACAGGATAAGAAATCTTTCAAAGTCAACCAGTTAAAATGACAAATAAATGCATACTCTGAGAGCGCTCCACAAGACGTGTTTGATTATACCATCTGGATGCTCAAAATTGATCTGGTGAATGTACGTTTTAAACAGCCTATTGTACACACAAGATAATCGGCAATCTAAACTAAAGTGTGCTGCATTGTAACACACACACCACACACACACAAAGCAGCTCAGATCACGCGCAGATCACGCACACAGAATCATCCAGTAGCACATAAATGTGTTGTCAACACTGATCTGTGATTTATCAATAAAATATCTTAGAAACTGAAGTTCTAGCATATACTTCTTAATAACTACAACCCACAGCTTCACTATTAGTAGAGAGACACTGCCAGGTAGAATTAATTCACACGCAATCGCTCTCTCACTAATGCATTCATATAAATGTAATCTTTACTGTGGTAGTTTATCTGTATCTGATTTAAAACGAGCAGAAATCTGTGAGAAATATAACGACCCAAAGACAAAAGAACTGATAAAAATAAGCTGTTATGTAGGAGCGCTGTCATACACCATATCTGTTCCAGTCTCAGCTCGAGCTTCAGGCTGTTTTTGTTCATTAATGACGTCATCAACGGCAAGTCGTCGTCGACTCGACTTTCATCACATAAATGTGGACTTTAAAAAATCTGAAGTCGTTCAACCCCTAGTCTACATACAGACAAGAGGGCGAACAACTGGCTTTCTGGTGCAGACTGGAGTCATAAAAACCTGGAGCTGAACATGTTCAGAACAGTGGAGATGACAGTGGACTTCAGGAGGAACACCCCAGCACTCCCCCTCATCAGCAGTCTTACAGGATCCTGGGCTCTACCATCTCTGAGGACCTGAAGTGGGCAAATCACATTGACTCCATTGTGAAAAAGGCCCAGCAGAGGGTCCTCTTCCTTTGCCAGCTGAGGAAGTCTGCCACAGGAGCTCCTGATGCCGTTCTACTCAGCCATCATTGAGTCTGTTCTATGCAATTCTTTAACTGTCTGAATTAGTTCTTCTACCAAATCAGACATAAGCTAATAGGATTGTTAGTGCTCCCCTGCCCACCCTCCAGGACCTGTACTCTTCCAGTGAGTAAAAGGAGAAGGTAAGATCACCACAGACTCCACTCACAGCCTGTCTGAGCTGTTGCCGTCTGGGCGGTGATTCGGGTCACTGGGCACTAGATCATCTGGCACTGGAACAGCTCTTCCCACAGGACATTTTCCCCTTAAACAGTTTGCTTCACAGGGCATATGCCTGTAAGTGCAATACCACCTGCTTAGTGCAATATCTTTGCAAATTTAGTTGATATTCATATTATTCATAATACTGTAAATGTTCATAATCTGTAAATGTTTATTATGACTAAACCTAACCGTGTCTTAACACATTTATATTTTTAAATTACATTTTTTACAGTTTCTTGTTGTTGTATTTGTATATGTGCACTGGAAAGCTTCGGTATCAAGAATAATTCCTTGTGTGCAAGAACACTTGGCAGTAAAACTCTTTCTGATTCTGATTGTTCTTTTAGTTTTGCACTTTGATTTTTGTTTGTGAATGTAAAAGGTCTGCAAAGATTCAGCTATATTACACACTATATGAAAGGTAATATTTGAAAAAGCATAATAAAGGCCCTTTAAAACATAGACTATTAACTGTCAGTGTCTTACAACTATTTAAGTTCAGATCTATGATAAAAAAATTGTGGCTGACAGATAACAGGTTAAGGTTAGTCACACTTTATAGAAACTTTTTCAATTACATGCTGTTTACAATCTCAAATTACTTGAGGGGTACCAGCAAGTCTTGTGGGTGAGAGTGTGAGACTGAATGTGTGAGAGTTGGCAATCCTCTTATGATTATACATTGACAGCCCTATTTTAGATATTTATTTATTTCACAAAATGCTAATCTGTATCACGGGAAGGAAATGTTTCATCTGTATTTGTATGCGTCCACAGAACACAGAGATTCAGAGACTCCTGCAGAAAGCTTGTGCTGAAGTCCCAGATCTCCGTCTGGTCAAATCACACTCCAGAGGACTAGAGGGCATTGTGGGTAAGAATCCGAGAATTATATTTGTACTCTTTTATTTCATCTCCAGAAATGCTCTAGTAGGCTGTGATGTGTAAGATAGTGTGTGTTATATGTAGGGGTGTGCGATTTCACAATTTTTTTCACGAATTATTTACTCACTCTAATGTTGTTCCAACCTGTATTCCTTTTCTCTTGTGCTGAACACAAAAGAAGATATTTGGAAGAATGTGGGTAACCAAACAGTTGCTGGTCCCCATTGAGTCACTGGGGCACATCAACTGTTTGGTTACCCACATTCTTCCAAATAACTTTTATTTTCAACAGAAGAAAGAAACTTATTCAGGTTTAAAACAACTTGAGAGAGTAAATGATGACAATTTAAATTTTTGGGAGAACTATTCCTTTAATGTTAATAAAACAAAAAACAACAAAACACAAAGAGGAAATCACTCACTGCTCTTGATTGAGAACTTTAATAGTAGCTTTAATAAGAATCAATGTATAATGTATACAGTGAAGTCTATGTTGTGTTTTATTTTCATTTTTTGTTTAATTACTTTCTTCAATGCTACTGTCAAATACATCTACTGTAGCTGAAAAAATAATGCACGGTTTATTTCATTTGTGTATATATATAGTTGTGCATGTGTAATGTGTATCTTTGTTCTTATTTATTTATTTGTTTTATTTTTTTGTACGTAAGGCTTTGTTTTTAAAATAGGGACATATTAGTTTGGCTGTAATGCTCAGTCACTTGCAAAATAGTAAAACCACCATGAAAAAGAATCGTGATAAAATCGTGATTTTCCTGAAAAAAATCGTGATATGATATTTTTGCCATATTGCCCACCCCTAGTTATATGGCATATATAGAGTTCAGTTTAATTACATAACTTTCAACTTTCACAAAGCATCCAGATATAGTGGCTGTTAATGCATGAAAACCCAAATTCAGCATTAACAATCACCATCTTTATTCTAATTTGAAGGGCTTTGATTACATATCTGTGAAAATAAAAGACATTACGAATAAAAAAAGACTGAAAATAAGCGCACGTTTGTGCGGGTAGTGAATATTTTCAATTTCCAACAAAACTTGTTAATTATTCAACTCGAGAAATAGGCAGTGTTATTCATCATTGTGCAACACAATTCGGACACCACATGACAACTTACAGTGCTTGACTTTTTCAGGAAAAAGGAGTGAAGAGTATCCAGCGCGGGTGCGAGCATGGGGGTGTCGTGACTGATTACCATGGAAACGTTAAACTCACGTATAGACTATCTTGACTCTTTGAATTTTAAATCTGGATGTACACACATTGGCCCGCGAAAACCTCAACTTTTCTTGAACACACTTGCCCTACGAAAAAGTGCGAGGGACAAATTTACATTTTATAAAAAGTGGGGGGTGGACACATCCCCTGCGTCCCCCGTGTAATCTGCAGAACACCGCCATGGCAGCGGTGTTCTGAAATGAGGAGGTAAAGTCCTCACTGTTAGTCAATGGGCTCAGAGGAGGCAAGAGAGACGAGGACTCCTGCTGTAACTTCACCTGTTGGTGGCGCTGTTGGACTTTTTCTTTTAAAAAATGAGTTATTTATACACTTTTTAATGTCACATTTTGTAATATTTGCGTTGTTTTATTTTTGAAAATATGGATAATTTTCTCATCCAATTTTTTTGAGGAGGCACTGCCTCCCTTGCCTCCTCGGAGAAACGCCCCTGATCTCACTACCATTCAAAATTTGTGGTCGGTAAGATTTTCAAATGTTTCTGAAAAAAGTCTAAATACAGTAAAAACAGTGAAATATGATTACAATATAAAAGAACTGTTTTATATTTGAAAATATATTTAATAATTGTAATTTATTTCTGTGAACAAAGCTGAATTTTCAGCATCATTACTCAGAAATCAATCTAATTTCTAATATTTTTTAAGCATTATTTGAGGAATAGAAAGTTAAAAGAACCGAATTTAGTTGAAATATAAATCTTTTGTAACATTATAATTGTCTTTACTGACACTTTTGAGCAATGTAGTGCGTCCTTGCTTAATAAAACAAATAATATCTTAAAAATCCCCATTGTGATCATTCACTTGCTGACTAGATTGACTTCTCCTCAATATGATTTCAAGCTGTTTCTGAGAAGCTTTTGCTCTTGACAGGAGTCAGAAGAGGACTGACAGAGCAGCAACCACCTTAGCGGTAGAAGAGCAGGTACTCTTCTACACAACATCATTTGGTAGAACAAGAGAATAGTCATCATTACTATTATCATCATCATTATTCACCCAGCCATAATCATCTATATCATACAATGTATGTAAAAATGATTTGGTCTTCCTTATACTATTTTAAAGGCTCCTAATTTTATTTTTAGAGTGTACATTTACATGCATCTGTGAATGTAAAGGTCCAAAAACACATTTTCTCATAAAATACACTGCAGCATCAGCTCTTTTCTCACAGTAGCTGCGTCCCAACTCAGAGGCTGCATCTTTCCAATGCTGAAGCGTCACACCGAGTGGATCCTTCTCCGCCTAGCCTATCCCACGATTCATTGCTCGCCAGTGACAATTGATTTTTTGTTTTTTTTGTTTTTTTATTTGAAAGAGAGAGAGAGAATGCTGGATTGCACTTTAAAATGCAAGTATTGTTAGTTTTCAACTTACTCAAATGTCTAACAAAATCTTCCAGTCTCAGATACAACTACAGTTTGAGGGTCAAAGACGTATTCGCCGGCAGCCAAGAAGGCCATAAACTGGCATTATGCAAATCTCTTCCAAACCTATCAGTCGGAAGTTAGACGGGAATTACTGACGACTCGTTTCAGCAGTTCAGAATCAATTCTTTCTATTCAGAGACAAAAACTCCATTTATCGGCATTTTGATCTTTGAAACTTTGCAGACATTTTACTTTATATTACATTACACACTTACATACATTTACATTACATTCTACATGAAAGGCAATATCCCAAAAAGCATAATAGGGGCACTTTGAATAGCGTGGTTTTGTAATGGAAATGAAAAAAACATGTTTACTGCCAACATGACTAATGTTTGAACGGTTCACCACAGACTCCAGACAGTCCGAGTGACCGCCGGAGACTGATGAGGGGAGAAACGCTGGACATCAGCGGCCCGCCGTCGCCCCAGAGCCACAGCAGGAGCCTGACCCGCTGCCACACCATCAGCCAGGACCTGACCCAGCCCTCGCTCCACACACCCTCAGCCGACCCGCAGCTCAACGGGGACCCGGCGCTGGCCACGGATCTGGAGGAGGAGGCTCAGTCCGGGGGGAGCCGTGTGGAGACCGCTGGCACAGAAATGGACAGTGTTGTGTTGTGATGAACCTGATGTCACATGTCTTCTTCAAACAACTCCTGCTTAATAGACTAAATATGAACCTCTCATAGTAAATCTGTTCCTCCTCCCCGTCCTGGTCTTTACTGTATTGTTGAAGTAGCTCAATTGATCTGAATATGCAAGGACTGTGGTTTCCAAGGTGAACATATTTCCTCATGCCTTTGGTTTATGAGATGGTAAAAAAAACTGTTTTAGAGGTTTTTAGTGGAAATCAGAGTTTGCTCCGCAGTCAGAAGAGGAAGTGGCTTTTTTGAATTACACTTCCAAATCACAAAATATCAGAATAATGTTTTGCATGTGTCAACAGTGATGGGTGAACTGACAAAAACAGCAATGAAAAGTATAAGACAGGAACCAGCTTTAGAGAATATTTCGGACGTGTGAGAAACTTTCTTATTTTATACTTGTAGGTTAAAGGGAGACATTGAGAATAACCTGCACTGAAAGAAGGTGGAGTTTTTTTTGTTTTTTTTTAAGCTAGCACCTCATTTTCTTTCAGAATGTCACATTATGAAAAGGGATAATTAAAGATAAAATCATGTAGCAAGATTTTTATTTTTATTTACAAAACTGAAGTGTTTCTTTTCCTTAATCGTACTTACATTTGCTCAGCATCTCTGTTTGTAGATGTCTCTTCACAGGATTAGGTGCTCGTTTTATAATAGGTAGTTAATAGTGTATTTTTTTTCCCTCATTTTTCTTTTCTTTTAATCTCCTCCAACAATTTCTTTTCTGTTGTGGTTAATTCCATTGGTCTTTTAATGGATGAATCTCCTCTATACACTAAAAAGTCCCTCAAACTAAACTAGTTACGCTGATAATAAAGCAGATAAATCACTTTTAATAATAATGCAGAGGAATTATATTTGGTTTGTGGATTTTTCTTCTTCTCAGCACAAGGTGAAAATGTTGCATTTGTAAAGAAGTGAAGAATTCCTGCAGGATAAATGTGGTCTGGGTTCGTCAGGGGTCAGTATTATGGACCACGGCTCTATTTAAATCATGCACTTTATTCCCTTGCAAGGTTACTGTGTTTGATTGGTTTACCAAGATGACTTTGCAGTTTACTAACAACACATTTTGAGTGGCGGGTGTTAGTGCATTTTCTACTGCAAGAGTGTGTGTTGGAACGGTTAGAATTAATGCTGGACAGAAAGTAATTAAATATCTTCACACAAATTGGCCATGTAATATAAACAGTTGGTTTGTGATCAAATGTCGCGCATCTTTGAATGTAAGGGTTTTTTGTGGCAATCTGATGAGCTAGAGAGCAATTATTTTTGTATGATTACATTTCATTGGCTAGAGAGGAATTATTTTTGTATTATTTCATTTTATTTTTTTTTTTTTTCTGTAACAATGCAGTAAATGTGCCTTATTTAATTTGTGCCAAAATAATGTAATAAAACCATATAAGAAATAAAGAATATTGCTCATTTATTGTGACGTCAGCGGGGTCTGGTACACAGCCAAGCAGTGTCGGGGGTAACACGTTACAAGTAATACGAGTTACGTAACCAGGTTACTTTTCACATAAATTAAAGTAAAGCATTACTTTTAAATTTACAACTAAATATATACTTAACCTGTTAGTAATGATTATTTTGTTATAATTGTTGTGTTGATTATTTAATAACCATTTTCTTGACACATTTATTTAAACATTAGCCTACATGACAGCCACTGTGTAAATGATTATATTTCACAAATGAATTTGAGTAGAGAATTAACTTTTTAATTAGATTTAGAAGTTATTACAAAACCTGCCTTGTGTCATTTACAGTTTTTGTTTATTTGAGTGTTGATTAAATAAATAGCTACTCAATTCAACAATTTGGCCTTTGTTGTTACATTTAATATTATAGCAATGTGTAATTAAGCACTCCCCATATAGTTTACAGCATTAGCTAAGATAGATTTTTTTTTTTATTTTATTTTGTTTATCCTTTAGACATTTTTAATTATAAATCCTTTAGACATTTTTAATTATAATAGAATGTATTTAAACACAGAATGGCAGCAGCTGAAAGGTTTGAATGAGCGACGCCCTCTACTGTACAAGAGTGAATTTACATTTGCTTCAGCCAGAGGGTTATTTATGTTAATAACAAGCAAGCCCAGTCCAGGGGAGAAAATGTAACACATTAGTTACATTTTTAGGGGAGTTACGCAATATTGTTATGCATTACTTTTAAAAGTAACCTCCCCAAAAGTAACTTTTAGACTTGTAACCATATATATCTCACACACACACACACACACACACCTACACTGTACATTAACCATTTCTATACATTTTCCTATTTGCACTTCTGGTTAGATGCTAACTACATTTCATTAGATCTGTATAATGAGACAGATGGATTTTTACTTACATCTAAACTTAGACAAACTCAAACAAGTCAAAAAGGAGATAGTTAAAATAGTTGCTTAGGCCTATATTACTGTTCTAAATTCCCTATATACGAGTATACGAGAAGGACTTTTTAATGAAACGTTTTACGGTGATGCTCCTGGGTAACGTAAGTTTCCGCTATTCCTCTGTGTTTACTTTCACTTTTACCCGCCGTTTGCTCCGCCATTTCTTCAGGTGTTGATAACGACCACATTCAATACCTTGTCCATATATTAGAAAACTCAGTACAACTGGATGATGCCAATACATGTGAACATTTAAATCTATAAAGAGTTTAACAGTTCCCTGTCTCCTGTCACCCTTCTTACCGGAGCCCTGTAGTGGATGAGCGTTCACCTACCTATATTTAAACCATATAGTCCGCAATATTTGCTCCTTCCTCCTGTCATCAGCTTACTTCATCATTGCCACGTACTGTTACATCGGTGAAGCTGCCTCTAGTTACAACAGCCCACGCAACATGTGTGCCACCTGTCTATCAGTTACAGACTACTGAGCCATGCCAGCCACAACGGCAGTCATTCTCCATGCCAGACCCTAATAGATCTCCACCATCGTTCACAGGGTATTATGTCACTCAGCATCCTACACATATTCCAGGACAGAGCTGGTATGGCTCTCCAGTGATGTACCCGTTACCACCTCCAACCCCTGTTTATCAGCCAACACCTGCAGCACTTTCACTCCAGAGAGCTCACTTGCACGGGGCATGTCGACAGACTACTAAGTAAGCTACCCAAGCACTACAGAGATAGTTTCATTGAGCACCTCCAGTTATGTGTCCGACTGAACACCGACAGCCTCAACCCGTATATCCGCCGTGACCTCGCTGACTGGTTGAAGTGAAGGCAGAGGCTCACATTGGCAGTCTGTCATCTAAAATGGTTCAAGTCCCACGTAGAGAATGTCAACCCATTCAGAAGCCCCAAACTCGACTAACTGCAGTTTATCATGGCAGCGACCAACCCAAAGAGGTCAGTACAGTACATCATGTCCATACAGAGCCCGTAAGAGAAACTGAAACGTCTTTGTTCTGTAAAAGTCAAGAGCACTACTTGTCGCAGTGCAGTGAAATCACTGAGCGCTGTTCTTCAGCAGCAGTCCAGCAGCCAGACCTGCGGGTAGGGAAGAGATTCTGGCCCTCCGCAACATCCGACATGATGTCACGGATTTGAAGGGACAGTCAATTGATCTGCTGCTTTCCACACAGTCAAGTCCAAATGAGAAGTACAGCCTCACAAATGTGTGTACTGCTCCTCTCCTCACGTTAACTGAGCAAACGTATCCCCTTAAGAGGCTTCAGCGATGCTATTACCACCTCAGAGGGATTCCTCTTCCATCCGTTGATAAGGTGCAGCCCCTTCTCCTAATTGGGTCTGACTATCCAAACCTGATCACAGCTAAGGAGCCCATCAGACTAGGGCTGTCACTTTTGTGAAAAAAAATCCTGTTCGATTTTTTAGACATAAGTTTTCATTGAATCGATTTTCCATGTCTAAGGACGTTTCCATTTTAAACGCCAAATATAGGCAAATCCACGGACAACTAACAGGCATTAGGACGAACGTAAAGAGGGCGCTTGAGACGCGCACAAGTCAGCAATATTTCTGATGATTCATTGCCGTGAAGTTTCGTGCAAAATGACAAACAGGAGTGCAACATTCTCGAAAAAACAATAAGCAGAGCGGACTGCCATAACATCAATGAAAAGCATCACTGCAGGCTTCAACTTGGCTGTGTTTACGATTAGAAATGTCAAACAAATTTCGACTACGTAGGCGATTGTAGACCGAATCTGTATCTGTATGCATGAGACTGTCTGAATACCGGCAGAAATCACATTTCTGTAGTAAAAAGAGACACATTATGCAGAAGTATAGTTTGCTGTTATGTGTGTTTGTCAGAGCCTGCAGTTGCTGTGTGACGAGCATTCGCTGCGGGCGTATCGTGACGAGCTGAATGCGCTCCGAGAGAAGGCTGTTAAAATATATTCCCTATTTTCGTTTCCGAAACTTGTGTTGGTTGGTCCGATCGATTGTGCAATCGATTTTCGAACGTAAAGTGACAGCCCTACATCAGACTCGGACCAACTGGTGGACCGGCAGCTGTACGTCAGGAATGATCAAGGTTCTGGATTCCTGATGCATCCCAGTACACTTCCTGGAAGGACTTAATTGATGCTGTTCACAGTTTCTTCACGGAGCAGTTACCCAAGACATGAGCACGCAACACCCAGATTACCGGAGTGTGGGAACACTCATATTGAGTCGATGTCAGAAGAGGAGACCTTCTCAGAGGAACTGAAGACCTTGAAGGCAGAGAAACCTGTGCCTGCATCCAGCCGTCTGAACACACTTGCACCAGAGTTGGATCGCACTCTGGGACTGAGGGGAGGAAGACTTCGGAAACTTGATGGCTTAAGTCAAACGGAGATCCACCCAGTGGTTTTACACCCGCACCATAAGGTGACTAAACTTCTCATAAAGCACTTTGATGAATGCCTTCTCCATCCAGGACCTGACAGGGTTTTTCCCCGGACTCCATCGCCACTACTGGATCATGAGAGGCAGACAAGCAGTAAGGCAACATCAGAGAGAGTGTGTGGAGTGCCAGAAGTGGAGAGCCAAGCCGACTGTGCCTATCATGGCTGACTCACCTTTAGCTCGCCTGCAAATATACCAACCCTTTTTCTCAGCTGGACTTGACTCTGGAGTGGGCCCTTCATCGTGAAGATTGGCCGTCGCAATGAAAACCAGATGCATTCACCTTGACCTCCTCAACAGCATTGATGCGGATGCATTTTTGTTGCCACTTAGACGCTTTGTAGCCCTTAGAGGAACCACATCCGAAATCTTCTCGGATCAGGGGACCAATTTCCAAGGAGCTGAGACCGAGCTAACGGAAGCCTTCAAACTGCAGGAGTTGTTGGCTAGTTATCAGATCAACTTCAGGATGAATCCTCCCGCCCCACCACACTTCGGAGGCGCATGGGAAAGGGAGATTTCAGCCAGTCGGATCCAGAGGAAATTAATGTACATTTTCAGTCATTCCGGAATTCATCCTGTGAAAGCAGAACATGTGCACACAGTAAACATACTGCAGAAAGTATTACTAGTAATATGCTATTCTGCTCAGTTAAAATCTGTAAACATCCAACGGCAAGATTTTAGAGGAACTGCCAAAACTACTATAATAAGAGTTTTATGTTATATGTTAACTCTAAAGTAATAAATCTTCTTTTGGGTTTGATCTAACTCTTGGGATGACAGTATTGCTGTTTGCAGCAGTAATGGATTGCTCCATTACACGTATAAACCTGTCTCAAACCAGAATGGCAGCTAGTGTGTGTGTGTGTGTGTGTGTGTGTGTGTGTGTGTGTGTGTGTGTGTG
>FLSR01000310.1:58177-78869 GCA_900092035.1 Leuciscus waleckii | reverse complement strand
TGTCTGTCTGTCTGTCTGTCTATCTGTCTGTCTATCTGTCTGTCAATCTATCTATCTATCTATCTATCTATCTATCTATCTATCTATCTATCTGTCTGTCTGTCTGTCTCTCTGTCTGTCTGTCTGTCTGTCTGTCTATCTATCATTATGTATGTACCATTGTAAAGAGCACAAAACAGAAGTAACTTGGCATAATTTGCACATACCGTAACAGAACAATAATGTGTCCATAAACATTATTATTATTCAATATTTTAGGTTTAAATTGATATTAATCTGGAGAAAATGTTCATCCTAGGTCCTGTAAGTCACAATTTCCTTTTTCACAGTTTTAATCACCTTTTTGGATTCATGTCGTTTTTAGGATTTTAAATGGTAACATGGTGTGAATAATTAAAACTACAGACATGGCATAACAATACATTATAATTATTCAGTAATTAAAAATACTTCTAGAATTATGTTGTGGGCCAGTATGTCATACTGCTTTCTCCATATATTGTACTAATGTTTCCTTTAGATCAGATCAGCAGGTCTTTCTCTGAACAGTATGAAGGGTTTTATTATTATTATTTTAACAGTATGATATGTGACAGAGATGATGTTCATCGTGTGTGAAAGCAGACACTGGAGGGCAGTATTGCATCAGAGCAGCACAGCAACACACACACACATTCAGTGACGCACCAGACTCTCTGTTGACTGAAAGAAACACTCCAGATCAACTTATACAGCATCCAGAGCAATTCAGGATCAGTTAACACTACACAAAGATGTTCTTTTTAACAGACAAATGTTAATATTTCTTCCAAAACGTGTAAATCAGTGTATTTAAAAAGAATTGATATAAATGTTATCACTGTTGTGACTCCTCATGGGAGAAGGATGTGCATCAGTAAAGCAGGATTCGGTGCGGTTCCTCCTCCTGTAGGCCGATGAGCAGAGCATGTCAACATGCCCGTATTGACAACATCTCAGTGTGGAGACACCAGTCCTGTCACATGACCAGAGTATTGGCAGCTTGTCCCGTCTCAAGGCATGTGTCCCATCCATGTTTACCCCAACAAACATGACAGACACACATAGATCCACCCGGAAGAATCCCATTAAAGTTTATCGGGTTTAGCTCAGACACAATAGGTTAAAGTTCGAAACCCTGGAGGCTTCGATCCCATCAGAGCAAAAGTGTGATGTCTAGAGATTCAAGTGTGTAAAACAGCAACATTTCATCATTATGATACGTTCATTAAGTGCTGCATGTTATTTGTTGAGGAACTTTGAGAAAGCGGATGAAGGAATTTCAATTATACACCTCATGTAAAAGTCACAGTGTGTTATGCCTGACGTTATGGTAATTTCAACAGTTAAATGTCAAATTCATCTCAGGCTTTTGAAAATCCATCATAGACTTTTGCAGAATTCCATATCAGTTCTGTATGAATGTAAATGTTCTCAGGTTATGGACTGTGAGCGTATGAGCTATACAACTATAGGTCTGTCCTAGCAAAGATTCATTCTTTAAGGGATGATCCAGATTCAATACATGTTAAGCTCTATTGACAGTATTTGTGCCATCCTGAAATTGATTTAGGCTTTTAACTCTCGTTCTGTTCTGTTCTGTTTGTGGTTAATTGTGGTTACAATATTCTACAGTCTTTCAATTTCATGATAAAGACAGCATGTTTCACATGATACATGCTATTATTTTAGAAATGGAAATTTCTGAACCCTCTTTCAAAGAATAATTTAGACAACTTCATTGAGAAAACGGTTAGCTTTATTCACATCCACTGTCGAAATGATTTCCTGTGGTAAATGACAGAAACACAGTCAATAGAGTTACACTTTACCCTAAAATTAAAACTCTATTGTTTTTACTCATCCTCATTTCCTTCAAATCATACTTTACTTCACAGAGAGTAAAGTACTTTACTTCATACTTTAATTCATCTTACTTTCTTCTGTACAACACAATATTGTGAATAATGTGCTGGTTGTTCTTGTCAAAGCAGGTACTGTGTATAAAAAAAATGTAAATAAAAAAAGATTCTCACGGCCCTCAGCCTCGTCCTGCTCGCCACACTTATTTTTTTAGCTGCTTTGATACAATCTGTATTGTGAAAAGCGCTATACAAATAAACTTGACTTTGCTTGACTTTGCTCTTTTGGCAACTTTGAAAAATTTTTTTTTTTTTTTTTACATGCACTGAAGCTTTCAAGTCTCAAAAGGGTCACAAAAATACCATAAATGTATAATAATCATCACAACACATCCATATGACTGCACTCTATTCCAAGTGTTCAAATCCTTTGTGCGACAAATTACACAACAATCTTAAAGGGATAATTTCACCCTAAAATTACAATTCTGTCATCATTTACATTTACTAAAAGAAGATATTTTGAGAATGGAAGTCAATGAGCACCGAAACCGTTTGGTTGCAACATTCTTCAAAACTTGTGGTTTGCAGAAGAAGGCAGCAGCTATTTGTATTCATTTTAAATAGCAATAGATTTACACTAAGTAAAAATAGCAGTATTTTCTTTGCAATAAGTGTAAATATTAGTCAAATGCTATTGATACTTATAAATAGTGGCAGAGACTATCTGCACCTCAGAGTTGTTGTACATTAAACGGTATGCAATAATAATATAGAGTGTAAATGAATATATTTATTACAATTATATATATATATATATATGTAAGCCTTAACCATAACCGTTACCATAACCAATAAACACTTTATTGTGTTGTATAGTTATATGATTTGATCGGAGTAATTGTATTTTTTGTATTATATTAATTGTATTTTCCGTTTTCTTATATTTTCTTTGACTGTTTGTGTTGTATTGCTTTGTGGACCCCAGGGAGATTAGCAACCACTCTGTGGAAGCTAATGGGGATCAAATAAAGAAATAAAGAATATTGTTAAACACGCGTTAGAAACTTTATTTCCACTTTTCAAATATTTTCCAAATATTTCCGACCTGATATGTGATGGGAAAATGGAGTAGAGCGAGTTCGGCAAAAGGCAGATTCGAACTCCGATCGATTTGTGTCTAAATGTTCTTCATGTGCCTCTTCTCTACACTATTGCTATCTTTCTGTATTTTTGTCTGGCCCAATCAGACATCAGTGGGCGGAGTCACTGTAAATAGCCTCTGCCATGCAGCACATTATTACAGCTTTTCCTCAACTGCTTAAACACATTTCTTGAAATGATGCCTCCTTTTCTCAAAACTCTAAACACATTCATAACTTCTCCCACAATTCCCTAAACGTCCCATTTTCAGGTCAGAATGAAGCTCTCCACTCAAAACCATTCATATTATTATTATTATTATTATTATTATTATTATTATTATTATTATTATTATTATTATTATTATTATTATTATTATTATTATTATTATTATTATTATTATTATTATTATTATTATTATTATTATTATTATTATTATTATTATTATTTTTCAGGATTCTTTGATGAATAAATAGTTAAAAAAGAACAGCATCTTTTGTAACAATATACACTACCGTTCAAAAGTTTGGGGTCAGTAATTGTTTTTCTTTCTTTTTTTAAATTCTTATAATTTTTTTTTAAATAAATACATTTATTCAGCAAGGATTTGTTAAATTGATAAAAAGTGATAGTAAAGATTTATATTATTAGATAAGATTGTTCCAAAAACTGACTCATCTACTGAAGGCTCTGATTGGTGTGTGATCAGTTTCGACTCTTAGTGTTTCCACTTGAGTGTTTGTGTGCTAACTGAGCTGAAGCTGTGCTAACTTGAGTGAACAATATTGAATGCTAGTGCTTTCTAAATGACAACATGGTGTAAGGCAGTGAGAAATGAAGGGATTTGTGTGTAGAGTTTTGCAGCGGCAGTTCAACAAATCTGACTCATGTGTCAAAACAGGGAATAGTGTTTATAGTTTAGGGAAATGGGTGTGCTTTTTGATAAATGGAGTTATGGTTTTGAAGTTTTAGTTCAGAAGCCTGCATGTTGCAAAACTGTAAAAATGCTGTATTTTGTGTTCATCAGTAGACAGAAAGTCATAGAGGTTTGGAACGGTGTGAGAATTGGGTTTTGGGTAAACCTGTCTAAAAATATTCCTTTATGCTGAAGGTTGAGTTCAGATTTGGCATCCATGCACTGTTAGTCCCAGTATGAATGGAAGGAATATCTTCCCGGAAGAAGGAAATGTCATTTTGGCCATTTATCAAGACAAAAGGCGAACTTTAGAGGAGAAATTTAACACCCCGTGAAAGTGGATCCAATGAAACACTAGTTCATAATTTGCAACAGATTAGCCTTCTAACCTAAAGCCTCCTCGGCGTAAACATTTGACCACAGAAGCCATCAACAACAAAAAAAGTGTGTGTGTGACGGGCTCTCTCTCCGTGCCGCTGTGAGCATGTGTCTTGACAGTCATTGCCGGGGGGCGAGGCTTGCTCTGACAGCAGCAGAGACGCTCATTTGAGGGGGAGCCATCAGAAATGTCACACACACACACATGGGGGGGGCCCCCAAAAATCTCCCCCCCCCCCCCCCCCCCCCCCCCCCCTCTACGGATCCGTCACTGGGAGCACGCGGACCCTCACGACCGGCTGACGGACTGACCAAAGTTTGGCGGACGGAGAGAAAACTTTCCCTGACAAGGTGACAGTTGTTGATGCATCCAGTGTCCAGTCTGGGGGCGTCTCTGGAGAGAGGCGGGGGGGAGGGCCGTGAAGGAGAGGGTCCCTAATCACTAATTTAGTGCCAGCCATGGCATTGTGCCGGGGGGCACATACACAGGAACACAAGGCTGTGTACACACTCATGAGGGCGGACAGGACAGGGTGAACCTCGGCTCGGCTCGGCAGACGTGTCTTTTAGTGTCAGGGTCGTAGCAAAACTATCACTAACTTCCTCGGCTTGTTTCACGTTCCAAAATGGGGCCTACGTGGCATTTGTGTGGATAGAAAACCGGCGCCGAGACCACAGACATGTCGGCCAAACCCATACGACTTACTTTCTTGTGTAGGACACAAAAGAAGAGGTTTAGCAGAATGTTCCTGCTGCTCTTTTCCACATACAAAGCATAATAACCAGGAGCTGTCAAACTCCAAAAGACCTTTGAATCCAATGCCGTTTGCAAATGTGGCACAAGAAGTTTACATTTATACACTTTTTTCACGGCCTGTTTCTGAAACAAATCTATAATGTAACTACCATTCAAAAGTAAATGTTATTTAGCAAGGATGCATTACATTGATTTAAATTTACAGAAAAGATGTTTATAAAATTACAGAGGAAAAAAATATCATTGCTTATTTTACATCAATAATTTGTGGACCTTTAGGTAATGATTATTCATTATTCTCTCTACATGGCTGTCATGTTTGTTAAAGTGTTCGGAGGTTTACTTCACAATTGTGGAGAGAGACTGCAAACATGTCACAATATAGGCTGGGAAATTCAAATGAGGTGTCAGTCAATGTTAAGTCATTAGTGTAATGGTAAAACTAATTCATATCACCTATAAGACTGATGAAAATATATGATTGCAAATAAGTGTATTAATTATTGGGGAAAAGTTTCTCCAGTGCCTAATGTTAAATAAAGCCGGTTGGCAGCTAAGACAGGTTTGGCTACATCTGAATAAAATTATATTTCTCACTGAATTTAATTACTGTAATGACGCTATAAGGAATTCCAAAAGTGATGTGTATAAAAAAAAATATATACAAAAATAATACACAACAAAATGAACACCTAGTTCCGGCATGAAACTCTAGATGGCGTAGGCTGAGAGGTCTTAAACTCATTCGGTAGCGATCACATCATAATCTACATAGCGCAGCTGATTGGTTGCTGTCACATCAGAGTCCAATGAGCTGCGGCTCAACATTCAGATATCAGTAGTGTTGCTGTTAGCAGACACCTTCCCCCTTCCCCAGCTCCACCTGTATAGAGCTGCTATACGGGGATCATTTCATGTATGTTACATATGCAGCAGCAGCAGCAGCAGCGTAGCGTATCTATTTCACCAAGACCAAATACATTAACACTGCCATATCTATTACCATGCCAGTCTCTATTACTACACCAATCTCCCGAGAGTTGTCATGTTAGAACTACTTTAAGTAAAACAAAAACTAAAGCACAAACCGTGCTACAGACAGGAATGACGCTCCAAATTGTGCAGTTTGTTGAAGAGAGGCGTTATTATGCTAATATTGTGGTTTATAAGCGAATAGACTTATGGTCCTGGCTAGGCCCAGTGAGAAACACCCTAGCAACGCCCTAGCAACCACCCATAACACCCTAGCATATTTGTTTTTGCACTTAAAATTTCTACACTTATATTCTGACTATTTTATAGGTAAGAGGCTGTAATTTTTTCGTTGCATGATCAACCAATTATTTGCTACTGGCTACATTCTCATTTATAGTGAGCACTTTATTATATGGTCCAATATGGTTATTTAATACTTGCAAATATTTCAACTGGAGGTGCACTAAGAAATGTGGCTGCAAAATGACTTAACAGTATTTAAATAAATCAATTGTTATTGATATATTAATATAATACAGTTCTAATCAAAATTAAAATGCTGCAAAACACATACAATGTAAATGCAAACCGTTTCCCCCCTTCATGTAGTGTGTTAGAAAGCAGGTAAAAGAAAAGTTGGGAACTTCTGATAAAATGACTTAAGGAAAGGACCACAGATTTGTTTTGCATTGTTGTTTTAGGTTACAATGCATAATTATAGCCTATAATTGATTAAACTTGAACAAAAAAGATATTTTGAGGTAAATCGGAGGTGTTTGTTATTTCGTAGCGGCTCGTCCTCTTCCCAGCTTCTCGAACCGGCTGTCCTCCACCAGCAATCCTCACGCGATGCCTCTTGAAGTCTCAGTCACTGAGTTGCCACCAGCTTGCCAATTGTGTGAACATATTCCCTGTCAGTGCGGCACAGTCTGCGCTCGCTGTCTCTTTGCCTGCCATGGTGGAGATCAGACCTCCGGCCCTCCGTGATCTGACAGGCCTGCCACTCTGATGACTTCCTCAGCCTGAGACCCGCTACGCTTGTGAAAGCGTCACTCCAGCCGCTCCAAAGTCAAAAAAGAGCAGTCAGGCTCGCCGTCCACCCCCCGCTGTCTTGTCCCATCAGGACACGGTAGCGGCGGCACACAAACTTTGAGGAAGAGAACATCAGGCAGGCAGAGGAGCAGATTCGGTACAATGCATGATGGGTAAGGAGCGACAGCACCAGCCGGGGTCTTGACCTTCTGAACATACGCGGGCGCCCTGCAGGGAAAGGCGGTTTGTAATGCGTCAAACCCAGCCAGTCACGGCTGATAGAGCGCAGCAGACGGACGCTTCTCGCTCCATCTTACACAGATTATGAGAACAGGAGACAAGAGATGAGCTTTAAAGTGAGCAGTCCCTGTCCACTCCACCTATCATCAATGACTCTGAGTCACAGCGGAAAACTCCAGAAGTGACCAGCAATGACAAAACACTGGCCGATCCGAACGAGGAAAACTCAAACCCATGATACACGGGTCATCTTAAGTGATGTTTGCTCTTAAGTGAAGTCAAGTATTGATCATATGTAGGGTGTGAACAAACCCCAAATTCAAAGTAGTAGGCCTATTATTTTGGTGCATATTGTAGCTTCTCCTGCACTGTTTGTGTTACATCACAAAAATAATTTGTTAGTAACCTTAAAAAAAAAATTCACATTATTTAAATATGACTGAATCAATCTTTACACCAACAAATGTTTAAAAAAGATATAGTCAGAGCTAGAGCTGAACTATCTGGGGTAAAATCTAGTGTATTAAGCTTTTAGCCTTGGCAACCTCCTGGCAATGTCCTAGCAACCACCCAGAACACCCTTGTAACCATGCTAAAACCACTTAGATCCCCTTAGCAACGCCATAGCAACTGACCTCTTGTGGTTATGTTCACTTTTGTTGACTTTTATTGTGACATTCAGTTTTGCTTCCTTTGGTTCCTGTTTGTCCACTCTGTTTAGTTTCACTTTCCTACATTTGTTGATTATTGTTTTCACCTGTGTCTCCTGTTTAGTTTCCTTTGTATACCCTTGTATGCATAGCCCTGAATTTCCTGTTTAGGAGTTTGGTTCTCGTTAATCTTTAAATTTATGTTTGCTTTGGTTTGCTTTAATTATTGATGTCTCCAGCAATTTCTTGAGTGTGAATAAAGACTGTCTGAAACTCCTCCATCTTTGCGCGTGCTGCTAACCACCAATAACACAATCATTTTGGCTAAGAGTTTTGTACAGGCTTCATTAATGCGAAGATATTACTGGGCTGTAATGCTTGAATCTGATTGGTTGATAAACATTATAAGGTGTGCAGGTATTTTCAGGGAAACGCAGTGATAAAGTAGTTCCAGCAGATCTTGACCGCATTACAGCTCTATATTCTCCCTCTCCCTCTCCCTCTCCCTCTCTCTCTCTCTCTCTCTCTCTCTCTCTCTCTCTCTCTCTCTCTCTCTACCTGCATTATTATATGCATTAGTCTGCTATCAGTGGATCAAGTCTCCATTATTAGCTCTAAAATGATTGGTGTGTTGTGGAATGTGAGGTCAAAGTTCATGCCAGTGCTTTAATGAATGCTTATTAACTGTTGATTCCTGCTGGGTGATTGGGCAATATTTGGGCACCTTTAGAGACTGACACAATGTCCTGACATTTGTAAAGGTAATTTAATATAAAGCTCATTAAGTGCAATTTAAAGAAAATGTTTTATAATATTTCAAATGTATTCATTTGTTTGTTTGAATGGTTGATCGTTGAGAAGTTTATAACCATAGATTTGTGCTTTAGACACCAGCTCTGTGAACATCTGTAGAGCTATTCCACTATTCCCAGTTTTTCCGTCTGGTTAAGCTAAACCTGCTAAACTGTACAGTGCTACTTTAGGGTCAGTATGGTCAGTGTTTGATGTGGAAGGCGAGGTCAGAGGTCAGCCTCGTGCTTATTAACTGTGCTGTTTCCCGCTGGCTGATCTGGCAGGTTTGGGCTCCTGTAGAGATTGGCAGGGAGAGCCGTTCACACTGACCCGAACAGCGCCGTATATTGGCTTAATTGTCAGTTTGAATGTGTGCTGTTTATTTAATTAGATCTAGAAGAATCCAGCGAGTCTGTCAGTCCTGCTGGTTCCTGCTGTGCATATTGAAAGGAATCGTCATGGTTAGTTATGAGTAATATATCAGCATATGACTATGTGTCTGGTATTTTATGAAGTTTGCATTATTTATTGTTATTTTCCTGTTTGATTGTTTGGTTTTTTTGTTTGTTTTTACAGTAAAGCTGCTTTGAAACAATCTGTATTGTATAATGAGCTATAAAGGTGACTTGACGACTAAAACAAATGTAACTCTTTATTATAATTTAACAATTCTATTTCATATATTTCATATGAAATACAAATATTGTTTATAGATAGATAGATAGATAGATTTTGTGACATCTGGATTCATTTTCTACTCAAAATGACACATTCATACTCAAAAATGATCTGTTGAATACCGTCAGTGTGTGTTGTGTATCAAGCATTGAGGTCTGTGTGTTCAGGTGCCATGTTACTTGATACAGAATGGAAACTACACAATATCTATTGTGTTATTTACTTAGATGTCTTTAAGTAAAGCATACACTTTAAAAGTGTGGTTTAATAAAAATTAGTTAAGTAGATGTTACTTAATTATATATGCACTGAAAAAAAAATGATTCGTTAAATTTAATTTAAAAAATGATCGTAAGTGGTTGCACACAATTGTAATACACACAAACTTAATCAATTTTAGTTCAGCTTAATGCATTTGTTTAAATGTAGCTAAAATCAATTGTGTGCAACCACTTACGATATTGTTTTGTTTTTTTATTAAATTCAACTAATATTTTTTTTCAGTGTGTGACATTAAATATAATTAAGTAATATTTACTTAATTACTTCAATTAAATGTAAAGTGTCAATTAAATGCCAAATGAATGTTATATTCAATAGTAAGTGGATTCTACTGACCAGTTCTAGGCAGATTTCTATTAATCTGCCAGTTTTCTGGTAAGTTTAAAGAGCAGTGGCAGTAAAATATACTTATGATGTGTTAGTGCAAATTGTTACGAGGATTTTATCAAGTAAATCCTACAAGTTAATTATTTTTCAGTGTATATTTCTTTATTTTTTTATCATGTTTTAATTTAATTCTTGTTAAAAAATATAAGCTTTCAAAAACATTTGCTCAAAACATTAGGCTTTACACATTACTATAGCTGTTACTATATTGTGGCACACCTGGAACGCTGCATTAACCAATCAGCTTCTAGAATATTCCGAAGATTTCCTGAGGTACGATTCATGTCAAGGTGTTCCTCATTTCTGGTTTCTTGGATAAACAGCTTTGGCTGATCTTGATCTTGTCAGCTAAAGGCGATTCATGCATGAAAATCAGCTTTGCGGATTCTGTTATTCTAAATGATCAAGCCTCATCCCTTACCTTTAGATAATATTTGCTTTGCCTTTTCTCCACCTCCAAATCTTATTAGCCATCTGGGATCCGTTTTTACACCACAATCAATTTCAATGAGCGGAAATTAGATGAGAGCTTTATGTATTTGACAAATAGATAATTGGCCTTACTTAACCCTGACCTTAAAGTGCCACTTTGTCAGAGTATAATCTGCTCAGAATTATTGAAGCATTCAATTAACCAGATTAAATGACACAAGCCTGCAAACAGACAGCATGTCTCTCTCTCTCTCTCTCTCTCTCTCTCTCTCTCTCTCTCTCTCTCTCTCTCTCTCTCTCTCTCTCTCTTTAATTATCTGATGGTGTTTGTTGTGGAGATGTTTAATGGGACTTTGCTGTATTGTATGGATCAATCCCTCCACCTACGGTGTGGCTCTGTTCCAGAATCTGAATGTAAGTGCTCTACATAGGCGGCAACTTTGTGTGTCATAAATGTAAAGCTCTTCACGTGAAGCACACAAGATTCGACTCACTAGAGATTTCTAAAAGCTAACAGTTATAGTTTAGCATATTGATGTACTATTACAGTTTTTCTTTGGAATTTGGATTACATTTTATTTTAATATTTTCTGTTTTCATTAAAAAATTTTGTTAAAGTTTTTGTATTTATTTATTTATTTATTTATTTATTTATTTTCAGTTTTATCAAATGTTTTTTTTTTAAATGTCCACATTGTTTTTAATTAAGTTTAAGTTATTTTATTTTTTTATTTTTAGTTATTTTGGTACTTCGACTTTAACCCTGATATATTATATTTTTAAAGCTTTGCAGTATGGAATGACTTATATTATAATCAACAGTCAGTCTCACTTTATATTTGGTGTCTTTAACTACAGTACTTACGTCAAAAATAATAATCATTTGGTACAATGTTGTTTTGCTACTTTTTTCTATATATCCTAACCATTTAACAAACATGTATTCATTACTTCAATGAGCTCATTGTTTCTGCCTTAAATTAATACATTGTTTAAATAAATAAAAATTTAGCTAACTGTGTGATTTGTATTTGTTTAAATAAATAAAAATTTAGCTAACTGTGTGATTTGTATTTGTACATTTCTGAAATACATAACTTGGACACAATCACCTCTGATAACAGATCACTCTAAATTGTAATGTGGACTCATGCATTTTCTGTAAAGATGCTTTGGAACAATATGTATAGTGAAAAGCGCTATACAAATAAATGTGAATTGAATTGAATTATTGCACAACTCTAGTGCTGTTATTGAAGTGTGATACGAGTAGGACAGGTTTGCTGGTATGGTTTAGTTCATGAGTGGGTTAAGGTGTAAGGGAAGGTGAACAGGCTATACATGTAATTATGTGTAATATATAATATTGCAGCTTAAAGCGTTTTTCCCTGAGCTTGGTGCAGTGCATTATGGGATTGGCTTCTGAGAAGTAAATCAGCATATAACAAAGAAGTCAGTAAATATTGTACCTAAATTGAACTTTTATACATAAAATTGTACATATTATTAATTTTAAATATTATAACTGCAAACTCAATTGAAAATGCAAAGAATGCATGCGGCCTCTCTTCTGAAACATCCATCATGTTGGCGCACACTTGTGATAGTACACTGCCTACATAGGCAGCTTAATAATATTTAGAACAGTTCGTGTGTGTGTGCGTGTGTGTGTGTGTCTTAACCTGAAGATGTCAGATCTTAATGAAGTGCCATGGTGAGCCATATCAAAAGGGCTTTCCCGCCGCACACGCACACACACACACACACACACACACACACACACACGGGCTCTCCCGCCGCACACGCACACACACACACACACACACACACACACACACACACACACACACACACACACACACACACACGAGCGGAGTATCATGCTGATAAGTGGTGACGCGGGCGGGATCAACGCGGGGGCTGATGTGATTTGACAGATGGGCTCTGTGATGCCTGTGTATTGAGGTCTCTCTAATCGATTAGGTTTAGTTAAGTGCACTCTCAGACGATTGTGTCGTGTCTTTATCGTTCCCCTCCGCAACACCGACAGCCTCCACCTGTTTGTGCCGGGGAAATCTATTACCCGAAATGATCAAATCTCAGCGGCTCTTATTCTGCCTCTCTACAGTGTATGACACTCACTTCAATTACAGGACAGAGAATCCAGTAGACAATGTGTTTTGGGCACAGCACTTTTTTAGAGGATGCTGTTTGTAGGAGAATGAGAAAAGAGACTTGGTTATTACTCGTGTGTTTCTCTCTCTCAGCGTTCCCAGGGGCAGTTATTATGGTCAGTACCTGTGGGCATGGCTCTTCGTGGCACACACTGTGTTGCTCTCCAGGGCTCATTATTACAGCATGGCCACTGGCCCCAGGAGGGCATCGGCTCTCTCACTCTCTTCATGGGCTCTGGACACACACCACTCCCTGTGGTAGCAGCAATGCTACCCTTAAACTTACACCGGACTGTTGCAGAAATCTGCTCATTCCCCATAATCCCCTGCTTTCCAACTCAGGCAAACGTATAATGCTTTATTCAAAGGTGATGTGTGCAATTTTCGATGTTAAAATACTTTCCCTATCCCAGCTTAAAATGCAGGGGAAATGTATTTAAGTCTTTGTAGGTTGATGTCCCCTGGAAAAGTAAACACGAGAACTGTGGCAGGTTTGTTTGGAGCAGGACCAGCTGTGTGGAAAACTCATGTGAGGATAGTTTTTAAAGTGATCACAATACACTGAACAAAACTGGTGCACGATTTACTTTGAAACAAATTTCACCTTTAGAAATCGCTATTAACTGCAAATAACACATTGAAATAAACAAAATTTTGATGCAGAAAGACAGAAATTGTATTTTCTTGTAAAACACCCTAATAATCATTAATTTACAGCTTTGAAAAATACTTTTTTACAGATATGTCAGGTTTAGGGTACATTTACATGACAATGATGTAACAGAAAAGTTTTTCCTTTGTGTTTTTGAAGAGTTCCGCACACAGACATCAACATTGTCAGAACAATCCCCGTTCACACGGATCCGCGAAAACAACTAGAAATGCTGTATTCTGCTGCCAGGCCAGTAGATGGCGGTGTCAGAGTTAGAATTAGTTATTTCAATTAGTTTTTGTCTAATGTAAATAAGAATATTAGTTATAGTTAGTTATATAAGAATGTGGTGTATGCAAATAATGCATCTCTGCTGGTCGTAGATTGCGCTGGCTGTCCTTTATCTGATAGCTATCACATAATATCCTACACGGCACAAGCTGATTGGCTTCAGCAGATTCTGCAGCTTATGAGATTGCTTGCTCAACATTTGAATAGTCTGGTTCAGTGATCTTGGTTCTTCTGAACTCCTCCACCTCCCCCAGCTCCTCCTGCCTAGATCTGCTATGTGATTTATGTATGTCTAATTATGCAGCAGCACCATATCTTACAGCCTCACATACAGTTTCTATTAGCACTAGCAAGTCCACTAGTCCAGCTAGTCTAGTCCACCAAGACCAAGTGCATTTACTTTGTCATATCCATTATCATGCTAAAATTATTCAGAGAGTGTTCATGATTGAAATATATTTACTTGCTCTGCCTCTGAAAAACTTATATCACTATTCCTATTTTTTTATTACTTTTTGCTATATATAGAGGTCAGTTTCAGACTGGACTGGAAATTAACCCGGGATTCAAACTTTGGTCACCCAAAGTGCAACAGCACAGTGTCGGACTCCTATTGGCTCCTACAAGTACTCCCATTTTTTTAACCCTTAGCCTCCAAACACTTGTTATAATCACCTTATTCTTAATATAAGAGTGTGAGTGGCCATTTTCAACCTATATGTGCAAGGTTTCCAGTGTCAGACGCTTTTTTTTAGCTGTACAAAAACCAACCCAGGCTCATTGGAAACACATGTGCAGACATTTCTGCAAAAATTATATTGCTTTACTTCTTGCACAGAGTGAGCAACGCACAAGGTTTTATCTGAAACAGATGAAAGTCAATGTGGCAGTGTTTTATTACGTTGGTTGTTGTATGTATTGCAATAGTTTGCAAATGAAATGTCCAGTGTGGCGCTAAAATGTTAAAATAATGAATAGCACCTACACTAAAACCTACCATAAACCTAACAGATAGTGTTAACCAAATAGTGACGTTATCTGAAATTCACGTCTGACTCATGGAATCTTTTTCACACAAAATATTATTACATGGGCAGATTATCGATAAAGATCATAAAGACTTATTTTTGTGTGGTTACTTACCTGATTCTTTGTTGTGACCTCATACCATATGATTTGTAAACTAATACATTTTGATGTTTGCATCACATAATCATATTAATTCTGATACCTTTTCATCCCTCAGTACCCTCGACGGCGGAGCAGCTAAGGGTTACGTGGAGATCCCCCCGGTCTGTGGCGGTGCAGCTGTGTCCCAAGACCGCGACCTCCTGGCGGGGTAATCCGTGCCTCCCCTCCCAGGCGTGTGAGGCTTACTCAGACTGTGGAGAAGCTGCCTCCGCCCTGCATGCCATGGCGCTCCTGCAGGTCTACCAGGCCAAGGCGCTCAAGGACTTGCATGAGGTTAGTTCCGACCCAAGGGTTATGCAGGAACTGCGTACGCGGCGGACCACACTGCACGCTCCCTGGGCCGGGCGATGTCCGGAGCGACACCCGTGGCTGAACAGTTTGTTTTTCAGTTTGTTTCTGTTCTGCCGGGGAGCCAGCGGTACCCACTTTTTCAATAAAAGAGCAATTTCTTCCATCTCTAGGTCACAAGAGGGCGCGGATGGCAGTGAGCGACGCTTCCATGCCTTGCCATCCCATCCCCCTCTCTCATTGCCAGCGGGCAGCGGTGTACGGCTCGGGGACGCCACCAGGCCTTCCCACGCACCCTCTGCCCCGGCCTGGAACCAGGTATGTGTTGCATGGCACACTCAGACTCCGCTACGGGCCGCCTCAGTGCCTCCCGAGCCGAGTCCCTGTGTTCCACCTCGCTACCCCACCCCAGGTACGTCTGTCGTCCCGTTGGTCCCGTTGGTCCCTTTTGCACGGTGTCTGGGAGCCTGGCTAGCGCTTCCCAGCCCGTCTCGCTGGCTCATCCATACACCATCAGACTCGGCTATGCGATTCAGTTCGCCCGGCGCCCTCCCAAGTTCAGAGTCATCCACTTTTTTATTTTTAATTAACTTTAATGACTTCTTCAGCGATTCCATCTCTATTAAGAATAAATTACATTTAGTTATGCATTTTGCGAATTTTTGTTTATGGATGTAATATTTACCATGCAAAATGTAGAAGTTCACCAGATATTCAAACATTTTGCTTCTGTGTGTGAAAGAACATATAACATCGTTTAGAGATCATTTATAATTCACCATTCTTGGGGCAAAAAGAAAAGATAAATCACAGTTGTAAAACAAATGAGCCAAGTCTTCCTCGCGTACAGTACACAAAGAACATTTGTTGTTAATGTCCATGAATTGTGATAACGAAGCTGTACATGGGTAGATTAAAATGTACCTCTTTAACTTTATTCAGCATATAACATTTATATGGATTTAGCCATGCCTCTTTCCAATGAATATCAGCGATTTGTGCATTCCAAAGAAAATTCCCTCAGAGAGATTTTATGATTGGATTAAAAATTGATCTGATATTTTTATTATTTTTTATTTAGGAATGAAAAATAGTTTGATGCCATCAACTAACTAAGTTTCCTTTAGTTACTTCCAAAAGTAAGGTGACTTTTCATCAAATGTTTCAATCCATTTGGAATAGCTTTTACAACTTCTGAAACTCTTTAAATTGAATAGGGAAATTGTAGACAAACATAAAAAACTTCATAAGACAAAACATTTCAATTTTCATCAAACAAATCCATGACAAAGTATTTTTTTATTTTTTTATTATTATTTTTCAAACCATTTGTGTAATAATAAAGATTTATTCCTAGAGGTAATGAGACAATTGTTCCAGAGAAGTATTTTGTGTGGAGAAAAATTGTGATGGAAACCAATTTTCCAAGCTAATAACACTTGCTGGTAAAATTTGGATAGTTTAATTGGTCATTTCCCAGGCAGAAAGTTACATCTCAGTAGAAAAGATAAGCCTCCAAGCTTGTTAAAGATGGACTGAGGAATAAAGAACCATAATTAATTTGTATTTCTTTGACAGTTTCTTAATGAAGTTTAAAAGTATTGTTGATTTAAAAAAAATCTAACATCTCTAAGCCATCATCAACTCTTTTCTCTTTTGCCTGAAATAATGTCCTTTTTTAACTTGCAAGGTTTCTTTTTCCAAAGAAAGTCGAGAAAGGTTTTATTAATTTCTTTGGAAGTTGTATCACTGGCATAAAGGGAGAGAGCTGGGAAAACATATCTGGAAAGACCCTCTGCTTTGGAAAGCAAAACTCTCCCAAACAAAGTCAGATCCCTTTGTTTATGAATTTTTTTTTATTTTTCAGAATAATATTTGTATATTATTATTCAGTTATGTTTTTTTTTTTATGTTTTTTTTTATGGAGGGCATAAAATTCAGTTGTTCACGTTTATGTTTATTTTTAGAAATATGAATGCCAAGGTATTTAACAGAGTCCTTTACTGGTATGCTGTCAACTAATAGATCTATAGAATTTTGTATAAATAATATTTCAAATTTTTTAGATTTAACATTAAACCAGAGGATTTGGAAAAAAATTATAAACATCACCGTTTTAACTTGCTTTTTATCTCTCAGAAATAAAGCAGTGTCATCTGCCAACTGAGAAATTTTGATTTCTCTATCAAATATTTTTAGTCGCAGAATGTTATGATTATTCAAAACGTGAATAGAAAGAAGTTCAGCCACTAATAAAAACAGAAAGGTTCCCATATTAAGAATAATAGAGCTATAAATATCTTAATAAAACATTTCTATAATATCAATAAAATTATTGCCAAAACCAAAAACTTTCAGTGAGTGGAGTAAGAAGCCGTGTTTGATGGTGTCAAAGGCTTTACACAAATCTAACAACACAATAAGAGCTGAATCAATTTGATCAGAATACGCTAGAAGGTTAATTATAAGGCGAATGTTATTACTGTGTCTATTTTTCATGAAACCTGTTTGAGTCTCATTAATGATATTATTTAATCCGGATTTGAATATTTTTGCATACACTAGTGCAAACAATTCATAGTCTATATTTAATAGAGTGATAGGTCTCCAATTATCTATATTTTGGGCATCTTTATCTGGTTTTGGAATCAGGGAGATTAATCCTTGTTTCATAGTTGTGACCAAATCCTTTTTAAACAATAAGAAAAGGGGATCTTCCAATACCTTCCAAAAGTGTTGGTAAAATTCAGATGAAAGCCCATCTGGACCTGGACTCTTACCCTCTGTCATATATTTACAGTAATTCCTCCTTCTTAAGGTCGGAGTCACAGAGGTTTTTGAAGTCATTACAAATTAACGGAATAAAATCTTGAATGACTGATAAAAAAAGGAGCTGACAAAATCAGAAATTAGTTTGGGATCCTTGCATAAGGTGTTGTTAATATATAATGCAGACAAATAATTTCTCTTAAAATTCCTTCTTTCAAGGGCAAAACAAAATAGGCTGTATCTCCCTTTCCTATCCTTTTTTATCCATCTAGCTCTTGAACGCACAAAAGCTCCACTAGCCTTACAAGTCATCAGGTTTAGTTTTAAGGACTGGAGCTCACTTTCCTGTGTTTGAGAGAGTGCTGAACTTTCCAAACAGTATCAGTTTTGTTCAATAGCTCTGTTTCTATGCAATCTCTGTATTTTTTTAGTTCCTTTCTTCTAATTGCTAATTATCTGGATTTGAATTTAAATAACTCCCATTTATATGCATAATCTGACTTCTCTGAATTAAAGATAATGGTGGCTAACGTTTCAATATTTTTGTAAAAATTGTTATCTTCTAAGATAGAGCTGTTAAAGCTGCTCTAAGCGATGTTGGGTGACGTCACTTCTTGTTGACGTTCAAAGTATTGTCAAACAAAACGGAGGCTAGCTCGACCCTCCCTCCTCCTCATCCCGTCCCCTCCCCCTCCCTTCCGTGCTTCCTGAAACAGTCATGAACCATTTAGAAAAACCAAACTGGATTTACCCTCCTGTCCAGCAAAAACAGAGCCACCTGAATTTCGGATTGGAAGCCCTTCTGCCGGCGGAGTTCCCGCCACCTTTTGAAAGTTTTTCCGATGTAAATTCGGGACTTCGCGCGTTCCTTCTCCTTTTCCCTATTCTTTGTTATTTGTTCATCGGAACGTCGTCTCTTTGGTCGTGTGTCGGCCATATCAAAATTCTCAAGAATAAATTTTTTTTTACGTTAGTCATGCTTCTCTCTCCTCCACTCCCCACGCACCAACCCCCACCCCCAAATCATTCTTGTCAGTTATTGGCTGGAGAACTGTTTGTTATGTTTCATGGTCTAGGCTAGGCCAGTTTGTAATCATCCAATCAGCACAAGAAGAAGCCAGTATAAATAAAGCCTTCCCTTACCTCCTGTCTCATGACTAATTTCTCAGCATCCGGGCCACCACCCCATCACCTCACTTTCGGCTGGGTCTACTCATAGATACCTATGAGCTATACATTCATAGGGGGGAGTACTCTGGGGTCGGGCATTATAATATTACATCAGATTTCATTAACATGTGAACTTGTGAAATCTCCTTTAAACTTATAAATTAAAATAAGAACATCAGCTGAATTATTTGACCATTGACTAAAATAAACCATATCGTCCCATTGAGCTTTCCAACATTTTGATTCAGAAGCAGCTGATACAAATAGTCCAAAATGCAGCTGCACGCCTACTCAAAGGAAAACGTAAATTTGAACATATTACACCGGTTCTGATCTCGCTTCATTGGCTACCGATTAAATTTCGAATAGATTTTAAAGTTTTGATCTTTGTTTTTAAATCTTTACAGAACTTAGCTCCCCGGTACCTATCTGAATTGCTTCACCCAGAAATGAAGTCAAGATCCCTAAGATCGGGGGACTCGAACTTACTTTCTGTCCCCAGGACCAGATTAAAAAATAGGGGCGACCGTGCTTTCGCAGCTTATGGACCCAAGCTATGGAATAGCCTACCCTTCAATATCAGATCTGGCCAAACTCTGACACTTTTTAAACTTCTCTGAAAATCTCTTTTCACTAGCTTTTAATATACCCTGATGTGCCGACTTTTTCTCTTCGATGTGTATCTTTGCTGGTTTTGTGCTTGTATTGTCTACCCTTATTGGCCTTGTTAAGCACTTTGGTCAACGCCAGTTGTTTTTAAATGTGCTATATAAATAAAAGTGTATTGAACACCTAACTTGGAAGTTCTGTAACGCTGTTTCCTTTGAGAAGGATCAGGGAATCAGTAGAATAAAGTCGAAAAGCCGTTAGAATAATGTCAACAAATTTGAAGAGAAAAGTACATTTAACCTGACACGCGGTTAGAAATTTGTAGTCAGTTTATGGATGTTGTGCTGAATTGGCAGCAATTCTCTTTTTATTGATAACAGCAAAGGGACTGCTGAAACCGGCCTTCTTTCCTTCCTTCCGTGCCGCCAGTACAATGGGCCAAAGTTTATTCCGACTTTCAATGTCCGCTTTGGAGAGAGATTCCTTAACACAGTCCTTTTTCAAACACCATCTGCGGCTGTACTTTTCTAGCTCTTCCACTCTAGACTTGAGAGAAACATTCTCCTGTTGCATATGTTGTATCGAAGCTTCGGCCTTACCGATCTTTTTGCAGTGAGTGGCAACATCTGAAAGGAGTCGATTGACAGTGTCGGACAAAGAGTTCACAGCCGCAGTTGTGATCTCAATGGAGCTCTCCCTTGGTGTTCAGGGACTGAATAGCATAGAATATCTCAGTAAGCGATACAACACTATCAGCTTTTTTCCAGGAGGACTTTTGCTGAGTGTAGCACATGCGTCGAAATCCTTTTCAAACTTATCTTGTGATCTAAGGGAGGCTTCTCCGGATTCAGGCACGGAGACATCCATGTTTTGGTCAAAAGATTCACAAGACATCAGACTGTCCAAGTTTCACGAGGCATGCAGGTTCCTATTATTTTTTTTTATTTTTTTTTTGCCCATTAAACTCAAAGGCGGGTTCCAGCTTTTGTTTTACAGTTTTTAGCGA
>FLSR01000310.1:10238-50573 GCA_900092035.1 Leuciscus waleckii | reverse complement strand
GCATCGTCGTGACACTACGGTGCGGGACGAGCAGTGTGTGTGTGTGTGTGTGTGTGTGTGTGTGTGAGAGAGTATCCTCTCTTGTGGCTGACCATTCATCAGTGGTATTTTTCCAGCATTTAGACCTGTCATGTCACCACGATACACTCATTTGACGCGTGAACTAAACTGCTTCAAATTGGAGGTTAGTGAGCTCTCATGCTCTAGTGCGAGGCTGAAAACACACTCTACACACAATGAGTACGGTACGGTATGTGAAACAGTGCACGTTATGGATTTAATAGTAGTTTCAATAATGGTTAATAGTTTTAAACAGGACTATGCTACATTGTTGTCACGTGACCTACATGTCAAGTAAAAATACAAAAAAACTGTTATTTTGCATTTTTTATATATTTTTTGTGATAACCAAGGCTGTCAATTCAACCTTTATTTACAAAAAACGATGTAATAAAGCTAACTAGTTGCCATCTCAAAAGGAAAAATGAACCCCCAAACTGAAAATGATGTGAACATTTACTCCCTCATGTTGTTAAACCTTCAGTGACCTTCTTTCTCCTGTGGAACAAGAGAAGATATTCTGAAGGAAGTTGTTAATCAGCTCAATAAACCATGCAGAACAATTATCTGGACTCTTGGTGTCATTCATCATCAAAAAAAGTTGAACTTTAGTATTTGGATGGCTATGATAGGGTCATTTACTTTCGGTTACCATTGAATTCCATTGTATAGAATTTTCATAGAATTTTGGTATAGATTTTTTTCAGAATACTTTTTTTGTGTTTCATAGAAGAAAGAAAGTCATACAGGTTTGGAGAGACACGAGTGAATATTTTTGGGTGAACCATCGTTGATGCTCATGATGCGAGACGAAGAAAAAACAGCGAGATTGACTATTTATTAATTTACTCAGCCCAGAAATGCCTTCACATATGATTCAAATGTTCAGATTCATGGTTGATATGACTTTCAGGTTGTGAACGGTCAAGTTGTGCACTTTGCATTCTGGGACACAATTTTTTTTAGCAAATTTAGTTCATTCAGATAATCTGCATACTGTATACACACTACATACTGTATAACAGAAGCACATGTTAGTGTGTTAGTCCAAACGTAACCTTACATGCATGTTTTCGTGTGCGAGTACAAGCCGTGTGTAGACGACACGTGACAGACACACATTATGCTCTTGCCTCATTAATGGCTAAAGATAAAAAATCTAAACACTTAGAAAAGAACGCGCACAAAGACAATGTCTATTATGTTTCATGTCATTGCACATCTGTCTTTGAGTTGTCACTGAGATCTCAAACAGATAAACTCCCTTTTTCCTGTGGGATTGTGGGATGACACAGGCAGCCAATTTCCAGCCCTTGATTTGATTGATAAATCCTCAGTGACAAGACAGAATAAAAGAGCCCTATTTGCTTTGATACATATAAATAGGAAATTAAGCAGCAGTATTGTCAGGGTTAATTAGTCGACAGTGAGGCGGGATGTCTGGCCTGTTTGACATACTGAAATTCCAGTACACACACACACACACACACACACACACACACACACACACACACACACACACACTAGGGAGTAGTTACTCTAATGGCTCATCGCTCTCTTCTGCTGTTTAAGTTCCTGCTGTTCTGGCCTGTGAAATAGAGCAAACTTTATGATTACAGCACAAAACTATATTATCTGTGTGCCTTTTTGACATGTATATACAGTAATTTTAAGATTTTGAAGGGTTAAAAAAAATGCTACACACTGCAGAAATTATCTACTGTATATGTTTTCTTGTTTTCTCATATTCTCCACAACCTTTACAGTTAGACATTGTTTTCTCATATTCTCCACAACCTTTACAGTTAGACATTTTTTTTTTCCAAAATGCATTTATTTTTACATGTATTATCTTAATGTAAACTATTCATCTGCACATACATTTATTTATTTTTTCAACTGATTTTCATCATGACTTTAAGCAAGATACTTAAGATGCAAAACTGTGTAAGATATGAAGACAACCCATTGGCAATTTAAACAAACCAGCAAACTAAATCTAGGGAGTTTTATGCTTAAAACAAGGCGAAAAGAACCAGTTGGACAAGAACAATACATTTAATAAAAAAAAAGATTTGAAATAGTCTATATTTTCACAACGCCATTCAGTGCCACTAGTGGTGCAATGTGCTTCATTTTTAAATTAATAGCAAACAAATTGAACAAAATGCAAGTTCTGGCTTTAAAAGCGGACTGATCTTTCCCCCATCAGCTCAATCTGATCATGTCTGTTTTGATTTCAAAATCTTCAATAGTTAATCTCCTGATAGTAGCACACAAAGTACAATTCAGCTTTAAACACTGTAACAAAAGCATACAGTAGTTCTGTCTCTGCAATCTGACCAGATTCAAAGCATTAGTATAAACCCTATACAAAGATGTGTCTGCATGTTAATGGATCTCCTTATTAATGCGACAACTATAACATCCACAGTCAGTCTAATTCATTAGGTCTATATTACCTGGAAGACTAATTGTGGATTGTGATTATTGTTATTAATAACAGCTAGACACAGACAGGTGTTTAGTTTACCTCACGGTGTAATTTTCTACACAAATATCTAAATTTGCATTAATTCTATCCTTGTACTCGATAGTGTACATCAAGAATCTGAACTCTGATGCTTTTTAAGTGTGTGTAGAGGAAGCCCACAGAATGAAACTCTCATTAAACACATGGTGACATTGAGTGTAGGACTGAGAGTTTAACCTCAGAATCACCCAATCTAACGCTAGCGCTCAAATGATTCCCTTGACATTGAACCCGCACTTGTTACCAACATGTGTGCAGAATGAGAGAGAGAGAGAGAGAGAGAGAGAGAGAGAGAGAGAGAGAGAGAGAGAGAGAGAGAGAGGAGAATCCCATGATACATCTCAGGACTTGCCATGTTATTTCCACTCTCTTATATATGGTTCCTGTTATTGAATTTAGCACTGGATAAATAGAGCGAGATGGTCAGAGTGGTTCAGACACATTATCTCACGCTGAACTGATAACATCCAGGAGTGTGTGTGTGTGTGTGTGTGTGTGTGTGTGTGTCTATGAGAGTAAAACAATAGAAGAAGAAAAACACATAGCAACGCCCTAGCAACCACCCATGAAGAAGGAAAGGTTCTATATAGAAACTTAAAGGGGTTCCCATCATGGGGTAATTTTATGGATTTTGTTTTAATGCATTCATTTTGTTTAAAGTGATTTTTTTTTTTTTTTGATTAAATGTAATGAATGTTATTAAATAACCCATTAAACATTAAAGTAATGTGCAATCAGAAATTTCTCCTTAAAAAAACATTTGTCCTTATATAGAACCTTTAGGCAAAAAGCATTCTTTAAAATTGAGTCAAGAACTCTAGGGTTCTAAATAGAACCCGATGGAACCTTAGTTTCCGAGAGTGTAGCAATTAAACAAATATTTGCTGAAATTTTGCATAGGCAAATATCACTCACATCTTCTTTAAAAATACATTAAAAAAAAATATTTCCATTCTAATTATCCAGAATATTATCATATCGTGATCAGTTTTTGAGCTCTAGTTTAACATCCCCTGGCCACTCCTCAATCACAAGTCACAAAGTCCCATTTTAAGTGATTTAATTAAAAACATCATCAAATAATACAAAAGAAATTGATTGTATTTCCTCCGCTGTCTGTGTTCAAGAACCAGCACACGCAAAAAGACTCCTGTCAGAACTTCTGCTGATCACTACGTCTGATTAAAACCAAATCTTTAATTTATGCTAATGTATGTATAAGAGTAGAATTGATTTGGGAGTGGAAGGGATGTGATGTAAATGGGAAGGAGAGGGAAATGTGACCTATTGAAGAGACACTCGATCCTGTGTCACTTTAGGACCAGAGCTCATCACTTAGTGCCGTGTGATAACCTCATACAACCATCGCTTTAATTTAGAGTCAGCGAGAGACATGTCCTGAGCCTCCGTCGAAACCAGAGACAGCTCACACACACGTCAGGACCGTCAGAACAGTCTTTACAGAGAGAAAACCGCTTTACGTCAGCCCAAAAATCTGTCCATGATACTCATCTATACTTTATATACTTTCAGATATCAGCCCGTGAAGCACAGTCTGAAATTACCAATGGCAAATAAATTGAATTGGCGTTTTTTAGCAGCAAGAAGTCGTATTCTGCTTTTATTCATATTATTTTAAATACATACTTTATATTTTTATTAACTCATTATAAATTTTTTCTCTTGTATATTTGCATAGACCATGCATGATTATCACTACCAAGATTCACTATAGGCCAAACTATTATACTGTATATTAAATATCAAACATGGACTGAGTGATTCATTGTGGAAGATGAGAAACACTGGATATAATATAACGAAGTATTTTGAAGATATTGAACATTTATTTTTGTATTGGCCTTTTTCTATTTCTATTTGGACTGACTTTAAAATAGACATGACAAAAAAAATTAAACAGAACTCTTAATTTAGAAATTCATGACTTTGTTTTCAAAACCCATTTTTTTCTGAAAAACTAAATTATATTATTAATCAGAATTATTTTGGCAAAGTTTTATATTCCTAAGACAAACATAACTCAAACGAAACCCTCATATATTACCTTTTCTAACACCGATATCACAATATACTCTTTCATGAGATCACAAAAAAAAAAAAAAACAGCTAATAAAAACTATTTTTCAAATTCACGTTACTGCCCTAATATTATACAGCACTTTTATCCCAGTATTATTATTTTTTATTAATTAGAATTTTTATTTCTACATGTTGATTTTATATTTTAGTTGTTGTTGTAGTTGTTCTTTGTTTTATGCACTCTGAACTCTATTACAATGCCTTGTATTTGTCATGTATTTTTTGCATTGTACTTGTCTGTAATTGAACTAAATAAATAATAAATAAAAATTGACAGTTCAACAAGGAAAACCAAAAACAGAAACATTTTAGTTAGTTAGTCATTAAAGTTAGTTAGTCATTAGTAAGTTAGTTAGTTAGTCATTAGTTAGTCATGAAGTTAGTTAGTTAGTCATTAGTAAGTTAGTCATTAAGTTAGTTAGTTAGTCATCAGTAAGTTAGTTAGTTAGTTAGTTAGTCATTAGTTAGTTAGTCATTAAGTTAGTTAGTCATCATTAGTTAGTTAGTTGTTTATTCAATTAGGTATCTAGCTCAAACATCAGATAAAAGACATACCTAAATATAAAAGTTCCAAGTACAAGCAAAAACATTTATTTATTTATTTATTTATTTATTTACTTGTTTATTTTTTTGTGTTTCGGTGTCTAGCACAGACATCAGATGACGGATATACTTAAATATAAAAGGACAAAAAAGATAATCGAAGAAATTCAGCACACTCTCAATCTCATGCCTGGATTCGTCTGACATTCAGACGGGACGTGTAGAAATAAACTGTACAATGTTCAATCTGATAGATGTTTCTTGCAGTAACTGATGATAAAGCCTCATTCATCCTCTATCATTACAGTACTCATGCAAGAGTGAGTGAGTTATTTGAGTGTTTCTGCAACGTTAGCTTAACGCTAGTGTGTGCTGATGTGAACTGACAGCTCACACACCCCTCACACTTGTGTGATTTCACCAGCATTATTGGGAACGACGGAGCAGATTAAATGTGCAATTCCCTCCGAGCGGATGGGGAATCCAGCTGCTTCTCTGCTTAATTGATATGCTAATAGTTTGCACTAATTAATGGAATCCTTAAGTAACAAGATATCTTCATTTTTGATTGCCAGCTTTGGATTAACACAACATTTATGATAGGAGATTGATTGTTGTTGTGTTTACAGAGATATTATAGAGCGTTTGTTGTAGGCTATTTGTTTATGCTAATGCGACCGCCTGCACCATCTCTGTACGACATAGATTTAGATCCCTCTGAGTTTTTGGGACACCCAGACAGCATCATTACCCCTGTAAAGCGTGTTTCAGAGACGGTGGAAACAGTGATACTCTTTTGTGTTTACTTCCTCTTGTTCTCGTGGAGACTCTGAATTACATGCGGTCTTTGATCTGTGCTCTAATTAGTTCCTTTCCCCCTAAAGTATTTCTTAATGTATTTTCATTAATAACAAAACAAAAAAAGAAGCATGTTTGCCCTATGCCTTTTGTCAGCATTTTTCTGAAGTTCGCAAAAATACATTTTAATACAGTAAAATGGTAACTTATGTAAAACTGCGACCCCCTTTTCATCTTTTTACTAGAGCCAAACTATTTCCTAGTGCTCTATATTCCAAACATGCCTCATTTCTTCATAATCATTTGTCATTCTTTGCCTGCATTTTGATCATGTAGTTTACCTGAGATTTTTGAAAAATGTAGTAGTACGTCACAAGAGATGTCAGTGATTTTACCACAGTTTGGGGTTGAATAAATCATGTAATACACAGTCTTGAGTGGCTTATTCCTTTAAGAATGGCAACAACAGCAATATAACAAAAGATATCTGACACAGTTCTGTTATGTTTGGACTTTTAGTTTGCTTATCTTCAGTCACCTTTGTTCTAGTTTCCCCCCACACTTTAATCACTACTGATTATGATTATTCATTCCGTTCAGCTGTGTGTCATCATTACCCTTGTTTGCCTTTCCACTTCTCCTTTGTCTGGTCACGTCAATGTTAGGTGGTTGTTTTTTCGCCTGCCTGGTTTGGATTTTCATTGTGGACCATTAAAGTCTTCTGACCCTGATCTTCATCTTCCTGTGATTTATACAACCGAGTTGTGACAATAGCGACGTACAATAAATAACTGGGGTTATGAAATTGAATGTAGAGTAACAATATAATAAACAAATGGGGATGCACCATTCATCAAAATATATATCTTATCAAATTGTGATTACCAAATCAAAGGCAGTGCTATAAGAAGTACACAGTCTGTCTGCTTGTTTCAGAGCGAAGAGCAGCACTGTGTTCATTTACAGCAGTTCAGTTCAGTCAGTCTGCTTCTCTCACACTCAGTTACTGCAAGCGCTGTTAGTTTAATGTGCATTTGGGAACACAATGTGCCTTGGGTTCACTTTATTTACAATCACGTTTGCAAAAAAAATTACATTTCCGTAGACAGAACTTCAGAAGTTTACAGTTTTTCACCAATATCCCACTAAAATCAAAGCGGATTTGACATGTTAAAAGCTTGAGGGTTTAAATGTTAGAAAGTGAAGAATTTGAGACATAAATAATTGTATTTTAACTTGTAGGGTTAATTGGTTCTTATGAAGTGTATTTCCATTAGCAGTCGAGACTTGGATGTCACAGCAGTAGCAATATTACATTTTCATTGAAATTAAATGTATTATCGCAGTTCAAATCGTGATCGCAATACATGACAAAATAATCACAATATAATTGTTAAGGCAAGTAGTACAGCACTATATATACAAAAATAGATACAGGTGTGTGTGTATATTGGCTTTTGTATAATGGCTTAAGCCAGGGGCGCACACTATGCGATTTATAATAGTCCTTTACGATTGCTGCTTGTCAGACTGTACGAACATTATCAATATACATTACCCGCCGTCCGGGTCACGGCACCAATATGACCGGTTCTGCTCAGCCGACTCCAAGCGGGGCTTCAATTGGGGACAGCCAGCATGAGGAGGCAGTGCGCTAAAAAGTGCGCTAAACATGACAGCGTCAGTCACTAGTGTACCTCTCGAGGCTAGAGAAGTGAGGTTTACCTGCACAGCTTCATTACACATGTTGCATAAGTCAGTGTTTCCCGACCCTGTTCCTGGAGGCACACCAACAGTACTCATTTTGGATGTCTCCCTTATCTGATCCATTCATCTGAGGTCTCGGAGTCTGTTCTAACGGGCTGATGACGTGAATCAGGTGTGTTTAATTAGAACGAGTTTGAAAATATGTAGTGTTGGTGTGTGTCCAGGAACAGGGTTGGAACACACTGGCATACAAAGTGCATCTCATTACTTGAGGCGTGAAACACTGAAGATTACATTATTTAATAAGAATCATGCTAAATTCATGCTTGTCCAGTTAATAATGCACATCCCCATTTTGCAGTAAATAAACTCACTTTTAGCTGAAAGGTGAGGCTTCCATTTCTAGAGCCGCAATATTCATTTTCAGTGTCCTCCACTTTATACTCTCTCTGGTATCACTCACAAAATTAAGAAAATGAATATCTCCTATTTCGTTTACGTAATATAACTTCCCTTCTCCTTTTAGTTTTTAATGAAGCATGGATATATTTAGAATAATTTGACTTTGAATATAATTTTCCTGTTTTCCATTCTCAAAGCATTTCTTTAAAACAAAGTGTCTCGAGACAGCAGTCACAGAACAAGAGAAGGGAAGCTCTAAATGTAGACAGAGCCTAATATGAGAGAACCTTCATTCTGACAGTGATGCTCGATGCGAAACCCTGTCATTAGAGCTCTTCAATTAGATCACTGTCTCTCTCCCATCCGAGTGTTCAGCGCTGCACTGGAGAGCACTGGAGGTTTAGGATCTGTGGTGAAGTGATGTGCTGGTGAGAGGTGGGATGGGGGGGCATTTGCAGAACATGACAGCAGCGGTTCGAGATAAGCCCCGCTGTCAGCCCGTTCAGGCACCAAACCCCAGATTTCCAGCACCCCCCAACTGATAACAATTAGATGTAATTGGACAGTCCGGTGAAGCTGAGCAATTTGACTACAGGCGTGGGGTTGAGGCTCTTAAGGCCGCCGCAGAGAGCGATGACAGATGATTGGACGAAGATGACGATTAGTTAGACACTCTGGTGAAGGGTCCACTCTCACTTTCACATAGGAGATTTACCATCAAAAGCCTGTCACTGGTTTGAGTATCCTGGCACACCAACTGCACTGCAAAGCACACACACCACCTTTACCTGCCTCTCCCTCCTTATTTCACAATTACCATCATTCTGATATTCAGGAGCTATGATTCTATTGCTTTTTCTCTAACTTACTTGAAACCATTCATGACCCGAAAGTGTTGTGAACTCAGCTTAAATATGTACAGTAATCCTGTACATTTGTCTTTACACTGTTTGCTTTCAATCACATGTTGCCTCTGGTTGGTGTGGTTCAAAGTTGTTGAAATGCTGAATGGGAAATACCCTTTCAGTGTCGCGCAAGAGGTGGTCATGCTGGTCTGATCCACTTCAGGGGGTGTTCACACTTGTTGTTCGGTTCTTTTGGTTCGTACAATAAGGAAAATTATACATTTATCATTTTGGATCATTTTTAAAAAATATTTTGTGATGGAATTACCGAACATACGAAACAATCTGTGTTTTGGGCTAAATGCACTCGTTGTATGTGTGTTATGTGTATATATTAGGGCTGGGAATCACAGGTACCGGGTACCTCAAGATACGATAAGATACACGAATGATACATGGCTCACGATACCGATAATATCACGATATATTGCTATATTGTTAGATACATCACGATATCTGTCTAAATAGGAAAACAAAATGCCTGTGAAAAGTTAAGTGCAGGTTTTCTCTCTTTATTAAAGTCCAAACTGTTAGAAAACAGCACAAAAAGTCTGTAAATTAAATGTAACATTTTAAGTAAATTTAACATTGCTTATACTTATTAAAAGCTTTTCTTTAAATGTAAACTGACACAATTACCTGATTATCGACTTGTTTCATATAAACCTGGTACATTTCAAAACTGGGAACATCTCACTGTTTACCGGCTTCCTTAAAATAAACCTGGGAATAGTGTTGCCAAAGGTACCGACTTGGGTATTTTAACATTTTAAAAATGTGACGATACCAGCATTTTGAGCGCTGGTGAGCAGATTCTTAAACACCTCTGATTGGCCATTGTGTTCACACGCTCAACAGATACGTCTGTGATTGGCTACAATGATCAACGCTCCCAAAACATTTTTTAAATAGACATCTTTGACGCTCTTCACCGAGTGCTTACACAGATACACACGGGAGCGTTTGAAAGCAGGCGTCTATCAGCGGATCCCTAATATATCCACTGATAGACGGATCCACTGATAGACGCCTGCTTTCAAATGCTCCCGTGTGTACAGTATCTGTGTAAGCGCTCGGTGAAGAGCGTCAAAGATGTCTATTTACAACATCTTTGTCCCATCAATGGTATAAAAGCCGAAGTTTGTCCAGACTTTTGACTTAAACGTGTTTTGAGCATCTAATATTTACTCACAATGCTGTCCGCCATCCCGTTAAAAAGCTCATTTTCTTAGGCTAATTAACTAATGTTCATGTTTCCCTCATTCATGTGTCGAGCGCCGCCTCGAGGAGCCATGAAGTAGCGATATTTATATAAAATGTTTTTTGACATGGAAAAGTGCTTAGCAGGGTGTGAGCAGATGTGCGCACTTTTCCTTTTGGCGAGTCGGAGTATACTACAAGTATTTGGAAAATCTGTGCAATTCTTGCCACTCGCCATTCTCAAGCGAAGATTTCGGATGTTGACTGGTGCTCTTTATAGCCTGACATTAATTAGGTGGCGTTTGCAAGGCGAAGATCTGAAACCATTCAGCTGCGCACAATTTCAAGATAATTAGCAATATAAAGATGTCTTATCTGGAAGAGAGGCGTACGCATGTTTTGTTGTGCAAACGTTTGTTCTTTGAATCACATTTGAGAAATGATGGTAAGATCAAATGTAGGATGGTCTCTACTAAACATTTAATAAACGAGGCCTGGTATTTCTGATACCGAACTGTAATGGGCAACGTAGCTGTTATAATGAGAAGAACCAGGTATGCTTGAGCCTTCTGTGCTATTAGGGGCACATCTTATGACATCACATCCTGTTTTTGGTTCTTTTAGATGTCTTTGGTCCGTGTCGCATTTACAGTATATTTCAGTCAAACTACACCAGGGTTCAGCTGGAGCGTTCACACACTTACTCAAATGAACCACACAAACTGTTTTAATCAAACTAAACATGCCAAGCGTGAACGCACTCTAGATGCCAACCGGTTGCTGCTTGTATTGCCTGTTCAGATGTGCATGTTGTAGCTAATATCATGAATACAGTGTTAATTAAACAGTATTTTAACACAGGAAAAAAGCAGTAACTGGAGACCAGCTGACCACAAGCTTAACGGCCAGTTCAAACCAGCAAATCAGCTTAGGCTAGTTTAAGAGTTGACATAATCACTTCATTTGGGCTGACTTGTATTTAACATGTTAGCATAGCAGGTGCTAATGATTAGCATGCTAACTGAATCAAATAATTAGTTGCTTTAGAAATATGTGATATGTAATAAATAATTTACATCAAATACACTGATTAACATTTTGATGAACTGCATACATTTGCATAAAAATATTTTCAAGAATACATAAATCATAAGAAATATTGTTGGGTGTCCGATCTGGCACCAAATAGAGTCCACAAAACAACTTTTGTGTAAAAAAACAGATTGCTTTGGGGATTTTGTGGTGGGGCAAACATTTGTAAATAGTTTAGATTTTTGCAAATTTGTATCATTGAATTCCCTTACCCTTTCACACATACAACACTACCTATTGACTTTGCAATTTCGTAATATATGTCTTTAACTATATTACGAATCTTAGAAAATATTGAGAGGAAAACAGAACGTCTGGAAAAGTGTAAACTGTCGCCCACATGAGCAACAGCACAATCTATTAATTCAATTCAATTCAATTCAATTCAATTCAATTCAATTCAATTCAATTCAATTCAATTCAATTCAATTCAAATTTATTTGTATAGCGCTTTTCACAATACATATTGTCTCAAAGCAGCTTTACAGAAAGTGCATTTCAGAAATGTACATAGAAAAATACAGTTAGTTAATCTATAAAATTCAGTGTTCTATCAATATTTTTACAGAGATGATCATTTTATTTCAAAACCAAATTACCACAAAATAAACAATTTGCATGAAATAACCTTTTTTGGATCAGGTCAGTTTACAGTGCACATCCACAGAATCTGTTATGATCATAAAATCATAAGAGCAGAGACTTTTGTTTCAGTTTACCTTTGTTCTCTTTCTTTTTCTTCTGTTTCTTTGTAGATTTGAGTTCAATCTCAGCATATGTGATCTCAGTCAGCCCAATCACACCATCTATAGAGAATGAAATAAGACACTTGGTTTAACAAGATTTGCAAATATAATAGTGATAAAAATGGATTTGATTTCTAATTTCTTTAGAAAATAACTACTGAACTCATCATAATGAAATGAAGTACTTCAAATGACATCCTTAGTTACCTGTGCTTATTTCTTCATGAATCGTTGTATCAATAGAGTCATAAACATTTGCAGTTCCTGTAATAAATGAATACATTAATTTTAACGTATTAATTAATACATATATTTTTTAAAAGATTTGTCATGCATCTTATAAATTTAATTCCACAGAAAAATATTGATTTTATGTTGACAAACTAAAACTAAATTAAGCACTAGACATAATATTTCATGTGTTAACATTCTAAATTACAGTAAATAAAGATTTTTTTATGCAGTTTTTGATCAAATAAAATCAAGTTCAATACATGTATATGAAGACAAAATATAATGTAAAAAATTTAGAAGAGTGAAATATTGCCTAGTTTTGAAATGCGTCCTCTTGGTTAAAAGCTATTTCTAAGTGTCTTTTATCTCAGCTTTGAAGATTTATGGGAATGTATGAATGGGTATAATGAGTAAAGACTGACCAGACAGTGTCTTGTATCCGGCTTCACTCTGGTTCTGCTCTGATATCTGAGTGATGTTCTGCAGTTGACTGACAGTAGAGGGAGACTCAGATCTTACACCTAGTCAAACATAAAATATTTGTGTCGATGTTTTGAGGAAAACTGACTTTCTCAGACAGCAACATGTCGGCCCAGATCCGGCCCACATCTGGTACATGCAGATTCCACACGTGCAGATGTGGGCCGGATCTGGACCCGACACTATGTTGCTGTCTGGGTTTTAATCTCTTTCAGACAGTACATGTTTGAGAATGACAAGGTGTTTAGTGACATGCTTATATTTATTTACCACATTATGGTTGTGTTCTAAAATATTAAGCTGCTTCACTGCCAGCTGCCATATTCAGCAAATGAAGCCGAATAAATTACTAATTTGGAGCGCTTTAAATATGTAGTAACTCAAACAACTAGTAGAAGAGATGGAGGACTCACTGTTTCAATGAATTTCAATGATTTCAATATAGATTACATTAATATTTTTTATCAATACTTTTTAGTATTGAAGTAACAAACTTAATTTGAGCTGAAAACTGCCTAAAAACCATTTACAACCAGCAAGCATATGCTTTACCAGTTTGGGAGACGAGTTACTGTAAGACCAGAAAACCAGCTTAGACTGATGAAAGATGGCAGTTCACAAGACGAGTGAGTGTAACATACATTAGTTAGAAACAGAGCGAGTGTCTACTGAATTTTAATATGTCAGATGATGAACCTTTGTCGTTTCTGCAGCGCCAAAGCAGGACCAAGAAGACAATGATCAGAAATACAACAGTCAGTCCTGCAGTCACTCCAATTATCACTGGATTGAGACCAACAGATCCTGAGGCTGAAGAAATTGAGATGCATATATTTTTACAGCTACATGTAAATTGTACAGGAATATTTTTCATAGTGTTTATTTATCTTAGTCTCACCTCTGACTGAGATCCAGTATTATTATTCTCTCCATAAATGTAATAATTTCTGTAGATTGAAGTACTTTTATGCTGCAAAGTCCAATATTGAGATATTAAAAATTGATTCACGATTCTTCTGCTTTTATTTGTGGCACTGCAAGACAAAGCATCAGATTCAGAATATTTCAAAAAGGCTGTTTCTTTATTAAGAAAAGTAAACAATTAAAATATGAAATACTGCAGCAATACAAGTCAGGAGACTTACACTAAAATAAGGAATATACATGCTTACAAATACAGTGTGTTCATGTGGTTATAATGTGAATCATGCTAATATCACACAAGCCTTACATTGTAAAGAATTGCACAGTATTACATAAAGCAGAACAAAATGTCAGCCTTAAGAGAGGCATTTTATTGTAATTAAAACAAAATGTAAATATTAAAAGAGGAAAATAATTTGGCCAATGGGATTGTGGGACTGAGACTGTGAGAGGACGGGGGTGTACTTGTGATGCTAAAGCTTAGTGATGGTCTGATCCATATTACCAATAATAGTTTATTGGTCAATGACAGAAAAAACAAACAGGTTAAACAGGTTAACATTCATGTTCCTTGTTAAAGCCAACATTAAATCAAAATGTACCCTTTCTTGGCTATTCCACAGTTTAACCTGCTTTTTGCAATCAATTTCTGGTGTATAAAATCAATTGGGAATGTAATCAATGGAAGTAAAGTGGGTTGAGAAATCTGGTTCATGTTGACTTTAACAACCGTAACAAGCCAAATCTGACTGACTGACTGAGACTGACTCACTGACTCACACAATAAATGAGATTCGTTCCTGCATTTATATGAAGTTGTCACTCCCAACTTGACTTTTACAGTAATAATGCTCTTGTGAATGAGATATTGAGAGATTCTAGGAAGACACTGAAGATTTCTGACTCACAACAAATTAATTTCAGATTAAAATGTCTTCCTCTTCATGTAACTGTTAAATACACTCAGCATTTATAATTTTTTCTTGCTTTTATGAACTACTATCATCTTTTAGTATATTAATTAACCAATCAGGACAGTTCAGCAGTTTTCACAACACTGTTTTTGGGACAAAGTAGTAACCATCAGTAATCAAAGCCAGATGTGACATCACATAATATCAATGGTTGTTTTGACTGAATTTTTGGTTAATGAGATATAATGATAACAATGACTTCTAATAAATCACTTGGGTGTTTTACCTCTCATTCTGCAGCATTTGTAAATCAGCACGACTGTCACTATCAGATAAGGACAAGCTGCCAGTACAGAAGTGAGTGTGTGGAGGACAGAGATCTGAGAATCTGAACGAGACCCTGAAAAAGAGACACACAAGCACTTTATCATGCACTCTATATCTGAACGAGGGCATATGAAGAAATAAATCAGCTTACAGTTTCATGGACTCTCACCTCTGACTGAGATCCAGCTCTTGGGAGACTCTCCTCTCGGGTGTTTGCAGTAGTAGAAACCCTCATGTGACTTTGAGACAGTCGGGATGATCATCTCTGTAGTTTGATTCTGGACGAGTGATCCATCTTTATAGAAATCAGCTCTGAGGATTGATGGGGATGCATATTCATATAAACAGCGTAGAGTCAGATTCTCTCCTTCAGTCACAGGATGAACAGGACTCTCCAGAATCACATCAGCTAAAGAAATAGAGAAAACATTCATTACATGAACAACAGTGAACCAGCTGAATGTCCAGCCTGTAGAGGAGCCGTTAACCTCACAGATCAGAGTCACTGGATCTCCTTCAGTCAACCACTTCTGAGGAGAAACACTTAAAACTGCTCTGGGAACTGAAATAGAGACATCACTCATTAATAACATGTTAAACTTGTGTGTGTTTATGAAGAGATGATCAAACTCACCTGATACTGTCAGTGTAACTTCATCACTCTGTTGTGATTTGCCTGATCCTTCAGTCTCTGTCCCATAACAGGAGTATTTCCCTGCGTCAGACTCAGTAACAGACCAGACTGTGTGTAGTTTACTGAAATTCATTAATGTACGTCCTTTATACCAGTTGTACCGCCAGCTAGAGACTCCTTCAGCATCAATATCACATCTGAGAGTGACTCTCTCTCTTCTGAATACATGTTGATCAGGTTTAATGGTCACTCTGGATTTTGGTCTTTCTGCACAACGACAACATTAAACAATGAAAATAATGTGGTGATTAATTTAATTAATTAAAATAATAAAAAGTGCTGTTTTTCCCCCTCTAGGAACAGTTACTTGATGACCAACACAGTGAATGTGTTTTCACCAAGAACAACATAAGATAAACATCTTTATTGATCCTCGAACAACATTCCAATCAACCAATCAGATTTGAGGGACAAGTTTACAGGTTATATCAAGTTTAAGCTTTTACAGTAGTGCTTCTGTGTTATTCGCCTATCATTTCCCTCTGATTTTAGAGATACTTTATGATTAGGTCTTAATTGGCAAAATTACAATGACCATAAAACGCCCATGCTAAATCAGGTTAGACTGAAGTGTTTTCTATAGCTGTTATAGTCACTTATTAAGTGTCTTATGAAATTATTGTCAATAAATTCTCAGAGCAGGTCATAAAGTGAGTAAAAATACTTGCCATGTATTGTCATTGTTACTGGTTCACTGTAATCTGTGTAACGTCCTCTTCTTCGTGCTCTGCACTTGTACTCTCCTCCATCAGAGACTTGTGCAGGATCGATTGCTTTAGTTTCAGCATCAGTAGATTCAGTGTTTGAGTCTTTACTCCAGAGAAACTCCCATCCATCCAGTGTCTGATTCAGCGAACATTTCAGAAAAACCTTGTGTCCAGTGAACACTGAACTCTGTGGCTCAACAGTCAGAGTTGGTTTGGGAAAATCTGTAAATATAAAGTCAGTGGGAACATGAGATGTGAAGTTTTTCAGCAGATCTGAAAAACCTATCTGAACCTATGTGGGGTTCAAACCCACATCCTTTAGGCTAGTAGTCCTGAGCTCAAAGCAGGGTCACACTCACACCACCTACATCTACACCAGTCAGAGAGACATATCAGTATCATTTACCAAAGTGTTGCAAATTGTTGTTGTAGTTCAAAGGAATGGAATTCCTAAGAATGTTCCTTTGTGTATTTAAGACAGGTTGGAAGTTATTATGTATATTATTTAGGATGATTTTTAAGAACATTCTTTTCAGGAATATGAATGCTTCTTAAATGTTTTAAGAATAATATCTCAAGAATAAACAAAAACATCAAGAAAAATCTTTGGGAATACAAAATATTAGATTTCTTTCTTAAGTTATAAAATAAGAAGAAAATAGCATTTAAGAAGAATTTTATTTTTAAGAATGTTTAATGAATCCAGAATCCTCCATTGCAGTTCGCATATAGAGCAAACCGATCAACGGAGGATGCTCTATCTACCCTGCTTCACCTCAGTCTGACACATTTGGAAAACAGGAACACTTATGCAAGAATTTTATTTATTGATTTTAGCTCTGCTTTTAATACAATTTTGCCACAACAACTTATTGAAAAGTTGCTATTGCTGGGAGTGGATCTTGGCATGTGCAGATGGATTTTGGACTTTTTGACGGAGAGGCGGCAGACAGTCAGAATAGGTAAAAACATATCTAAGACAACCACAGTGAGCACGGGATCACCACAAGGGTGTGTACTTAGCCCTTTACTGTTTACTTTGTTGACACATGACTGTTCTGCTAGTTTTACCACCAATCATATTTTAAAGTTCGCTGATGACACCACAGTTGTTGGCCTCATCACTGACAATGATGAGTCGGCTTACAGAGAGGAGGTGGAACAGTTGACAGTATGGTGTAAAACACACAACCTTGTCCTTAACACCAAAAAAACTAAGGAGATGGTTGTCGACTTCAGGAGGACTAGTCGTCGGCACCATCTCCCACTGACCATCAGCGGTTCTGAGGTGGATATAGTACACAGTGTCAAGTTCCTGGGGGTCCATCTGACCAATGAGCTAACCTCCAGTGACAACACAACAGCTATAATCAAGAGGGCCCAACAGCGTCTTCATTCTCTCCGTAGACTGAAGAAGGTGGATCTCCCTATTCCAGCATTGACCATGTTCTATAGAGGCACCATTGAGAGCATTCTCACATATTGCATCTCTTGCTGGTTTGGAAACAGTACGGCAGAGGAGAGACATAAACTGAACAGGATTGTGAGAACTGCTGAAAAAATCATTGGTGCTTCACTGCCACGTATTCAGGACATCTACACAGAGCGCTGTGTGCATAGAGCAAATAGCATTATTAAGGACTTTACTCATTTCTCACGTGACATGTTCATACTCCTTCAGTCTGGTAAAAGATACAGAAGTATAAGGGCAAGAACTAGTAGGCTACTACAGCTTTTTCCCCACAGCTATTGACTGCTTAACCAGAGAACGTGATTTGAACTATTTATTTTATTCTTTTATTCTTTTTAGTGTATTCTAGTATATTTATATTTATATTTAAATTGTGCTCTATTGATTAGTTACTATTGCATTGAATTACTGAGTAGTGGATGTGTGAAACACAATTTCGTTTTTATGTACACCATGAAAATGACAAATAAAGGAATCTCAATCTCAATCTCAGCTTCAAAATGTGAGCTGAACTTTCAGTTTCATTTGTCGCAGCTCCTCCACCGCTCGGTCTTTCAGCTGGTCAGCCTGGTAAGCTTGCAGAACGGCCATCGTGTGCAAAGCTGCCCCAGTCTGACTCGCTGACGCATATGCTCTGCCATTTAGACGTGATGTGGCACGCAGCAGCTTAGTTGGCAGAGACTGCGTCTTCAGTGTGGATGCCTCACCTACTGAGAGATCGCTGGCCAGCCTCTCTTCAATCAGAGGAATTTACGCATAACCATATTCCTGCATCTCCTCCACATCGGCATAGTTTGCCCGAATGATGGATGTATGCAGAATATGGCTTTCCCCAAGATCTCCGCAACTCAGTGTGAAGATCTGGGAGAAAAGGAAGGCTCGTACCAGCTGGGTGGTTATGTCCCGACAAATAGCGCTCATCCAGGCAGCTACGAGAGAGTTTGCGCTTCTCACGCTTCCACGGCAGATCTAATCTTTCTGTGGTGCGAGACATAACATCCAACAGCTCGACATATGCGGGGCAGGGGGGCTGAGAGCACTCAGAGACATCCTCGATCTCAACAGACTCGTCCTGCTCATCTTGGCTTGAGGTGAGGAGCTCGCTCGCTGCCGGATCAGATGATGTGAGAGATAACACGTCATCATCCAGCATCTCGCTCTCGCCGACAAATGAGAGATCCTCGACGAGAGCGAAGTTTCTTCAAAGGAAAGCGCTCACAACACACACATACATACAGTCCCCTCAATGACTGAGCATGCATGATCCTCACCCAGGCACATAACCGACATATCGTGTGTGTATTAGGTGTCAGGAAATGCTGACACAGATGAACACACTTACTATAGTTGTGTAAAACCTTTCTAGAGTCTGAAAACAGTGACAATAATAACTCATAAATTCTTACTAACTGCACACTAGTGATCTACTGAAGACTAACTAGTGTACATCTACTTAATGCATTGTGGTCAGCAAACAAACCAACAGAAATGTGTACAAACCAACAAGTGAGTACAAAACAAACCGACAGAAATACATTTTAATAAAACACAAGGCCTACATCATAAAACTTCTCCAGTTGTTAGATAGGCTAGTCAGTCTGAATGACAGTTTATACGTTAACGTTAATATAGGCCAATTATATAGTCAATGCATTATTCTTTTCTTTTTGCATTAGTGTTAAAAATATTTAATTTACAACTAATTATATTGATTTAGGCCTATATCTTAATTTATAATATATATTTTTTTTAATTACTGGGCGAGTGCGACAATGATAGGCTAACAGCCGTCATTTATCCTGCCCATATAGCCAGCTGATGCAAATCGTAGGTGAATTTATATATACACAGAAGAAAGCCCCGTCTAGTCTATTCCCCGGTACGGGTTGTGTCAAGACATTCGTTAGTCTGGTGGTTTGATGAGAAAAAGATTAAATGTAGTTGCAATAAATACGTTAAGAATCTGCACAACGGAGGACTCTTATTCTGCTGTGCAGAACTGATGACGGAACAGTTTGATCTTCGGCTGACAAATCAGAGGAAAGGGGCGTTTAATTCCCGCCCACGTGTAGAAATCGAATATTCAAGCTGTTTATTCATTTTTCTAACTGAGAACGAAAAACGAGAAATCCAGCTGAATTCTTGTTTTTCGTTTTTTTGTAAAAAATGAAAAACGAAAAAGGAACCGTTTTCTCATTTTTCTATATTCAATATTAATTCAAAAAACGACTGAACGAATGATACACGGATTCACAACTATGTGCTCATCTCTATTTCTGTTCTCTCAGGCCTCGGCATCAATCTGCACTGATCGCACTGTATGATTTACTAAAAAGAACAGGCTCATAAGAGTCAATCGTTTGGGAATTGTCATGATCCCAGCCTGTGTTCCCCTTGTCTTGTGTTGTCCTTTGTTGGATGTTTCTTTGAGGTTCTCATTTCTGATCCCTGGCTTTCTTGTGTTCATTTCGGTTGTTATTGCAGTTTTTCTGAATTGCTAAAACACATTTCTTGAAACCATCACCCACTTTCTCAAAACCTTAACACAAAACCACATCTTCAAACTATATACAGAGAACATCTGACTCTTCAAACAATTGCCTCAAAACCAGTTTATCTGTGCTCAAAATCAGATTATACGTGCAGATCTTACACACAGCCAGTCAAAATAAAAAGACTACACATCATTTTTTAGACACTACTGTACATAAAAAAATGGAGAACACAGAATCCATAGCATGCAGTTACAGAAAGAAAGTGTATTCTAACAAAGTAAATGAAGTTTGCAATTATGTAAAAAAAGTATAGCAATCCAACTTGGTGAGTCAATTGTATACTGTATGCACTGCAAGTTATTGTACTGAATATTGTATAGTAGGCCTATTGAATGTCACATCACAGGCAATGTCGTCTCTTCATGCCAGGCAAAAGGGAAAAACCCTCTAGTGTGCCGATCCAGCCTTGACAACACTGTCCACACCTTGCTCTTTCTCATCCTCTTACACATACTCTTCCTCTCCTTTTCTAAATTGTTTCCATCCATTGTTGGTATCTACATTCAGTGCAACATTTTGTGTCAATTTTGACCTGACTTTTATTTTGTCCAGCTGATTTGATCACATCATTGTGAAGGTCCTCATCAAGTGTGAACAATTCGTTGAGTGTAAACGATGACATTGTGTTTTTACACAAAAATGAAGATATTTTTTATGAAATCTGAGAGCTTTCTGTCCCTCTATTGACAGCTACGCAACTACCAATTTCACGCTTCAAAAAGTGATTGTAAAACTAATCCATATGAACTGAGTGATTTAGTCCAAAATAAGTTTCATTCTCGTGTTACGCTTCATTTGAGCTTCTATATAGAGGTTTGTTCTCATGCATCGAGCAGGTTTGGTTAGACTTCTGTTTATGTTCGCTGATCAATGTTTATTGATTAAAAGCCTACATTCAATCTGTTCATCATATAAAGCGATCCATTCTCTCCAGAAAATTCGGACTAAACCACTCAATTCATACGGATTAGTTTTACAATCTCTTTATGAACTTTTTGAAGTGTGGAGGAGTTAAGAAGCTCTCAATGTGGAGGGACAGAAATTGCTCAGAATTTAGTAAAAAGATTTTAATTTGTGTCCCCAAGATGAACGAAGGTCTTATGAGTTTGGAACAACATGAGAGTAAGTAAATGATGACAGAATTTTCATTTTTGGGTGAACTATCCCTTTAAGGCTACTATCAAGATAAAATCCTAAATCCTTAGTTTCTGAGGAAATACAAGGAAAAACAATACCTAGTTCAATAACATTCAGATCCTTTTTCTTGATTGGCACAAACAAATAATTTGGGTTGTATCATCATTTAGTTAGGGCGAGATGGGTGTGGTTGTAAAACTTTGTTCTGCATCTGTGACTCACTGCATTTTTAGCTGGAGTGCTCAAACTTTTATACAAATAACCCACATTTGTTCTCTACAAAAGGCACCCATTCAAAACTCTCACACACATGGTGTGCCTTTGTTACAATTTACCCTACTTATGGGGTATACAATATTCGTGTGATATTATAATATAATTGTCGGAAATCAAACAATTGAAAAGTTTGGTAAAAGAAAAGGACATGATGGTCGACCAGTTGGAAAGAAGGATTGATGAGTTGGAACAAAATGCAAGAGGGAATGACTTGGTTATTAGTGGGCTTGATATCCGAAATAGATCTTACTCAAGTGTGGCTGCTGGAAAGGACGGTGAAGATATTTCGAGCGAAGAACAGCAATCGCTCGAATATCAAGTGATGCAATTTTTTAAGACAAAGGATATTAATATTAAAAGTGAAAATGTGTCATCTTGCTACAGTTTTCCAAGGAAAAACAAACAAACAAAGCCAGCCATTGTCTTGCGGTTTGTCGCGACTAAACATAAGAGAGATATTCTAAAGCAAGGGAAAAAACTGAAGGGGAGCGATGTTTACATAAATGAACATTTAACCAAAAAGAATGCTGATATAGCCAGAGTGGCGAGGAACCTGAGGAAACAAATGAAGATTCAAGCAACATGGACAAGAAATGGAAAGGTGATAATCAAACTAAACGGAACGCCTGAGGATGCAAAGATTATCACGGTAAGAGATCTACGTGAACTTGAAAGATTTAAAACATGAACCTTGAAATGAATGAGTTGCACTTTGATGGAAATGGCAGGAGTCCTGGATGGCCCAGATTGTGTGATGTTTTGGAAGAGGATGGTTAATTTGGGGCTCAGGGCTATTGGGCCTACTGACTGTGACTATTTTTATGGCCTTGGAATGCCGTGAAACTGGATGGATGGATTGTTTGTGCGTATGGATCATAGATAAAGGACTTGGCTTACAAGTGTTGCATATTTTAAATGACAATGACTGATTGTATGTTTAAAGACTACGTGTTTCCCTTTATTGATGGTCATGACAAAGACTTAGACCAGCCGAAGAGTGATAAAATGGACAATGAAATGCCAATGTCAAGTTTGGTCACACCATATCTGAATTACACACACAGTGGAAGATTAGAAGATTTGGATGAAAGAGCGTTTGATGTGGGGAGTGAAATAGACCCCAAGAGGAATTTCTATTATGACTCCACAACAGATGGGTCCAACTGTAAATATTTCACTGAGAAACAATTCAATGACATTGTTGGAGTGCATATTATCCATCTCAATAGCAGAAGCTTAAAAGAAATTTCGGCAATATTATGGATTATTTGAAGCGGCTGAAGAGGACATTTGATGTCATTGCGATTTCTGAGAGATGGTTACGAAATGACACTGTTGAACACTTTGGAATAACAGGCTATGAAATGTTCTTTGTAAATCGGACCTTAAAGAAGGGAGGTGGAGTGGCCTTATATGTTAATACTGCCCTGCAATGCAAGCAGGTTGTCTCTATGTCGAAATAATGTGCTGGGAATGTTGAAATAGTCACTGTAGAAATAGAGATGAAAACAAGTGAAACCTAATAGTTAGTTGTTTGTATAGAGCGCCTGGAACATGTATTGACAAAACAAAGGATCAATTAGTTTGCATGTTTGAGAAGGTGGTAGGTAGAAATAAATGTTTTTGTTTGTGGAGATTTTAATGTTGATCTTTTGAATTCACAAGGCCACAAAGGTACCACAGATTTTATTTATACAATGGACAGCTTAGGTTTATTTCCAAAAATCACAAAGCCGAGTAGAATTACAGCACAAAGTGCTACAGTAATTGACAATATTTATTCAAATGTTGTTGATAATGATATTGTAGGGGGATTGTTGGTGGAAGACATAAGTGACCATTTGCCAATTTTTGTTTATTATAATTGTAAATTAAATGGAGAAGCACCGGTAAGGAGGAAAAGAGAATGGAGGCTGAGGACTCCTGTAACCTTGAAAGTGTAATAAGGGATCCACTGGAGGCAAGTTGAGAAATGAGAACCCAAGTGCAGTTTATTGTAACTAAAATAAAACATGAAACAAAAACATGACGTGGCATGAAAACAAAAACCATGGCATGAACATGAAACTTACACAACAGCAGAATTACAAAAAACAATACTTGACAAACACACATGGCAAACATGAGGGCTTAAATACACAGACTAATGACTAGACAAGGGACACCTGTGAACAATGATCAAACAATCAGACAATAAACTCATGACAAGACACATGGCAGGATCACATGACTACAAGGGGGCTGGTTTTCCTCTCTCTGCTCTGCACACATAAACTCCTGTGTGTTTTAGAGCAACAGAACTGACAGTGTATTTTCCTCCATCTCCTCTGCTGCTGTCTGACAGCGGCTCATAGCGAACACTCAAGTCTGTGTTAAGTGAGAATATGCAGATGATCACTAAAGGAAATTATTTCTAATAATGTTTTTGATAAAACAAGTTAATTTATGTGTTGGACATTGGAGGACATGGAGGACATTATAATACCTGATAAGACAGTGAACCAGCTGAATGTCCAGCCTGTAGAAGAGCCGTTAACTCACAGTTCAGAGTCACTGGATCTCTTCAGTCAACCACTTCTGAGGAGAAACACTTAAAACTGTCCGGGCTTCACCTGAAATAGAGACATCACTCATTAATAACATGTTCAACTTGTGTGTGTGTTTATGAAGAGAGGATCAAACTCACCCGATACTGTCAGTGTAACTTCATCACTCCATTGTGAGCTGCGTGATCCTTCAGTCTCTGTTCCATAACAGGAGTATTTCCCTGCGTCAGACTCAGTAACAGACCAGACTGTGTGTTCCTTTAGTTCACTGGAAAGCTTTAATGTACGTCCTTTATACCAGTTGTACCGCCAGCTAGAGACTCCTTCAGCATCAATGTCACATCTGAGAGTGATTGTCTCTCCTCTGAATACATGTTGATCAGGTTTAATGGTCACTCTGGGTTTTGGTTTTTCTGCACAACGACAACAATAAACAATGAAAATAATGTGGTGATTAATTTAATGAATAAAAATAATAAAATGTGCTGTTTTTTACAGTTACTTGATTGACCAACGCAGTGAATGTGATTTAATCAAGTACAACATGTTCCTGGATAAACATCTTTATTGATCCTGGAACAACATTCTAACCAACCAATGAGGGACCGGTTTACAGTTTATGTCAAGTTTAAACTTACAACCAGAGTTTACAGTTGTGCTTCTGTGTTATTCGCCTATCATTTCCCTCTGATTTTAGAGATCATTTATGGTTAGGTCTTAATTGGCAAAATTACAATGACCATAAAACACTCATGCTAAATCAGGTTAGACTGAAGTGTTGTTCTCTATACGCTGATTTCACGCAGCCGTTATTTTGAAATCGAAAGCGAGGCTCCGGTGGGAAGAAAACCGGAAGTGTCGCCTTCCGGTCTTTCATCTGGTCAGCCTGGTAAGCTTGCAGAACGGCCATCGTGTGCAAAGCCGCCCCAGTCTGACTCGCTGGCGTATATGCTCTGCCATTTAGACGTGATGTGGCACGCAGCAGCTTAGTTGGCAGAGACTGTGTCTTCAGGGGACTTGCGATAATGAAACTAGTGGATGAGTTAAGTAAGGCCATTGATGATAAGAGAGTGAGTCTGGGTGTCTTCATTGACCTGAAAAAGGCATTTGACACTATTAATCACGATATTCTTTTGAAGAAGCTGCTTAAGTATGGGGTCAGAGGGGTTGCATATTCTTGGATTTGTTCATATATAAATAACAGAACACAATTTGTTTCAGTTGATGGAGTTATGTCAAGTCCCCTGAAAATTCTTTGTGGGGTTCCACAGGGCTCGGTCCTGGGACCAAAATTGCTATTTTATATTTAAATGATCTCTGTAGGGTCTCAAGTGTTCTCAAGCCTATTCTTTTTGCGGATGATACTACTTTTTTTTATTCTGGGAAAGAGTTAAAAGACATTGTGAGAAATGTGGAAAGGGAGATGGAATGGGTTAAGAAATGGTTTGATATTAATACGCTGTCACTGAATATGAGTAAAACAAAGTTTATGATTTGGGGTAAAAATAGTGTGACAGACGTGAAAGTAAGAATAGGGGTGGAGGAAATAGAAAGAGTTAATGAAATAACATTTTTGGGTGTTATATTAGATTCTAAATTGGGGTGGAAAAAGCACATTGATTATGAAAAATCTAAAATCTCAAAGTCAGTTGCAAATAGGATTGGGAATTTGTTAAATAAGAAGGCATTATTTATGTTATATTCATCGTTATTTGTTCCATATTTAACTTATTGTCTGGAGATTTGGGGTAATACGTATAAGACATACACCCAACCACTTTTTATTTTGCAAAAGAGAGCTTTACATATCATCACAAGATCACAATATAGGGATCATACAAACGATTTATTTATAAAATTAAACATTTTAAAATTCTATGATTTAGTGGAATACAGGGTTACATTGACAATGTATAAAGCATATTATAAAATGCTGCCTGATAAAATTTTGAGTATGTTTGAGAAACGTTATTGTAAGTATGAGTTAAAAGGAACATGTTTGTTTAAAAAACTGAAGGTATGAAAAAATTGTAGTGCAGAACAATTTCAGTGAATTTATGGAATTGTTTGCATATAGACCTTAAATTGACACAAACAATAAGTGGATTTAAAAGGTGACTAAGAAAAAAGATAATACTTTCATACAGAAAAGTTTTGGGTAATTCATTTCTATGACTTTGTTGTTTCAAGTGCTTGAATTGAGCACTGTTTGACTGTTTGTGAAAATTGAGAGGGATAGGCGTTAATAAGCCTTGAGCTTCAGCCTATACCCTTTGGTTTAATCAAAAGTTATGTATATGATGAGTTGAATATTTGTTATTGTATATGTGTTAGTGATAAACCAAATAAACGAAATGAAATGAAATGAAATGAAACGAAACAAAACGAAATTAAACGAAATGAAATGAAATGAAATGAAAATAAGCCTGGCCCTCGAAGGCGAATCTCAAGAATGGCCTGTGACGGGCTGCTATTTGGATCTGAAAATAGGCGTCTTTCAAATCCACTGATATAAACCAGTCCCCCGGTTTGTTTATACCACCATTAAACATCAGAGGAAGGAGATTCGTTTTCAGCTTGATATCTGGTGTTATGTTGTGGCAGAGTAGGCTACGTACGGCTTTGTGTTGTGGTAACGTTACTGGCTTTATACAAACTGTTACAAAGATAGAATAGAAATATTTTTTTTTTTAAACAGGTCAATAAATGCCTGTAATATCTCTATCCAAATAGACGTGACTAAATTTTGAGGCAAGCAGGAATATCTGAAGGAGTATCAACTGAACTGAGATCTGCTGCTGTGAAGATGGTGTTTGTTAAAGAGGAGAGTGAGGAGGACATGAGTGAACCAGAACCCTGGAGAATAAAACACGAGGAACAAGGAGGTTGGTGTCTATTCTTCATTCATCTTTATAGACTTTTGTGCTACATTATAAGCTAAAAAATGTCCCCGCGGAAACTTGAAAAGTCTTGAATTCCTTAATATAAAAATCAGGGCTAAATTATCATTAAAAATACAACTTGAACCGACAATGATAAGATTCAGATTTTTTTTTTTTTTTTGCTGAATTCGGAGCGTGTGCGACTCATCATACAGAATAGATTCATTTTGTTTTTACATTAGCGTAATCTCAAACATTTGTGTAGACAAAGGTTTACCTGTTATACAGAATTTTTCCTGTGGATTTCCACCTAAATAAAAGCCCCAAGATCTAACGGATAGTGGATTAATTAAAAATCTATTACTATTTTGTATTACTATTTTGTATTCAAATTAAAGTGCATTATTATTAGCCTTCATATGTGTATATATAACTAATAGTAAATAATAATAACTAATAATACTATATATATATATATATGCTTTAATGTAAATGCATGAACACATTAATTTTAAGGGGGAATTTACACGACACCATTTTACAATACAGCTTTTTTAAGTCTTTTTCATTGATCCGTGTGAACATGAATTCATTGTGACAATATTGTCGTCTGTACGTGATACTTTGCAAAAATGTAAATACTTTTCTGTTTTTAGTACATCGTTGTTGTGTAAACACCCTGATTTCCTTTTATTTTCCAATTGTCCTGATTGATTTTCATAATGTTAATGTTTTCATTTTAGGCCTGGTGAAAGTGAAAGAAGAAAGACCAGATCTTAATGAAGAGGAGGAGAAACATCAGCATCAGAAAGCTCATGATGTCACTGATGGAGAGAAGCCATTGAGTTGCTCCAAAACTGAAAACAGTTGCTCACAAAGCAGCATTCAAATTACAGAAATCAAAAGGCCTTTCACCTGTTCTCAGTGTGGAAACGCTTTCACATGTAATGATAACCTTAAGAATCACATGTTAATTCATGCAGGAATAAAGCCTTTCACCTGCTCTCAGTGTGGAAAAACTTTCAGACATAAAAGAACCTCATGAATCACATGATAATTCATAGTGGGAAAACGCCTTTCACCTGCTCTCAGTGTGGAAACACTTTCACACGTAAAGGAAGCCTTAAGAGTCACATGATAATTCATACTGGACAAAAGCCTTTCACCTTATACCACAATACTCAATATGTGGACCTACGGTGAGTCATGTTTCCCTGTTACACCTACACAACATTTTAGGATTCTCCCACCTGCCAAATCCCACTTAAACCACTGTATATATATGTGTGTGTGTGTGTGTGTGTGTGTGTGTGAATGATAGATAGAATGATAACATAACTATATTTTATGTAAGATAATGATGTTTAAAAATTGTGTTGGCAACACTTCCATCATAAACACCTTGTGAAACTTTTAATTGTGTTGATATAATCCCTCTATAATTGTGACAATATCTTGTATAGTTGATCATGCTTGAGTCACACAGACTTCAACATTCAGCAAGCAAAACACAATTACATTTTATTTAAAGTAAATTATCAAGTTCTCTCAGTTCTTTTTTAGTAACTAGAACTCTTGTGTAAGTGAACTACAGTACACTAACTAAGCATTTGTCAGTTCAACATACTATTCCTATTTCACTTTACTTGGTTTAAGGCAATCGGTTTGCATGCTTTTTAAAGCAAGTCTAATTAATTAGATTTTTCAGTGTTGTGACAACTTTGATGACATAGTGATGATGTGGTCACACACACACACTGATTTTAAGCATGAAAAATGATTTTTAAAATATTACTTTATTACTCTCCCACTTCCCCGCACCAGAACACTGCAAATAACACATAACTTTCCCCTAAAGTTGCCATTCGTGTGTTTTTTTGGAAATAAATGAGAACAGTCTGGACATTTTTTGGAATCTTTCTTTTCGTTTTGTTTGTATCCAATAAAGACTTTTCTTTCTTTGCCTTTTTCTCCTAGTGACACAAAATGGACGTTAAAACATTGATGTTTGATGCACTTGAGACTCTTCATAAAAAAGACTTCAAAATTTTAAATGGCGCCTGTGGAATGGTGTGGAAACAGGCATCGACCCTATTCCTAAAGCAAAGCTTGAGAAAGCTGATCGGTCGGATGTTGTGGATTACATGGTAGATATGTACAGTGACGAGGCTGGGAAGATCACAGTACAAGCGCTGCGCAAAATGAACCAAAATCATCTTGCAAAGATCCTTGAGACGAAACTTCAGAAAGGTAAAGAATAACAATTTATTAAGATTGAGTAGTAGTCATACTTAAAAAAATTAAAGAGAATTATACATGAAATTGTACAGTTATGTAAAAAAAAAATATATATATATTTTTTTGTTTATTATAAATAATACAATAAAATAACCATGTGAATATTGAGCAATAGATCAAACAGAAAATTATGTTAAAAATAAGGGTGTGATTTGGTGTCATAATATTGTCATATATAAAAAGCAGTAATATAGCATTATTAAGATATGTATACTATAGGGATATTTACGTAAAGTTTGGGATATTTTCGAAAAATAAAAAAAAAAAAAAAAAAAACTGTTTATGACCTGAAACCAAGGACCTTGAAAGTGTTTCTTCAAAGTCTTAATGCTGTAGACTTTCATTCATAAACAGCTGTAGCTGCAGACAGATGTAGAGAATGTTCTTCAGGCTGTTGATATATTGTGATGTGTGTTTTCCTGACTTCAGTTCAGCAGTCTGAGCCGGAGGAGAGAAGAAATGCTTCAGTGTCTGTGGAGGATCAGCCCATCCAGTCCGACTGGAGTAGACCACACATTACTCAAAGCAGCCAAGAGTTTAAGGACAGAACTCTCAGAGAAAACACAAATAATGCAAGTATTTCTGTTTCAGTACTTTTGTGACAGGAGGTCTCCCATCCAGGTACTGACCAGGCTCAACCCTGCTTAGCTTCAGTGGGCAACCAGTCTTCGGCTACAGGGTGATATGGCTGCTGGCTAGCCCATCATAAGCCCATGATAGTGAAAATAACAAAGACTGAATGTCTCTGAGAGGATCTGAACGCTGATGGACTGTGGCCCTCCAGATGCTGGACACATTGGGGCTGTTTACACCTGGCCACTTCATACGTTTTCTGTGATCGGATAGCCATCTGATCGTGAAAAGACCAGGTGTAAATGCCCTCCGAAACGCATTCGAGACAGATTTGAATCCGATCGGTCAAACCACTTCAGGAGGAGGTCTGAGACGCATTCCTGACGAAACTGGACAAGAGTAAATGCATCTGGTTGTTGAAACCACATATGTAAATTGTACTCCTCCCAAAAATGCGAAAAAAATAAACTTATGAGAGCGTGTTATAGACTATAATGTCATATTAAAGCTAGATTAGACAATGCTACGGCAACACGAATCACCGCAGATGATCTTCCAGGGCTGTTGCCGCTCTCTCTTATTGCGGTCTTTGATTTTGAAATTTTAGCTGATGATCAATAAAAGCAGCTCATATCTGTTGCTTTCGGTGACGTGCATTCCATTAAATCTGCATATAGCGCGGGAATTGAAGATCGGATTTAAATCCATTTCGCAAAAACACATTTATGTGACCAGGTGTAAATGGAATCGTTTTATTAAATCAGATACCTATCCGATCTGAGACAACGCATGAAGGGCCAGGAGTAAACAGCCCCATTAATCTTGTTTTAATACCAGAGATATGTCAAATATCAGTCAATAGCCATCGTTAATTTGGTGCTGGAACATTGAGTTTTCAAGCTTATGATATATTATGAAAAATTACATTGTTAAACATACTCCATTTATTTATTATAGCCATTACTTTATGAAATATTTCTCTCTCATGATATCTACAAACAAGACAGGAAAACATTAATTTATGATCTCTAAACCTAAATCACTTTTTATGATTTATTTGATATTATTATGAATTTTATATTGTTGAATCATCTATTTACACTTCATTTATAATCACTCCTTATTTAGTTTCAGTTCAGGTGACTCCATTAGTGTTATAATTCTGCTGTTGTTTTCTCATAGGTTTATATACCAAAGGACAAGTCTCAGAGGAAACGTTCAGCTCCGCTGATCACCAACATACGATTCAAGCACTCTAAGCACTTAAAACGCAGGGCTGGAGCAGCGAGAGACAATGAGAACATGGTAGGATGTGCTATTTTGTACATGCTCTTGATTTTAAAACTGCTGTAGGTACACAGTTTGCAGATTGTTCAAATTCATCGTAACATTTCAGTTAGAACTAGCAAACATACTAAAACGGATGTATTCTTTGTGAATGATGCCAAGCACCACACTTTATCACACTATTAAAGCAACAATATGTTTGTTTGTTTTTCGCTGCTAGGGGTCGCTAACCTCTTACAATAACAAAGGCGTCGGTTGATGACGCATTTGCTTTAAAAGGAATTATGAATTTGTCGTCAAGCTGATGGATCTAATAATGTTTATGGATAAGTGAATAAATTGATGTTTTTAACATGACAGTGGTATGAAGCAGGGTGTGTTTGCTAATGAGAGACAGATATCAGCGCCACACGCGAGTCCCGCAGATATAAAGGAATAAGGACATTTCATTCTACCGAACTAACTTACCCACAAGTGCTGAATAATACTGACACAGGTCAGTTTATTAGATGAATTAAACTTGTGAAGTATGCAGCGCTGTAGTCTAACAGTTACACTATCATACTAAACTGAATTTGAGTGTGTTGAATGTTATTCTGTGTTAGTTTGTTGGCTATATGAGACTAGCAGTAAGCTAGATCAACATTAGAATAACATACAGATTATATTCTAATTTTCATCATGTTGAGCTATATAATCATGTTGAACTATATAACATTGATTAGTTTTATGTACATTTGATCACCTGCAACACTCTTGACAGAGTGTCTTGACACTCACGTCTCTGTCAAGTCGAAGTTAGTCGTGGACGCTAGCTCTCGGCATCTCAAAAACGCTATGCTGATATTGATCCTAGTTTTTAGTTCTCCTTTTGTTCCAAAGTCTGCTTGCCATGGTCCATAATGTATGAACTAAACAACAACAGCGTGAGCTGCGGCACGCTAGGCGTAACCCAGTTGTTCACGTCTGTCGCAATGGTTACTATGGCAGTATGAGCGGAAACCGAGGCAATGGCTTAATAAAGTGGCATTTTGGGGTTAATATTGAAACGACAGTTACCATGGTGAATACACAATATTAACAAGAACTGTTAATGAAACATGGAAACTGCTCCTGGTGAATAGAATGCAAATCATACCTGCATGCAAATCCTTCTCAGCTAACACACGACGTACCAGTAACGTGATTATTGGTATTTTACTGTTATTTCGTGACTTGGCCTACTAATTTACAACGTAACAACATTGCATGCTTGTAGTTTCCTTTGCACTTTATACACAGCGCGCGCCACCGCATTTGAAGAGTGTGTGCGTACGAGCACAGGATAACGGCTGACATGACAGGAACGTCCGTTTTTCTGAGGTGAAAGACTTTTTATTTCAGCGTACACATACGTCACTGCCTGATAGTTCCTATTGTGCTGGGTTTTCTGAAGTAGTTGTGATTCACCTCTCATAACAGAAGTAGTTGTGATTCGCCTCTCATAACATGCTCTAAATGCACGCAGAGTGTATTTTTATTTATTTATTTTTTAATCGCGGCTTTGAACGTTACGTAATCGTGGCATCCATAATCGTAATCGCGATTAGAAATTCGATTAATTGTGCAGCCCTAGTATTTATTGTGTCCGAATGTTGTTTAGGAAGTTAGGAATTCCAGCGAGGAAAAAACATCCATGTCTCAGAACAAACATAAAACAAACACAACAGAACTACTGTATATAAAAGCTATTCACACGAGTACGTTTAAACTAAAGGGTTTATACTTTCATAAATTTGATACGCTACTCCACATAGGAAGAACAGACATGCCAACTAGTAACTGACCTGACGCAGACTCATATCTGGTCTGATAGTGTCTTGGGTCTGGAGCAAGGTTTAGCCTACGTGAGGTAACGTCACATGAACATAAGCAGGACAGCCAGAAATCTGCCCCAATGCCTCTATGAGCGCGCGATGCAGTTCCATTCTTCACCACAGATTTACTTTGGAAATGTGTGGGGCACTGAAGAGCTAGGAAGGGCTCTGCCCCACTTAGTATCATACACATGCCTGTCGAATCCATATGCTACATTTTAACACTTTATGGCCTTTTTTTATTATTATTCAGTGTATATAGAGGTATATGTTTGGTTGAATGTTGCCCCACCTGCCCACACCTCAACTAACTGTTTTCTTTCCAGGCAATATTCAACGAAATAAGAAAAGCAATAGAATTAGTCTGTGAAGGAGAATACATTTCAATAAAAGATCTGAAATTAAGAGATAACGTAAAAGGAAAACAAATCTCCTGTTGAATTTCACATCACGGAAGTGGCTCATGTCACTAACAAGAAAAACTTCCACAGATTTTGAAGTCAGAAAAATATGGCTTTGTCATTTGACAGCATTTTACAACTAAATACAAATATTTTCAGTAAGATTAAACAATGTATCATCTTGTTAATATTCTTAACTAGGTACACAAAATGTTTACTGTTTAGACAATTCACTATAACATTTCAGTTAAAACACATAAAATAAACAAAAATTGATATTATCTTTATAAATGATTAACCAGCATATGTTTACTCAATATATAACAGTGCCAAGTTCCCTTTGCGTGACTCTTTATTACTTAATACTTACGACTTTCACCATTATTGCTGCCACTATCACTTCATGTCCTTTGTGTTTGTGTCTCATGTTTGTTTTTAGACCCTTTGCGTTGTATTTTTATTTACTGTACTGTATAACACACTGTTAACAAACTTTATCTTCTCAGGCAGAAAACAGCTTCAGAGAAAGATGGAACAAGCGCAGAAGACGAGAGTTATATATTGAGCGAGAGCATGTCAGCATACTGAAAATGAGAGATGATATAAGTCAAGAACAACAAGTACAAAAGTATCTCTCCAAAGATATCACAGCTTATCCAACTCCTGTTGAATTTCACATCACAGAATTGACCCATGTCACTAACAAAACTAGCGTTCAGGAGATCTGGGACTCAGAGGGATTCATGGGATTTGAACAAGATTCACTTTCATGGTGGAGCCTGAAGATCAATGAAGCGGATATAAGAGCCGCTGAGGAGCGTTTCCTCGAGAGTTCATTCCCAGACAGAAGCAAAGAAGAAATAGCAGCTCAGCAGCCGTTCCTGAGTGATTTCACCACGTCACCAGCATTCATAAATGAATCCTCACGCTACGGCAACTTCCGCTTCACGTTTCCTCTGACTGAAGTGATGGAGGCCTACAAGAAGCAGATGTGTGAGGACAAAGAGCCGGTTCTCAGGGTATACGAGACCAAACTTTTCAAGCAGGAGATCGAGTATGTTGTTCTCGTTCACCGCCCTCAGTTTAATGAGAAGTTTAGAAATATCCACTGCTTAAATCCAGCCCATTGGTTTCTTATGAGGGAAATCAGATCATCTGGAAAGCACAAGCCATTTGTGAAACCCACAGCTACCAACTGGCAATCCATGGAAAAACAGCAGTGACACAAAACATGCATTCACACCAGTATTATGTGTGGGATCAGCTTAGCCTCGTCTTTCACATTAATAAGGGTGAGGTCCTTACCTTCCCTCAAAGAAAGCTTAAAGCAAGCCTAGTTGTTGTGAAGCTGATAGAAATGTAAACCTTTCAAATGGAGAAAACTGCTCTTCCATTAAAGAAGCTGATAAATTAATGGAGAGCTTGCAAGATGATGGTGAAAAGAAAGATGAAAAAGAAGAAAATGCTCTTGGGGAAGTGAAAATGGAAGTGGACTAATAATGTGAAAATTTTGTAAGAACTTTTGCAGTTCTGCGACTTCGTGGTTTTGCCCATCCTTTCTGCTAATAGATTTTGGTGAGAATTGCAGTAAATAAAAGATGGAGGTTGATTGTTCTAATATGTATTACTTGTCATTGAAAGCTGAGAAATTCTTTAAAAGCTTGCCTAATGATAAATTTGAAAAAGACGATGAAAAAAGAACAACATAAAAGTGATGAGATTATAATGGAAGTGGAATAAGAGTGAGCCAATTTTGTTAGAATGTTAACAGATTTGTGACATTGTAGAGTTTTCCCTTACTATCAAATATATTGTGGTGAGATAGCAAATAAATAAGGTAAACAAATAAAGGGTGGAGGGTCATTTGTATCTTAGTAATATGTATTACTTGTGTTTGAGAGGCTGTAATGAGATTTTTTCTTTTTTTTACTTTGAGAAAATGTCTGGATATTGCATGATGTGGTTCAAAAATGAATACATCTAAATAACCTTTTAAAAAAAGACCTAAAGCTCTATGTCATTCTTTCACCGATCTCGACAGTGTTTTACACCATCACATAAATTAAAATAAAGCTTTTACTTTGTATTGTTATGCCTTGCGACTTGCTCCCTGTGTAATGTCAGCATTGATAGTTGTCAGTAATGCATGTCCGTGCTTTCATTTGAGGAAAACAAGAAAAACTTATAATTAGCAACATCTGATCATATAAAAGAAAGCTCAAGCTAAGAGAACAATTAGTAGCGCAAATTGTGATTACTGGAGAAACTCTGTAATAAAAAGGTAAGAATACACCCACATAGTAACATGGTTTCGGCCCAGATCCGGCCCACATCTCGCACCAATCCGAGAGTATCGGATCTGCAATTCCTGCCTAAAGATGAAGGCAGGGGCGCAGCAGACCCCCCCGGGAGGTATGGACAGGACCATCCTGGTGGTGGTGGGGAGGATGGGGGTAATCGTCGCTTCAGTATCTGCGAACTCAAACATGTGTAAGTACCGAGCTTTTATACATGAGCATAAGAATATGATTGGATAGAAGTGAAGGCAATAGGTGACGTAGTAATTGAGTCTTCCCGGCAGAACTTATGCTAAAGCTTTCATTTCAGGCATTATTCAGAGTAGCATAAACCCGACAATGAGTTTATGCTAATCTTGCTAATCATTATGCTAATCATTACATTCTAACATTGCAACATTACAATCTAAAAAAAAAAAAAATGCTTTTTAAAGAAGTAGTTACATTTATTAACTTAAAATGAAAATAAATAACTGATGGCCTTTGATCTGATATCATAAAAATACACCAGGTTTGAAATTCTTTAGCACATTTATGTCCACCAACAACAACAAATATTCAACAACAAATATTTTAAATATTTAGTTTAATGTATATTTTAGTCTGAATTATTGCATGCACAAAGCGGCGCTCGTTCACAGAAGTTTAGCCTGCAGAAGGCTCGTCAACTCATGACAGCAAAATGGAAATATTTTCTTGACTTTCTAACATTTACAGATGGAAAAAATGTCCGTGGAATGTAAGTTATGCACTGAAGAAATTACTGGATGTCACTTCATCTTAAAGATTATTAATAGAGGTATATTTGTTTCCACCAATCGCTGCATAAGTGAAGGTTACATATGATGACAAAAGCACGTTAGTGCGAGCCCTCCCGGAACCCATAGAGCAGGGCTATTCAATTAGTCTCATTCGAGGGCCGGATTATCAAATCAAAAATTTGAGGTGGGCCTGTGGGTTGGTTTGGGGGTTTAGCTTATTTATTGAAACATAACAGTTTCAATAAATAAGTTAAAGTAACCCTAAAAAAGTGTGGTATTTACTTGGAAATGTGATACCCAACAATATGCAAATATATAAAACCATAATAAATAAAAACTTGATAATTTACAGCTGTGTACAACTATTTTCCTTGGAACAAAAAAATTATTTATACAAACTTATAGCTGTTGGTGAGAAATAATAATTATTTTATTTATAATAGTTATGCTTAAATGAAAATATTCTGACACTGAGACTTGATAACCACAGGCTACTCGCTCCCACTGCATAAAAAAATGCCTAAACACAAGTTAAAAACTATACACACCTTTACAAAGAAACTGACATAATTTCATAACAAACATTAATTATATATTCCTCTACCCACCTAATAAATCTAATGCAATATAAATCACTATATTTACTATTATATAATATTATAGTATATATATTTACAATATTTATTTATTACTACATAGTATTCAATATAAATATTGCACATTTCTGCCCAACCCATGGTAAATTACTACAGTACATTCATGGTAAATGTCTGTAAGGGTGATTAGGGGATTTAAAGACTTCTAATTTCGTTCATGCCACAATGTTTCTCCTGCTTTCCTCATCAGTCTTGTTGGGAATGTTGAGACTGTTTCATCCGATTTAATACTAATTAAATCAATGAGTGATTTGTGGTTTGTAACAGAGAGGTTTCTGTCGAACTGAAACGCTTCCCACTGGTTGTCGCAACTTTGTTTAATCTAGTGTCCGGGACCGGGAGTAAACGCAACTCCGTGCTGGGCTGTGTTGAAACAACTAGTGAAACAACTGAAAACATCGCTATTTGTTGTTACTGTACTGAACGAGAATCCGCTTCAGATGATTCAGTGACGGAGCGGTCTGAATGAATCCGAATTTTAGACCGTTATGCAAGCGCGTTTAGAATCAAACCAAAAGAATGATTCATTCACGAATTGGTATCGCTGGTTCAGTCAACATAAATTCGGGACAGATAGAATAACTGCTGAAATATTCGCACATAAAACGTTTCTCAGGTCAATTGGAGCGAGCATCAAACTGAATAGGCTCTGTGCACAAGCGTAGCCTAGTAACGAACTTCCGCTGTCGCCAGAAGTCGGCATATATGTTTCCGGTTTACTTGAGCGTCGCCCAAAATGTCTATTTCGTGCAGCGAAATTGAACTCAAATGGCTGTTAGCGACTTGAAGCAGAGCAAAGTGGCACACAGCAGTGCTCCTTACGTACCCATGTTAACAGGTCAGAGCTTTCACACTGCACATGGATGCGGTCCGTTGATCCGTTCCAGGAGCGGTGCGTATACAGCAGTGCAGCGATCGTTTCCGCACTGCTGCAAACACTGAATTAAAGTGACAGCGCATGTTTCGTGGTCAAAATGAACAAAGATTGGCCTGAAAATGTAGTTATTTCATCATAAATTCGGTTAATTCAATAAAATGTAGTAATCTCACCATAAATGCATTTAATTATATACTACTATTTTTCACAATCTTTTTACTTTTAGAAGACCTGGGTAAAGCAAGGAAAACGTCTCGGGTTACGACGGTGACCCTTGTTCCCCGAGAAGGGAATGAGACACTGCGTCGTCGTCGTGACGACACTTTGGGGAACGCCCTTAGCGTCCCCAAGGCATTGCAGACTGTGGAAACATATGAAGGTGTGCGGGGTGGCCCACCCAGCCGCCTCGCAAATCTCCTGAAGCGAAACACCAGAAAGGAGGGCCGCCGAGGAGGCCATGCCCCTGGTGGAATGAGCCCTCACGGTCATAGATGAAGGCAAATTGCGCACCTAATAAGCCGTGGCTATAGCCTGGACAATCCAATTGCTGATTGTCTGTTAGATGCAGGCAGCCCTTTCTTGGGTGAACCAAAGCACACCAACAACTGGTCTGACTTCCTCCACTGAGAAGACTTCTCCAAGTAAACCCTTAGGGCTCTGACTGGGCAGAGCAGGTGAAGTCTCCCCTCTTCCGCCGTCACATGAGGTTGTAACAGTGGTGGTGACAGCCCTTAACTTAAATTATTATTTTTTTAACGAAAATTCGGGCGCCAGACAGTTTTCTAAAACTGACAAAAATCAAACAACCCAGGATAGCATAGAAAACCACTGGTTACACACAAAAAACTAATATTTCAAAACAAGTTTCAATTTAACGGGAATTTATTACATAATGTCCATAAACATTATATTAAAAAAAAGAACTTATTTCGAAAAACAACCAAACAAACAGTAAATAAATAAATAGGCAGATATAGTTCTTAACGTGACAGGCAAATTTCACAGTTCAAAATCAGTGTTCACACAATCACATAAACGCTGTAAACGAAATCCCAGGTCATACTGGTCACACTCTAGCTGGGCGTCAACACTGGCAGATTCGTGCGTCCATATTCACGCCAAACAATTTTGGCGGACGGAATCACAAACTGGAGAGTGTAGTTGGACCTCGCCTGGCTCCAGGAAGGAAGTTTAACGGCCTTGGACTCGTTTGAGAGTGAACCGCTCACCAACAACAGCCGGTCTTTTAAGGTGCGTCGCTATGGAATTGTCAAACTCCACGTCGCATCAGACAGCGTGCGCAGGAAGCCTCAGTTCAACAAACGCCGTCTTCCACTCCACATGGTAACCATTTACTTTACTCTCCTTCTCACGAATCGAAACATACCCCGGTGACGTGTCCTCCATCCACCTTATTAAATAAGCCTCACCTCCATTTCCCTTTCCGCCAATAATCCCTCACTCCACCCTTTCCGTTAAAAGTGAAAGTGAAAGTGAAAGTAAACGTAAACATGGCCGTATAGTTTACTGCACTGTCACAGTTTTGAACAAATCGGTTTGAGTCGAAGATTCAATGACCCATTAATAAAAGCCTGGCTGCGTTCGAAACCGCATATTAGTAGCTGCTTAATTTCAATAAGTACTTATGGCGCTTTTCTACTGTACGGTACGGTACGGCTCGGTTCGGTACGGCACGCTTTGGCGCTTTTCCACTGCATGGTACGGCTCGGTTCACACTGCATGAAAAGTGGGATTTTCGACAGTTACCGGCGCTGTAGATTGTCGTGGAAGTTCAGGTTTACGACTGCAAACGGCAATTTACAGGAAACACTGCAAACTGTCTGAAATTGTCGGAAATTGCCGTGGGACTTGCTTGCCCCGTGACCCCCCTCCCTCTAATGCTTTAACATGTAAATGAGACTGCTGTGAGCTTTACAAATGCAAATGAGGGTAGCAGGGGGAGTTTTATCCCAGGTGACTAAAAGGTATTAACTTAATTCTAAAAAAAATACAATACAATACAAAATTTATTTATAACGCACAATTAAAAACAGCCAAGGCTGACCAAAGTGCTGTACAGGGCAATAGATAAAATG
>FLSR01000309.1:35337-48265 GCA_900092035.1 Leuciscus waleckii | reverse complement strand
AAAAAAAAAAATATTTATTTATATATACACACACACACACACACACACACACACACACACACACACACACACACACACACACAGTATATTGTTGTTGTTTTACTCTCTAAACATTTTTTTTTTTTTTTTTTTTTTCCTCCACAACCCCCCCCAAGAACAAGTGGTGGGGGGGGGGGGGGAGAAAAATAATTAACCACTAGATGTCGCCTTGGCTACGGTTTCGTTCCAATGAACTGCAGTAGCCAAGGCGACTTCTATTGTATATATCTATACCCGCCCGCGCTCTCAGATCACTTGGACGTGGCTGTGTTCAAGAGGTAAAAACTATATAAATACTGTTCGTTTTCTCACACAAACTGCTCGTTTCGTGTCTTAGGCCATCAGTGTGTACTTACGATGGGGAATTGTTTAATTTGGACGATGGGGAATTGTTTTAATTTGGACTCTGTGCATGCTCTTTGAGATAATGACCATAGACCTGCATTATATGACTGACAGACATGAACGGTTTGACCTAAAAATATGAAAATTGAAACTACTGCGGAAAAAAAGATACCTACATCTTGGATGCCCTTGAGGTAAGCTAAAACATACCAAAAATTAATTTCAAAGTGAACTATCCCTTTAAAAGGATGCCAAGACATGTAATAGTCATCTATTCTGCCTTCATGTACAGCTTTTTAAGTGATGGTAAACTTGCTTTGCGTGTATTGGTTTTTCCTTCACATGTAAAAAGAACTGTTAAATCTGATGCCTGTGGTGTAATCACGGATTGTTATAAGGATTTTTTCTTTATGTATTTTATTTATTTTCTTCATTGTTAAACCACTGGATTGGTTTTAAAAGGAGAGTGGGAAGTGACGTAAGGGGAGACTCTGGAGTGTAACCGGGGAAGTGGTCGGAGTGAGCTCTGTGTAATGTCGGCTAGAGGAACTCAACAAAGGGACAAAGAAACTTTTTGGTGGATTATATGTCTAGGTTTTTTTTTGGACTACTACATCATCCCATCGGCTAAACAGACTGTGGCGAGGTTGCGTAAGTTAACTGCGGATTATATTGACTGCGGCATCTCGCCATGCTTCACCTGGATATTTTTTTTTGTTTCTTTTTGCCTTCTCCTTACCGCGGTGGACATTTTGTTCAATCCGGACACTTTAGGTGGTTTGAATGAACATTTAATCTGCTGGGACATTGGGATTTTGAGGGTTAAATGTGTGTGGGAAATTTTGATGTGGTTCGCAATGTTTGTTTGATGTGTTGGAGTGCGGCCGAGCCTCCAGCTTCGAATATTTGTGTAGGTTGCCCGACGTGATATAAACCTGGTTTAACACGTTGTTAAACCTGTCATATGGATTTTTTTCATTAATGTATAATTTTTTTAAGTGTATATAGGTTCAGATTGATTGTTTACTTGGTTTATGTGGAGGTTGTTTAACGAAAGTAAGTTTTCCACTGCTGTATTTCTCCAGTAGGTATCAGATCCGTCCGTTACCTTATATTGTGCATGATGTACTTTTCCCTTGCGGTTTTAGTGTAAGGTGAATTGTTACAAAAGTATAAGAATAAACGACCTTTTGTAATACCATTTTTACAAAAAAAAACTAAAACAATTAGCATGCACCATTTTTGTTTTTGTTTTATGCTATTATTTTTGCTGTATGATAATTAATGGACAGATTGCATTATGCATACATTTGCTTCTATTAAAAAGCACTTAAGTAACATTTATGTTACAGTTAACAAATACATGCATATATTTGCGTGTAGGGTGTAATACCTCTAATCTTCAAAAAAGGAACATCTGTGATATCCAGGGTACAAATCATATATTTTAATATACAGATACAGTATATTGATCAGATGTTCATAATTATCAGTGCAGGTAACTCAGGTAACTTTAACTGTCATTTGGATAATAATACTCCAACACAAAGCAAACATTATAATATACAATTTGAGCATTATCCTGATGTCAGTCAGTGATGATCACTCACCCGACACAGTCAGAGTCACTTTATCACTCCAGTAAGAGCAGACTGATCCTCTGCAGCCTTTACACATGCACTTCTGTGTGAACTCTGCAGTGATCTTGAACTCTTTCTCTTTAGATGTGTAATCTCTATCATCACACTGCCATATGTATGTCCATCCTTCCCCCTGTATGTCACATGTGAGAGTGACAGTCTCTCCTCTGAATATCTGTGATGGTTTAGGCTGAACAGTCAGAACAGCTTTAGGTGTCTCTGGAAGAACTGAACAAACAGAAGTTATAGTTAAATTGACTCAACCTTTCCTATGGCACTGGAGAAGTCTCAGAGAAGGTAAGAGCTATGTAAGAAGGATGACCCCTTGCGTTGCTCAGGAACTAGACAATCAAATTGTTCCCCCCTCAGAAGCCGCACCGTGACGTGCCCATGAGAACATCGTCACCCAGAAAGGTGGAGCGGAACCGCACCCCACAATTCTAGTGCAGGAGGGAAGTGACAAAATGACCGAACATCTCAGGGGTTCTTATTTCTAAGAATGCCAACGAACCGGTTCTACTTCGGATCACAAGCAGGCCTCCAGTATGGAGGGGACTCACACAGAAGTATTAGTATCCATAGCTCTTTCAGAGGTAGATACTGAACCACCACAACCAAACTGCCGTTTAGGGCTCAGTGCGGGTGCCATCGATGCCCATCTCTGAGTGACTCAGAGGAAGTCAGAAGGCTCTCGAGGATAAGTCTAGTTTGGCCGAACGGGGCAACTGAAGACTGTTCCATTCTGACATAGCTCCAAGCTCACCGGGGAACGCCCTTAGCGTGAACCCTGGCGTCAGTTCGTTCCGATACAATCACTATCCCCAGTGAGTAGCGTAAAGATAGGGGAATTCCCAAAGCAGCACAGAGAATCCTCCCTACTGACACCTAGGGGGGTGGGGTTTCCACTCTCTTATGGCGTTTGCTATCATGAGGCCCTGAGGGGGCATGATTGAGCAGGCCAGAGTTCTACAGTGGAGAAGTGTACCCAGCTTCAGCCCCATCGGAGGTAGTGGCAGGCGAGTTTGGACCAGCGAGGAAGCCCTTGAATTATCCTCGCTGAAACTCTAGGCGAAAAGACGCCAATGTAGTCTGACACGCCCAAGTCTGTACACGGCTAAGGGTTTGGTAGCACACCACGTGAGTGTGCCACTCTGCCACGGCCACTAGCAAATCTGGTCATAAAGTCAATGTTGAAGCGGTTAACACATGGAGGAAACCATCCAGGATGGCTGCATCTCACACCTGCCCCGGGAGCCTCTGAAATTAATCAGTGGGACCCTTTCTCACCCCAACACTGACCGGACATGTCCCCTGAGGAACATGTAAACCAAGTTCACCTCCAGACTAAGAAAGGTTCCTCTCTGTTTAGGAAAGGAACCCCTCTCAGTTGACCTGTGAATCCCACTGGCTATGCAGCACTCGTAGGGTAAGGAACCGTACCGAGACCTCCACCCCAGACGCCAGGCACGGGATGACCCATGTCTCGCGGGAGAGTGGAGCCTAAAGTACTGATCCAGCAGGTCCTTCGTTGCAACCACTGAAGGACCACAGTTTTACCTGCTGTGTGAAAACCGCAACCCTCACCAGTGGGAAGCGATGACCACGCTCATCACGGTACTACCTGCACACATAGTGACACAGGCAGCACTGGACCGAACGGGTGCCAGACAAACTGAATCGCCTTAGCCGAGTCTAAAATACACGAACCAATCGAGACTATAGGAACTCTTTTCAGCCTACAACTGACCACCCCAAAAGGCTCAGCGTACCAGACCTACTCAGAATGAGGCAACGGTTCGGAGGCAGAGACCTAGCTTCAGAGAGCCCTTAGGCGGCCAAAAACCAGGTCTGCTTCCTTAGTTAGCAGCAGAGTGCGTGAGAAGGCATGATCGGGTCTTCGAATGCATTACTGCTAACTAATGAAGCTGAGTCTCTAGCATAAGGAAAAAAGCTGAAACAGCCAGGAACACCTCACGGCGCTACACCGGTGAATCAACAGAATTCCAGATACCATCAACTACAACTTCAGTAAACAGGGACTCTACTCGGAAGGCCCGTAGGCGGCCTGAGACTGAATCATGTGTACATGTAAGTACACTTACCCGTTTCCCTCGTTTCAGAGGATCTCAAAATAGCGTGAGACGCCCAACCGATACCGAATCGCCATAATGAGGGCTGGTGATACAGACATGGCTGTTGGTGTCAGGCTCCTGGGTTGCACACCTACAGCTCACCTCTGCTAATGCTCGGGTATGCAGGCCGTCGGGGAAGGATGTGCCGGATGGCCTCCGTCTGCTTCTGTACAGTGGAGAACTGTTGGGCGAAGTTCTCCACCGCGTCGCCGAATAACCCAACCTGGGAAATGGGGGAGTCCAGGAACCGAACCTTGTCCGCTTCCCTCATATCCACCAGGTTGAGCCAGAGATGGCGCTCCTGGACCACCAAGGTGGACATCGCCAGACCGATCACGCGAGCTGCAACCTTTGTTCCCCAGAGGGCCAAATCGGTTGCAGTGCGGAGCTCACCCATGAGCTCACGATCTGCACTACTCTCATGCATGTCCATGAGTGCCTGGGCCTGGTGGACCTGAAGCAACGCCATGGCATGCAGTGAAGATGCAGCCTGCCCACAGGCCTTGTAAGCTCTGCCCGCCAAAGCAGACGAGAACTTACAGGCCTTAGAGGGGAGACGAGGGTCTCCCTTCCAGGAGGTAGCGGTCGCTGGACACAGTTGCATCGCAACAGACCGCTCCACTGGGGGGATCGCCTCGTAACCCTTATCCGCACCTCCATCGAGGGTAGTGAGGGAGGAGGAGCTACCAAGCCTGTTTCTGGCAGAGAAAGGTGCCTTCCACAACCTAGTGAGCTCCTCATGCACTTCAGGAAAGAAATGTACCGGAGCGGCGGGCTGAGAACCAGACCGGCCCGCTCCAAGAAACCAATCATCCAACCGAGCCCGACCACCTCGGCGGCCTTCTTGAGCATAGCCGTCACTTAACGGAAGCGAGTCTCGATCTTAGCACCGAGATGATCATATCCCTGCAATGAGGACATGAATCATCCACTTCAGCGTGCTGAATGCCCAGGCACGTGACGCAGCTCTCGTGGCCGTCAGAGCACGACAGAGACCGATCGCACCCAGAAACGCACGGATGAAATGGCATCTTGAAAAAGACACACAAATCACAACCGTGTTTGCTCTCTTGGAAATGGGACCCGTCACCAGTGCCGGAGCACACAGGGGAACAACCGCGGCAACACTCGAAAGCGAAGCACTCACTACTTCCGCCCTCAACTGCGTCAACAAAACACTCTTATAAGAAGAAAATGCGTGGAAGCAGCTGAAGAGAGCTTCCTTAGCTCGCGACCACCGCTGCAACTGCTTGTAAACACCGACACCAGGAGAGTCTTCCAGAAGAACACCGGCACACTCGTTGTATAGTCGCTCGATCAGAGACCATCAGAATGAACCGATCAGCTCCAAAAGCGAAAGACAACTGGTGGATGCATCCACTTCCATGTTTATACCCGCAGGGTAAGGCGGGGCGTTGATTACGCACCTGCCAAAGCTTGTTGGCTTGTTTTAAGAGTAATCAGAGTGATCAGGCTCACTAGGCGTTATCCCATACAGTCGGTACGATTGACTAAGTCGAACGTTACCCGACTGAAAGAGAACTTAAATTCATTTAGTCATTCCTGCTAGATAAAGTTGTCAGGTTGACTACATTTAATTTTTGCCCTGCCTAAAATCGCCAGCATTATAATTTTAGCTAATTTGACTCTACAGTTATTTCCAATGAGAGAAGCTACTAGTGTTCAATCAAATTAAAACCATTTTTTACAGAGTAATATTGAATATTACTTATGCAGGTCTGCAAAAGAGGTTTCATGCATGTATAGTGTATATTGAGTGCCCACAGCCCTAAACTAAACACAGTCGCCACTCTTCTGCATAATAGTAACCACAAAATTCAAAAACATTACAGAAAGTCCTCTAAGTTTCTAACATAATTGAATATTAAACACTAACATTAACTAACAACATCTTTCCATTAAAATAACATAAAATAACACTTTAATCCCTAAATTTACCCTCCTAATGCAGTCCCTTGCAAAGCATGCTGGGAACTACAGATCCACTGCCCAGTTAGTTGTCAACAAAAATGATTCCTGTAGTTTTCACATAAATTAATTAAGTAAACTTCAGTTTTAAATATATTAGGTTGATTGAACACAAGTAAATTAAGTTGTGACAAAATATTAAACAATCGTGTTACTTTAGCTTATTTTAATTCATTAAATTTAACAAGAGGCAAAAATAAATTTTTCCTCACAACTTATTCTGGAGGAAAATAAAATATTGATTTACAATATCAGTCTCTCCAAAAAAGGCTTGGGTGCTTTCACATCTGTAGTTCGGTTCATTTGGTCTGGACCAAGGGCGAAAAATTATACTTTGTAGCATTTTTCAGGCGTTTTGGTTCCTTTTCACACCACACTGATCCTCTGGTCCGAATCAGTTTATGAGTTGATAAAATGAACCAAAATGAAGTAAACAAAGAGGTGGAAAATCCGGCAGACAACACGTCGCGGTTTACTATGGAGAGACGACTGCGTGGGCTGATTGTATCCTTGGTCATATTTTATTATATAGTTTGTCGACACTGCACTTTAGACAAACAATAATATTTGATAATGAAGCGACGATGCGGCTCGAAAATAATGTTAATAATTTCTATAAGTCTCCGCACCTCCTCACAACTCCAAGTTTGTCCGTGAGCTGCCATGCTTAAAGTGCAAACTGTCAACAAACATTTCTCCTCATCACATAATGCACAGCGCAGCTGACTATGGCAACTGGTTTAGTCCAAAAATGCAGAGTTCTTTGGCAGTTGGTTCTGTTCGAGGTCGGATCACATTCTCACCACAAACGAACCGCTCCAGAGTTCGTTTGAAAGCGCTTGTTTGGTCCGCTTTTGGTGCGCACCCGAGTGCGATTGCCGCTGTTACGTTATTAAGAGCGAAGTGAATAGTGTTTGTGCTTTGTTGCGTTTATGCTCCTGCTGTTCCCTCTGTTTCCCCTAGAGGCTCCGTGGTGTTCCGCTGGCTGCTGATTGTGGGTTGGGCAACCTCTATAAAGACGCCCTGTTTGACGTCCGGTCGCTCTCTCGCTCTCACTTCCCATCCGCTTCTGCCAGCAACGGAGCGTAGCCCGTGGTGTCTCGCTGGCATGGCTCGTTATGTTCTTTGTTGAGGTTTTTGTGTTGATTTAACGATTTTGTTTGACAAGCAGGTTCCCGGCATGGGATTGAATTGTGTTTTTAGTTTATAAGTTATACTTAGAGCTGGTGGTATTTTGGTGATGGGTTTTTTTCATGTTGTTTACTTTAGGCTTAGTTTAGTCAGAGAATGTCTAATATGGCGAGAAGTTTCACTCTCAGTACACTTCCGGCTTCTGAACTGGTTGCAGTTCCACTCTGATTCCATATGAGGGCGTTCACAGGACGAGTGCAGAATGAATGGAGGTCTATGGAGATATTGCTCTCAAAATCCACTTTTCTCAGGATATAATTTTTTGTCGAGTAATTTGAATGTTGTTTTCGAAAGGGGATGCGGTTTATGTCAAACCATTATATTTCATTAAATTAAGTTGATATGCACTGTCACTGCGTCTCTATGGTTTTTGTATGTTATGTTGTACCATTTCAGTTTATTTGATGGTCTCGCAACATATAAATGGGGGCTCGTTTAGCCGGATTTTGAACCATATTTGTCATTTTTTGTCATTTTTGAATAAGTCCGATTTTCCCTTTGTGAAAATCTTTTTCCGTGGTGGTCGCACTGCGCGCTGTGAGTGCGCATTAGCTTGTTGTGATCGCCCTTTGCTCTTTTTGTGCTGTAGATTTTTGGTGAGATCGCCCTTTGCTCTTTTTGTGCCGTAGATTTTTGGTGATTTTTTTTTTGTGCATTTCCTCGACTTTTTGCTCGTTTAGGGAATTTTGTGTCGCTCGCAATGTTTGATTTAGACGCGTTTATTCTTGCTCCTTCACAGGATATTGTCCCCACCACTTTTGAAACATCTCGCGGCACGGATGTACCAATACAAATAAATAAAGCATCTCCAGTTAGCTAGCAAAGTATTCTTTTCGTTCGTTTGTTAAATAAGAAGCAATCTAGCGCTGAAATGTGTTTTTTTTTATCAAGTGATCAAAGTGCTCGTTGGCGCTGAATGATACAGTGTTCTCTTGTGGCCGCAGCGGCCGCACATTCTTCACTCGGACGCGCGCTTCAATCCGTTGAGGAGACTCTAAAAAATATTTAATTTACAACTAATTATATTGATTTAGGCCTATATCTTAATTTATAATATATATTTTTTTTAATTACTGGGCGAGTGCGACAATGATAGGCTAACAGCCGTCATTTATCCTGCCCATATAGCCAGCTGATGCAAATCGTAGGTGAATTTATATATACACAGAAGAAAGCCCCGTCTAGTCTATTCCCCGGTACGGGTTGTGTCAAGACATTCGTTAGTCTGGTGGTTTGATGAGAAAAAGATTAAATGTAGTTGCAATAAATACGTTAAGAATCTGCACAACGGAGGACTCTTATTCTGCTGTGCAGAACTGATGACGGAACAGTTTGATCTTCGGCTGACAAATCAGAGGAAAGGGGCGTTTAATTCCCGCCCACGTGTAGAAATCGAATATTCAAGCTGTTTATTCATTTTTCTAACTGAGAACGAAAAACGAGAAATCCAGCTGAAAAAGGAACCGTTTTCTCATTTTTCTATATTCAATATTAATTCAAAAAACGACTGAACGAATGATACACAGATTGAGAACCAGCTCGTTTATTCGTTTCTTAGTGTAGTTTAAAAAACGAAAAATTTGATTTTGGCTCGATTTTTCATTTTTTGTTTGTGGTTTACAAATCGGTTTATGGGTTCGATATTTCATTTGCACATGTGGGCGGCGCTGAAACGCCCTTTCATCTGATTGGTCAAAACGCTCCGCCTTCTGTAAGCTACGAGCTTTTCTTTCTGTCAGGCAGAACAAGAGTTGGTATGAGTGCGGCACTAATAAATGCACCTTAATAAAATAATGTCTGAAACCACCACTCACTGTTAACTACGCACAATATTTGAAGCAGAAATATGTTGCTGGTCACGTAATTCATACTCCTGCGACTTGCAAGCGACCCCAATAATGTGAGCCACAGTATATGATGTATTTCCCATTGATAAATACAGTGCAAATAGTTCAAATATCTCTTTGGATAAAAGGGAAGTGGAAATAAAAATCAATAATAGGCTGACCATGATAATATGTCCGTAATATTAGATGTCCGTAGATTACCTACCCATAACTGTTACATTAGAGTTATGGGATAACACAGTTTGTACAGTATAAAAATCATTATATCTAAAGTTCCCATTAAACATGAAAACCCAACAACCCAATGGGAATTATCCTTGTGTGTAAAACATCCAGAGGTGGACAGTAACAAAGTGCATTTACTTGAGTACTGGACTTAAGTACACTTTTTGAGTATCTGTACTTTACTTGATTTTACTGTACTTGAAACTGATTTTCATTTTCAACGTTGGGTTTGGTCTTCTAAATGCGAATTTTGTCATTGTTTTGGAGCACACTAGCTTATAGATAACAGTAAGGCTACTGTAACATATTCATACTAAAAGCCCAAAAACTTTAAATATGGCACTATTTGAGGGAACTCAGGGTGTCCTAAACCATTGTGGACATTATTGAGTGCACTTATTCAATCTCACATTCAATCCCACTACTGGAACACTGTGTTCTAGAAATAAATTTGATATTGATATGAGGGTAGGAAGGCAGGCAGAGATTCAGAGTTACTGTAATTACACACAACAATGCAACAATAATAAAACAATGCATTGACATTTACTTTTGATACTTTTAAAAACGAGTACATATGTACTTTTACTTAAGTAAAAATCGGTCTTTACAACTTTTACTTGTAACGGAGTAATATTTGACCAGTAGTACCTGTACTTTCACTTAAGTAAGGAAGTTGTGTACTTTGTGCACTGATTAAAATGTATAAAGTATGAACAAGATATGAAACAAAATGTATTAATAATACACAGTTTAAATATCACAAATATCAAATTGTATTTTCATTTGCGTCCTATGCTGGCTAATTACGACGTTTAACCTGTTATCATAATGAAATTCATTCATTTATTTGTCATTTAAACTGATGCAAACAGGGAAAGAGAGTAGAAAACACTTATTATCCTGTCGCCCCCTCTAGTGGACAGCATTAAGTATTGCGGCCTTCATTGCTCAGATAACTCAAGTCGATGGATTTTTTGGGAAAGTCTGACCAGTTAGAAGCAAGTTCGACCAGTCTGAGGGTCTGAGCTGAGTTTGGTGAAGCATCAAAGTTCTAGGCGGAGTCAATTTCTCATAATAATAATAACAATTAATCCCAAACCTGGTAATTTTGTCAGTATTAATGTACGTTCACTGATTCTAGCTTCTCTCTTTTCTGTCTCTATCTTTTCATGTGAACTGAGTAGGCTACACATGCTTAAATCCATAAACAAACTTTATTTCTATTCAATTTTCATAATTATTTATAGCCTACATATGTCACACACGCCTACCTGCCTTTTGATTCACAGTTTTTGATTACAGTTCAGCCTATTATTGATTTTTATTTCCACTTCCCTTTTATCCAAAGAGATATTTGAACTATTTGCACTGTATTTATCAACGGGAAATACATCATGCTAAAATAATCTGTCATATACTGTGGCTCACATTACTGGGGTCGCTTGTGTAACGGATGTGGAAGGACACACTCACAAATGGGGTTCAGCTTGAATTTATCTTTTTTTTGGAAACAACAAGAAGAAAGACATTTTACATTGGCTGATGACAGACTGCAGACAGAATATGGACCACAGCGTCGACACTTGAATTAAGACAGACACAATCGTCACGAGAAATGAATCCGTGCTCGCATGTGTGACGCACATGGAAATTCAATACATCTTAATAGTCTCAACAACCGTGTTAAAGTGCTAAATGCATTATCTATATGTTCACATATGCACACTGCAGAGAGGATTATTGGTGCCCCAATAATTTCGGATCCGATTTGAGCTTCGGATGCGCTGAAATATCTGAACTTCTGCGCCGAGGGTAACGGTTGCATCACGGCCAATTTCAAAGTTCCGTGCGACTGACACCAGGGGGCGAAATGCGACAATCGAATGCGAATGTCGTGCGCAGTGGCGGCTTTATTTTATGAAATTCACACAATACTCTTTAAATCAAATGTTCTTTTTAACCCTGTTACACTTGCAAGTCGCAGGAGTACGAATTACGTGACCAGCAACATATTTCTGCTTCAAATATTGTGCGTAGTTAACAGTGAGTGGTGGTTTCAGACATTATTTTATTAAAGTGCATTTGTCAGTGCCGCACTCGTACTGACTCTTATTCTGCCTGACGGAGAGAAAAGCTCGTAGCTTAATGAAGGCGGTGCGTTTTGACCAATCAGATGAAAGGGTCGTTTCAGCGCCGCCCACGTGTGCAAATGAAATATTGAACCCATAAACCGATTTGTAAACCACAAACGAAAAATGAAAAACCGAGCCAAAATCAAATTTTTGTTTTTAAACTACACTAAGAAACGAATAAACGAGCTGGTTTTCATTTCTCGTTATTCCATTCCAAACAGGAAATTAAATTATCAAAAATCACACGGACCTTAAAGGTACTAATCTGTTTTGTGATATTTTCTTTCCCATCAAACTAAACCTACTCTGACTTACAATAGTTCCTGAGGAATCGGTTCCCAGAAAATTAGGCAAACAGGAAACATGAACTAAGGTCAGGGGAACGTTTGCTGGCATCAGTACAGTTCATCCAGACGCAGGCTGTGATGATACTATACCTCTGTTCTTCTTGAAAAGCCACACAACATTACTTAACTGGGCTGAATACTAGTTGTAGTACATGTGCAGGGCTCTCAAGTTTTGAACTGAGTTCAGAGCAAAGAGGATAGAAGTACCAAGAGGCGAAACTCAATAGAACGTTCCATTGCAACAAACGCACCCATGTGCAGAGCTGCAGCTCCGCCATCTTGGACTGAACGCAACACAGCTGTCATAGAATTGAACGATACCGGTTCCAATTCAAAAGCGGTTAAGGGAACTAAATAGTAGTTTCTAGTTTTTAATATCTCTATATAGCCTAAACTAAAACGACGTGTTGAATAATGTACAACAAAATAATGCTTATGGATCGGTTTATAATTAAACAATTTCGTCATAGGAAGCATGAAGCTGTCAAATGGGCTACTTATTTACCCCAATAACTTTTGGGGATAACTCCCGTTTTCATACACAGCACAACTTTACAACACCAGTAACAACAGCCCATGTTCCTCATGAAATGATTGACAAATTCCTTGAAAAAGCCAAAACACAGTGAGTAGGTGAAAGGGACAACACATTAGTCAAGAGAGAATATTTAATAGTAATAGATCATCACAAAATTAATTAATAAAATTGGTGATGGTAAGTAGATCACCACATCATTTCTGCCTGCATTACACACAACAAATCAAACATTGTGCAAGTAAAGTGCACACATTTACTACAAATAGAATGACAATGGAAGTATATTAGCGTTCATATGTTTTAGTCTTTAGTTTTATTATAATTTAATTAATCTTGACTGATAAAAACTTTGTACAACACATGTTACATTTGATACAGAAAGAGAAAGTTAATGTACAGATTTAGATGACTTAGCTTTAAAAAAATTCTCTTTGGGCTGTGAGAGTTGTCGATTTTGGGTCCGTAATATATGATGGATTTTTTGCTGTCATTTTCTTGCA
>FLSR01000309.1:3781-14716 GCA_900092035.1 Leuciscus waleckii | reverse complement strand
CAAATGGACAAATACAAGAACTGCAAGAAACTGATTCACGTAACTGCTATTGCACATTTACAATCCACAATCCCACAAGCAGTTATTTATTTCACTTTAATGACTCGCGTTCCTGCTCTACCCATCAGGTCATCTATTTGCTTAAACGGCTTGGTTGGTTCTTACGCTAATTTAACTATGAGAGCTGACGGCCGGCCTGAATGAAATCTGTTTGCCTGTGGAGGCTCTCAGACTTTCCCTGAGTCACCGGCCCTCAAAAGACGCCTTTATCCTCTGCAAAGTCAAAGCTTACCTGATGCAATTAGGTCAACACATATAATCACACACACACTTTAGAAAGCTTAATAAAGGAGCTTCACTCACACACAACCTCACTTAAATCTGGAATGTAACACTAGTGTACTGCTAACGGAAATGCACAAGGCACTGAATATAACAAAAGTGAAACAGTATGCAATGACAGATAGGAGTGAGCGGGGCACTACTTTAGGAGTAGGATGGTGTAGGTGTGAGGTCCTCTTCCAAGCAACCACACAAATCTCTCTGGTTTGTCATTTTATCACATTTCTCTTTTTAGTGTGTTTGAAGGTCAGAGGGGCTTGTGGTCAGTCCGATGGCTTTGAGTGTCTGGTCAAAACAAACACCGGCAGTCAATGACGTGTCTAGCCGTGTTGTGTGCCTAGCACTTTACTGCAGTTCTGTTCAGAAGTAAAGCAGCGGCTTGGTTTGTCTTTCTGAGATGTGTTTGTTTCAGTCATGCATTGCCACCTGACCAAATTAAGAGACAGATGCTGTCTGTACTACCACACTAATCTTACTATTTGTGGATTATAGATGTATACAGTGCACTTTATGCAAATGTTTTGTATGCATGGATAACATACAACATTTTCTCAAATGTGCAGTACACCAGAACACACTCTCAATCCCAGCAAATAGGAAATATTCTGGCGAGGTTCTCTCAAATATATTAACAAACCTTAGTATCATTAACAGATCGTTCAAAGTTATCTGTGCTCCGTCCGAATACTATGCTTACTTCCATATAGAGCTGTAGTAGCCTAGTCCGGACTCGAGACTACTATTTCTATCGTTTCGGACTTGTATTGGACTTGGTCATTGGTCTCGCCAAATGTTTTAGTTGGTCTCGACCGAGTCCAGCATATGCTTTTTTCTCCTTCAAAACAAAACCATTGTAAGACTGAAAATACTGGTTGAGGCCTGATTTATGGGACAAAAGGGCCCGGCTGGCTAATTAACATTTGAACTCACACAAGCACATGAACTAACAACAAAGAACTCACACAAGAACATGGTTTAATAATCTCTTTGGACTCGGTCTTGACTAGTCCTGGTCTTGGACTCGAATCTCTTTGGACTCGGTCTTGACTAGTCCTGGTCTTGGACTCGAATCTCTTTGGACTCGGTCTTGACTAGTCCTGGTCTTGGACTCGAATCTCTTTGGACTCGGTCTTGACTAGTCCTGGTCTTGGACTCGAATCTCTTTGGACTCGGTCTTGACTAGTCCTGGTCTTGGACTCGAATCTCTTTGGACTCGGTCTTGACTAGTCCTGGTCTTGGACTCGAATCTCTTTGGACTCGGTCTTGACTAGTCCTGGTCTTGGACTCGAATCTCTTTGGACTCGGTCTTGACTAGTCCTGGTCTTGGACTCGAATCTCTTTGGACTCGGTCTTGACTAGTCCTGGTCTTGGACTCGAATCTCTTTGGACTCGGTCTTGACTAGTCCTGGTCTTGGACTCGAATCTCTTTGGACTCGGTCTTGACTAGTCCTGGTCTTGGACTCGAATCTCTTTGGACTCGGTCTTGACTAGTCCTGGTCTTGGACTCGAATCTCTTTGGACTCGGTCTTGACTAGTCCTGGTCTTGGACTCGAATCTCTTTGGACTCGGTCTTGACTAGTCCTGGTCTTGGACTCGAATCTCTTTGGACTCGGTCTTGACTAGTCCTGGTCTTGGACTCGAATCTCTTTGGACTCGGTCTTGACTAGTCCTGGTCTTGGACTCGAATCTCTTTGGACTCGGTCTTGACTAGTCCTGGTCTTGGACTCGAATCTCTTTGGACTCGGTCTTGACTAGTCCTGGTCTTGGACTCGAATCTCTTTGGACTCGGTCTTGACTAGTCCTGGTCTTGGACTCGAATCTCTTTGGACTCGGTCTTGACTAGTCCTGGTCTTGGACTCGAATCTCTTTGGACTCGGTCTTGACTAGTCCTGGTCTTGGACTCGAATCTCTTTGGACTCGGTCTTGACTAGTCCTGGTCTTGGACTCGAATCTCTTTGGACTCGGTCTTGACTAGTCCTGGTCTTGGACTCGAATCTCTTTGGACTCGGTCTTGACTAGTCCTGGTCTTGGACTCGAATCTCTTTGGACTCGGTCTTGACTAGTCCTGGTCTTGGACTCGAATCTCTTTGGACTCGGTCTTGACTAGTCCTGGTCTTGGACTCGAATCTCTTTGGACTCGGTCTTGACTAGTCCTGGTCTTGGACTCGAATCTCTTTGGACTCGGTCTTGACTAGTCCTGGTCTTGGACTCGAATCTCTTTGGACTCGGTCTTGACTAGTCCTGGTCTTGGACTCGAATCTCTTTGGACTCGACAAAGGTGGACTTGACCACAGCCCTGCTTCCATACAATATAGTAGTAGAAAAACAGTATGGGTGCCGAATACTATATAACTGAATTCATAGTATTCATAAAACAGTAGGCGAAAAGTACCCGGATCACCTGCTACAGCACTGGGCTTTAATAATGTTCTCAAAACGTTCTATAAAGTATTTGTGGAATATTTTTTAAATATTACTACTTGTTTCAGAATGTTCAGAGAACATTCAAAAGTAACATTACAGCACTGTTTGCAGAATGATTACCTTTTTTTTTTTAAGCATTTAAACAAAAAAAAAAACATTTTGAAAGTTCAGAAAAGCATTTAAACTTGCAGAATGATTACCTTTTTTTTTTTAAGCATTTAAACAAAAAAAAAAACATTTTGAAAGTTCAGAAAACATTTAGAAATAACAGCAAAAGGTTATTAGAACATTATTTGTTAGCTGGGATACTACTAATCCCACAATGCAACGCATTGTTCACTAGACCTTTCATTTCCAGTGTGACGAATGAAAAGGAAATTGAAAAAAAATTCTTGACTCATGATTTGATTTTTTTTTATTAAAATGCGAAATAACAGTTTATTTCCATGATGACAACTTGCTGAATAACACATGTGACTTCATGAGGTCATGTGAAAATTTTAGTTAATACATTTAAGTTAAATGTACTGACCAATTTAGTGTGAGTTTAGACATCGAAGTGTGTTCGAGTGATTTCTATCAAATGGATTCGCTGCCATTTTCACTTCCATTTCGGTACAAATGAAAAAAAAAAGTAATGTAAAAAGGAAGAGCAAATTGCATGTGTTTGATGCTAATTAGAACTTATAATAACACATTGCTTTTGTCATAATTCTTACATATTAAAATTATATACGATAATTAAATTATGACTATTTTTACTATAATAGACAGTGTATAATACATACTGTTTTATCCAGTAAGTAGCAAATTAATATTTAATTCTGAAAACTGCCATAATAAATGATATGATTCAGATGCATAATTAAAGGAAACACCTGCACACATGGGAGGAACCTCGCTGACAAACAAATGTCATGCTATCCATGCAGTAAATGACCTCTTCATTTGGGTGGATGTCGCATGTCACCCAGAGTTGTAGTCGGTCACACCTGGCCTGTGCCACAAACGTTATGTTTACAGTGTCTCAGCATCATGAACAGTGAGGAACAAACCTGGATGTCCACTGTGGAAATCCCAGTGCACAGAACTCACTCTCTCACAGTGTTTTTCGCCCATTCTCTCCTATATAAACACACTTAAAATCTCTTTTCGAATGGAAAAACAAGTGCAATGGGCGTGTGTGTGGTCATGTGTGCGGTGAGACGGGAGGTTACCTGGAACAGAGACAGAGCTGGGTGTGAGAAGCGACCCGGGGAGGACACTGCAGCTGTGTGTGTGTTTGTACCAAAGGGTCAAGGTTTGGCCTGTTAGCAGTAGCAGCCGGTAGATGTAGTAACTACACCATCTGAACCCAAAAAGCTTCTTTCTCCACTGGCGGCCAATCAAAAGTAGCTGAATATTCTGATTAATTACTTTTTTTTTGCAAGCAACAAATGCATTACAACATTTTATTATGATATAGTAGATGTTTCACCAATGCATATTATTATTATTATTTATATACTATTTAAAAGTTTGAAAACACTAACGGTGGGTTGCACCAATAATGATTAAATAAAGCAAAGTTTAAAGCTAATCAAGGATTTGTAGATCTAGGTCTTTTTTTAAATAAGCTGTGCACTACTTAATTAAAAAAAATATTAGAATGTGATTTAAATCTTCATCTACTGTTAATTACTTTTTACTCCACTACAATTCTGTCAGGTCCTTGAGTAGAAAGTAGTAACGTCAGTCAGGGGATGATTTTGGTTGCAGGGACCCGCAGGGGTTGCACTTTTGCAGGGGTTGCATTTTGGCTGGAAATGAAAGTCGGATTGACGTCAGAAACCGACTGATGTTGGTTTCTGACGTCAAACCGATTTTCTTTACAACCACAATACAATTCAACATATTCAGACACGTCTGTCCAACGTTGGAGATTAATGTCAATCTGGCGTTGGATTCTGACATCAACCTGATTTTCATTTTCAACGTTTGGTCTTCTAAATGCAAATTTTGTATTGTTTTGGAGCACACTAGCTTATAGATAACAGTAAGGCTAATATATTCATACTAAAAGCCAAACAACTTTAAATAGGGCACTATTTTAGGGAACAGCCATTTGGGTTTTCCGAAACCATTGTGGACGTTATTGAGAGCACTTATTCAATCTCACATTCAATCCCACTACTGGAACTGTGTTCTAGAAATAAATTTGATGTTGATATGAGGGTAGGCATAGATTCAGAGGCATAAGGTACTGTAAGTATTACACACAACAATGCAACAATAATAAAACAATGCATTGAAATTTAGTTTTGATACTTAAGTACTTTTAAAAACAAGTACTTCTGTACTTTTACTTGTAACAGAGTAATATTTGACCAGTAGTATCTGTACTTTCACTCAAGTAAGGAAGTTGTGTACTTTGTCCACCTCTCACTGGGCACAACTACCTACTTATGGGACAGATTTAGCGGATTTTAGACCCATCTTAGGTCTGTTTCAGTTGCCTCTCCAGCACGTCACTGATCCTAAACTCAGGCTTAAGGTCGCACTGAGACGGTGATGGTTTGGGTGTGTTGTGGTTAGGATTGGGAGTTTTTGGTCCAGTGATCCACACCCACTATCTGTGGATAGATGAGTGGGAGAGACAGAAAGAAAAGGAAAGAATACACACAAACAGACATATTATGAAATCCAGTAAAATTGGGGTTTTGTGACACAAAAGAGCACAAAAGTAACATTACAGCACTGTTTGCAGAATGATTACCTTTTTTTTTTTAAGCATTTAAACAAAAAAAAAAACATTTTGAAAGTTCAGAAAACATTTAGAAATAACAGCAAAAGGTTATTAGAACATATATTTGTTAGCTGGGATACTACTAATCCCACAATGCAACGCATTGTTCACTAGACCTTTCATTTCCAGTGTGACAAATGAAAAGGAAATTGAAAAAAAATTCTTGACTCATGATTTGATTTTTTTTTATTAAAATGCGAAATAACAGTTTATTTCCATGATGACAACTTGCTGAATAACACATGTGACTTCATGAGGTCATGTGAAAATTTTAGTTAATACATTTAAGTTAAATGTAGTGACCAATTTAGTGTGAGTTTAGACATCGAAGTGTGTTCGAGTGATTTCTATCAAATGGATTCGCTGCCATTTTCACTTCCATTTCGGTACAAATGAAAAAAAAAAGTAATGTAAAAAGGAAGAGCAAATTGCATGTGTTTGATGCTAATTAGAACTTATAATAACACATTGCTTTTGTCATAATTCTTACATATTAAAATTAAATACGATAATTAAATTATGACTATTTTTACTATAATAGACAGTGTATAATACATACTGTTTTATCCAGTAAGTAGCAAATTAATATTTAATTCTGAAAACAGCCATAATAAATGATATGATTCAGATGCATAATTAAAGGAAACACCTGCACACATGGGAGGAACCTCGCTGACAAACAAATGTCATGCTATCCATGCAGTAAATGACCTCTTCATTTGGGTGGATGTCGCATGTCACCCAGAGTTGTAGTCGGTCACACCTGGCCTGTGCCACAAACGTTATGTTTACAGTGTCTCAGCATCATGAACAGTGAGGAACAAACCTGGATGTCCACTGTGGAAATCCCAGTGCACAGAACTCACTCTCTCACAGTGTTTTTCGCCCATTCTCTCCTATATAAACACACTTAAAATCTCTTTTCGAATGGAAAAACAAGTGCAATGGGCGTGTGTGTGGTCATGTGTGCGGTGAGACGGGAGGTTACCTGGAACAGAGACAGAGCTGGGTGTGAGAAGCGACCCGGGGAGGACACTGCAGCTGTGTGTGTGTTTGTACCAAAGGGTCAAGGTTTGGCCTGTTAGCAGTAGCAGCGGTAGATGTAGTAACTACACCATCTGAACCCAAAAAGCTTCTTTCTCCACTGGCGGCCAATCAAAAGTAGCTGAATATTCTGATTAATTACTTTTTTTTTGCAAGCAACAAATGCATTACAACATTTTATTATGCTATAGTAGATGTTTCACCAATGCATATTATTATTATTATTTATATACTATTTAAAAGTTTGAAAACACTAACGGTGGGTTGCACCAATAATGATTAAATAAAGCAAAGTTTAAAGCTAATCAAGGATTTGTAGATCTAGGGTTTTTTTTAAATAAGCTGTGCACTACTTAATTAAAAAAAATATTAGAATGTGATTTAAATCTTCATCTACTGTTAATTTTAACTGTAGGTGATCTGTTTCTGTCTTTGTTCAATCAGCCACATATTGTAATTGTAGTTGCACTTATATATATTTAAACCTCCTCACCTGTAAATTTAAAGTTAATCCCAAACGGAATTTGAATCACAGAATAAAATAATGGAGCGACAGGATTAAAGTTAGTCTATTTTAAATTCAAATAAAAACCAGGGATGAAATGTTGGTTTAATTGTGTTTAAAAGTGTGTTTATTTTTGTGTAAAAATTTTGAAAGTTTAAAGTTTGGTGCAACAGAATTATTAACTTGATTTAATTTATTAATTTATTATTAAATTAATTATTAGATAATCTTTAAATTTATAGATTTAAACTTAATCCTTTTTTAAATATCCTACTGTTCACAAAATACAGTAGTATCTTAAATTATTGTTACATAATTCAATTTTTATATATTTAATAAACAGACTATGCTGGCAAAGCCCTGTTTTAGCCACCATTACTCCAGTCAGAAAACTGAAATTTTAACTACGTACTAAATACCTGCTGAAAAATTCCGCACAAACCAGCAATAATTCAACAGATGTTTGTCCATGGCTGGGTTTTGCTGATTAGATCCGGTCTAGGATTCTCGCTGGTCAACAAATGCTGGATTTTTTGGCAGGGTACGTATGGATTTCTTTAAAAAGATAAATGAGATTAATGGCAAACATTTGAATAATAACATGTAAAGTCCCTGCCTACTGGCACCAAGTACTCTCTCTCTGTGTGTGTGCGTGTGTGTGTGTGTGTGTGTGTGTGTGTGTGTGCGCGCGTGTTCATTGTGACTTTAGCTGAGGAACTCTTAGTGATGCTGGCTTCTGGTAAAATGACTACAGAAGTTGAAATGAAAGATTTTGTATGTCATAGTGCCACACCTCTCAATAATGTTGAAGTACCATATTAGAAATATTATTACATATGCTGTTGGCAGATGCGGTGCATATACATATCAGAAGAAGTAACAATGATTTTGAATGTGTGTTTTCTCTTGCAGTGGTTTTGTATGTTGGTTTTTAAACTAGTTCAGAACGCTTAAATAATATAATTTTTATATAATATAAATATAAAACTTTTTTTTTTTATATAACTAGTATAACTATCTTTTAGGCAGCCGGTGAACACAACACATATATATGCATGTATTCAAGCAAATATATTCAAGGCAGATTTTAACTGAAAGATGTTTTATTGTATTGTTGTGATTTTACACATTAAATAACTTCATATATTTTAAATATGTTGTGAAATATTGATTTTATTCTTTTCAAATCAGCAGTAAATAGCAGGTTGTCACTGAGACAACTTTCCTCATATGTGTTTACAAATTAAATCGGTTTGTGATTATCATATGTTGCCAGATTTATTGACAGTATTGATGTATAAATCTGCATGTACTTCTCCTGTATAAATAAGTGGTAATTTGTGCTAATAGTCCTGGGCCAAAAGTCCTGGACAGACATTTTAATCAATGTTTTCTTCATTACAGAGACTGTCATTATGATCATTAATATGACGGCCTGTTGTTTTGATGATCAGACTGACAGATTAACCTTTGACCTCTCAGAGCAGAAAGTGTCTTATGGTCCGTCTTTGTGCTAGTTCTGCATTTACTTTAGCACATAATCATGTTTGTGTGTGTGTGTGTTCATACGAGTTGTCTTCATATTTGCATGTGCGTGTGTGTGTTTGTGCCCGTCTCGTAGCCATGAGGCATATTAAGCCATAACATTCCCACTGTGAATAATCTCTCTACATGCGATTTTTAATCATCTCATTCTCGCTCTGCCCGTCTCTCTCTCTCTCTCTCTCTCTCTCTCTCTCTCTCTCTCTGAATGGCCCCCAGTCTCTCTCTCTCTCTCTCTCTCTCGTTCACTGGCAGCTTGCATATGTTCATAAGGGTGAGTGACGACACCTCTGAAATCATCCCGGGGCGACGGCAGGGGAATCCAGCGCTCAGAGGCACGCGGCCGGGCCGGATGCGGAGCTCTGTTCATGTCACTCTTCAAGCCTCTTCTTGTTTCAGTTTTTAGTTTTATTATTATAATTTTTTTATTATATATAAAAAAATATATATTTTATTTGTTTTTACTTTATATTTAGTATATTTCATTTATGTATTATTTTTATTTAATCACAAAATTTCTATTTCATTGTTTTGTTTTATTTTTAGTATATTTCATTGATTAATGTATCTAAAGTTTAATACTTTGACCGTAATTTAAAAAATAAATTATATAATTTCATAATTAAAACTTTTAAATTAAATTGTTGCTTCCCATAAATATCTTGTAGTTATTAAATTAATTAACAAAACTACTTTTTGTTAGCTACTTTTCCAGTAGTTTTGAAGGATGCTGGTCATCATAATTGTGTCATATGTGTGTGTTCACGCGCCTCTGAAGGTCACATGACACTAAATGTGTGAGGAGAAATGGGAAGAGAGTTCCAGTGTTCCTGTAAGCGTGGAGTGTGTGACGTGTGGCACTCAGACCTGGGATTGTACAGTTTTAAATGCTGCATTTGCGTTGCTAAGTGTGTGTGTTCTCTCTCTTTCTCTCTCTCTCTCTCTCTCTGTGTGTGTGTGTGTTAGTGCTGCTCCTTTTGTCCTGATCCAGTTTGACTCTAATGGGGCCCAGTGGTGAATTTTTCATTTTGCCCAGAGGGAAGCAACATCGTCCTGCCGAGAGAGAGAGACAGACAGAGACACACAGAGAAACGTCTTTTTTTAGACACACTTGGTTCCTCCGTCAATTAACGCATGTATATTCAGTGTAGGACGACATCACACACTGATTCCTGTGAAGTTCCTCTGACTCTGACACTGGAGCTCTGACACGTCGAGTCATGTGATCACGCAGACGACACACGCTTGAGTCTGGCTGGTGGCATTTCCTCATGTAGTTCGACACTCCTTTGCTTATCCTCTCGTCTGTTAAGTAAAAATGAAGTCCAAAAATTGTGTAAAAACAGAATTCTGTCATTATTAACTGTTAACGAAACTGGCACAGATTGGATTTTCTGGATGTCAAACTGGTGGTTCTGGTTTGTTTTATGATCCATTGCTTTTCTTAGGCCTTCTTTATCCTCCCTATCACTGTATGATGTTGTTTATGTGAGAGAGCTTGGACAGTCGAACATCTTTTGTGTTCCTCAGTAGAAAGACGGTCAAAGTGGTTTGGAACGACACGAGAGTGAGTAAATTATGATTTATGAGCAAATTATTCCTTTATGCAGAAATCTAATGAATGATTTGTGAAGGGTCATGTGACACTGAAGACTGGTTTTCAGTTTTGATCACAGGAATAAATTACGTTCTAAAATATGTTAAAATTGCAGTTGCTATAATATTTCACAATATTATTGTTTTTACTGTATATTTGATCAAATAAATTCAGCACTGGTGAGCAGAAGCAGTTCAAACACTTGAACATCTTTTGATTGGTAGTGTTCATAAAGAGAGCTGTGAACTGTCATGCTTTTATTTGTTACTAAAACATAATATAACATGAACTAACAATCAACAATTTTACAGTAATTTATTAATCTTGTGTAGTGCTTATTTGATTTAATATTTATTCTTTTACCATTAGTTAATACACTGTGAGCTAAAATGAACAAATGTATTTTTATTAACTAACATTAACAAACACATTGATAAATGATGTGGGAAACATATTTCTCATTGTTAGTTTATCTTCGCTAATCCATTAACTAATGACATATATTTGTCAAACAGACCGGCTCTTGTGTGGTGGGGTTTTTCAGCACACACACACACACACACTCTCTCTCACACACACACACACACACACACACACACACACACACACACACACACACACACACTCTCTCTCACACACACACACACACACACACACACACACACACACACACACACACACACACACACTCTCTCT
>FLSR01000308.1:411809-472479 GCA_900092035.1 Leuciscus waleckii | reverse complement strand
TGTGTACTTACGATGGGGAATTGTTTAATTTGGACTCTGTGCATGCTCTTTGAGGTGGTGACCATAGACCTGCATTATATGACTGACGGACAAGAACGGTTTGACCTAAAAATATCAAAATTGAAACTACTGTGGAAACAAAGACACCTACATCTTGGATGCCCTTGAGGTAAGCTAAAACATACCAAAATTTAATTTCAAAGTGAACTATCCCTTTAAAGATCTCTTATCTCTTACGCCCTGTGGCTCCCCACTGCCCCCTAGCATCACCCGCCAGTATACGCAGGTTTAAGTGACATTAACATAGACATCTACACTTAATAAATGGTAACCAACAATACATAATAACAATAAAACATATTAATAACAATACATAACAGTATTTGAATCTATGTTAGTTAATAAGAATACAGCTGTTCATGTTAGTTCACAGTGCACACTACTTGGGGAAATGATCAAATTACATTTGTGGCAAAATATATTGAGTGTAACTTTTCAAGAAACTATGCAGTGTCTTAAACAAGAAGATTTTACCTGCAATTTATCTTTTTCAGTTGCAAAGACATTTTTTTATCAATTGTTTCAATTTCAATTCATATTATCATTAGTTTCTTGAAAAGTTACACTCAGTATACATAGCCTAGGTGAGATTGGCAAAGAACAAAAAAGCAGGAAAATATACGGCAAAATATTTAGAATATATATAGAGTTATCTTTTGTTGAAAGCTTAAAAGTAAAAAGCTATTATTTTGTGCAGCAGATCCATGTCCGCTCACGCGTAAAGAATTGGAAACACTCGATCTGCGCCAGTGGACGTGCACCGTTATGAATGCCTGTGCGGCAATGTGACACAACCATAGACATCATATAGATAGACGCCCTGTCGACCGCTACTGCCTACTGGTGTGGACGGGCCGTGGGGCCGCCATCTTTTTTCATGTGGGTTTTTTTGCTGCAAAGGTCATTCATGTAGCTATGATACAGGACACATGGTTCAGCGTATTTTAATATTCATAGTAGGCTTAACAGTAATATAATATTCTGATATAAGATATAAAGTGATCAGACGTCCAAAATCAAAATATGTGATGTAGGATATAAGATATTTTATAAATCAACACACACAAAAAATATGATAAAGAAGCAGAAACAGATTACAGCAGTAAAGTAGGATATTTTAATAAGTTGAAGAAACGTGTGAATTACATTGCTTCCTGATATCACGTGCGCAAACACAAATAACCTATATTTATAAATCAGTTATGTCCGGTGTTGTGCCAAATTTCGACCCCCTGCCAAATTATTACCCCCCTCGTTGAAGTCAGTACCTGATTGCCTAATCCTAACCCCACCCCTAATCCTAACCCCTCCCCCGCAACTAATCCTAACCCCTCCCCCACTAGAGATGCGCGGTTGGCGGTTACAGCCGCGGACTCCGCGGATAACCCGCGGATCGGGCGGATGACGTGACGAAAAATAATATTTTAATTCAATTTGGGCGGGTGGCGGGCGGTTGAACCAATCAAATGAAAAATATTATGTATACAGCAATCAGCGGATGGCGGGCGGGTGCGGTTTTGAAAATTGGTCAAAAACGTTGGTGCAGATGGATGGCGGACGGATGATGAGTTTTGTGATGCGGTTGCGGATGAAATAATAGCCCATCCGCGCATCTCTATCCCCCACAACTAATCCTAAACCTACTAATGCTAGGGGGGTAATCATTTGGCGGGGGTCGAAATTCGGCACTACACCGGTCGAACAATGTATGAATTAACTTCAGATTGGATTGTGCTGGTAATAGGCACTTACTTAACGCTAAAAGTAAGTTTCGTGCGTCTAAACAAGTGCTTTCGAACTTCTTTCTGATCTGAATGGTGTGTGGAAAACACTTGAGTTGAGGGAGGGAGAAAACACTTGGGGGAGACTTCTCTGTGTCTAGAACGCAACTGAATGCCTTTACAAGCGTCTCAATACTTGAAAAACCACAGGAAACTACTTTTAAACACGAAATTACTTTAATCTCGAAATGCTAGATTTTCTTTCGTTCTTTCTTTTTTTCGTTGCGGCTCAGGGCTTCCGTAGGCTATTCTGATCATGCTATGACATGTTCTCATTAGTGCAGCGGGCTCTAGGGCAGTATTTTCTAACCATTGGGGGAGTTTTATGCGAATGCGTTTTACAATAATGTCACTTGCCAGGTCATGTAAGGGCTCTAGACTACAGAATTTATTATACTTGTCAAAACGAAAATAGGAACTCCACTATGTCTCTCTTTACATTTATTACAAAATTCCTGGCACACTTTAGATAACCTTCCGCAGCGAGTGCAGGCTCTTTGGTGGAGCTCTGCTTTGAATGAAGTTCCATCGTGACAAATGAAGACATGAATCAGAGGCACAAAAAACGCTGACAGCGGTGAGCGATCATTATGTTTACCAATACCGAACCGTGCTTTACGCACGACCCGAAAAAAAAAAGGATTTGCATGATTTATGAGAGCATTATTTTCAGGTCGGAAAAGCCGGATTTCCGGATTTATCCGGAAGAATCACACCCCTGAGTATATTTTGCCACGAATGTAATTCGATACTCTTGGACTCCACCAGCTATCCTTCCTTCATTGCCATACGGAGAGGGCAAGTACACGACTGATGACATGTCAATTGTTTGATCCTGTATGTGTATACTTACTATTTTAAATCTCTGTTTAAAGGATGGAAAAACAATCTTAATTATTTGGAGGATTAATTAATTAAAGTAATTAAAAACACAATTGCAACCAATACATTTAATAGAAGTGGTTGCAACTTTAAATGTAATGGAAATAAAGAATTTTCAATATAACAATATAATAGCATGGAACACTTTTAAGAAAACAAATACACCACAAAACAGTAATAAATCATACTCTTTATATCAAACATCCATAATCGGTCAGGAAAACCTGAGAGAACGGCAGGTGTAGCTTTTAGCTTTAGGAAGCGGAAGTTCAAAGGTCATCAGTGAGAGTTTGAGTGCAGATCTGCTGGACACAGGTTTATCTGTCTCTAAAAACATGATCTGATCCACGGTCAGTGCAGGTGATGTCTAATCACTCCAACAATATTCTCAGGAAAGTATTAAGCAATAATGGGTCTTAACAATAGATCATTTTGTTTTAAATCTGAAATGAAGAGACATTATTGAGAGTGTTTGTTCTGCAACAGCAATGTCAAAGTCAGTTTCAATTCAATTCAGTTCAATGTCAGATACTTTATTGCTGTGATTGTGTCTACAAACAATATTGGCAAATCATTACTAAACATACATGAAATATACAATATAACAACAACAAATATTAAAGCATTAGAAAAAGGTGTTAATCAATGACTAAAATAATATCAAAAACAATATGTCTGTAATGTAATGTATACTGTAAAATAGACATATCAAGACAAGAACAAAATTATTTGGTTCCCTTTCAGTCGCTCGCGTTCGACATAACCCTTCAGGGAACGAGGGTTACATCAGTAACCGAGACGTTTTCTCCATCACCTCATTATATTGTCTTTTAAAACAAATACAGAATCACTGCAAACATTTCAAAGGAAAAATAGAGAACTAGATACGATAGAAACATGGGCAAATATCTATAATTATCTCATTGAATGCTGTTCACTCAGACACACATTTGGAAACTCATGTTTTTCCACTTTTAAGAATTATAGACTAAGAATAATAACTATAAATTGGAAAAAAGGAGTTAAAAGGTGAAATAAATCAAAACGATTATATTTTAGCTTCTTCTAGTATCCTGCACTTTACAGAACTGCACAGTATGCTTTTCCTCAAGACAATGTCTTCATGTCTCCACATGGGATGTTTTTTATTCAGTTTTGGAGCATGTTGAACACACACGACCGCTGCTTCTCTGTGGTATTTGTTGTGCATTTATAAAAAGTAGTAATAATAATAATGAAAAGTTTCAAGGACACATGTATGGTCAAACAAGCGTTCCCTCTTCTCGTCTACAGATGATCAGTCCATCCAAACACACACCGTAAGAGAAGATCAAACTCGACTCGCTGTGTTCAGTGTAATACAGCACGATCACTGTGATCAGTGTGTGAGCCGCTGACTTTGACTTCTATCCAGTCTTCGTTTCTCCATTTCACTTTCCATGTTTCGTCCGTTATTTCCTCTTTGATTTCCGTTCTCGAAGATCAGCCCAGAGTCTCTCTGAATATCTTCAATTTTCACTTTGTATGGTTCCAAATTGAATTGTTTCATATGTTTTCGGGAAATTTTTGGAGTGACCTGTTTATAAAGAAATTTCTTATTGGGCACCTTATAGCATTCTGGTGCTAGTACTTTCCCGTCATTATTCTCCACAATTATCACCTTGAATAAGTGAGTTGGCACTGCTTTCCCTCCCACAAACTCATATTTTACGTGCTTTTCGCTTTCATTTATATCCTCAATATCCTTTGACTCGCTGTCGCTTGATAGGTAAAGTGGTCCAGTGTACACATGGACGTTACGGACTTTGTCTTCCTTAGCTATTTCCCGACAATATTCCTCCAAATCATTCCACGTGCCACAGTTAAAGTCATGCTGTTGTGGTATAACGTTGCTCAGCAAATAAGTGTCATCAAGAGCTCGCTGACACCATCTGTGATTGCCAGCCGCAGCGAGATGACCTCGATCGTATCCCGTACCCGAATACGTGTTCGTAGACGGCTGGAAGAGTGGATGAACTGAAGCATCCTGTATAAAGTCTGTTCTCTTATCTACATTATTTTCAGGTAGAGTACTCTTGTACTGCATACATAAAGGTAGAGCACTATGGAACAGTATATTTGCAGTACTCTTGTTCAGTTTATTTTCAGGTAGAGTACTCTTGTTCAGTTTCTCATACACCCATGCAGCATTCCTGGTTTGATTGTTATATAACGTAATGTAATAATTCTTTTGGAGTATTTGAGTAGGTGAAGGAACTTTGTCTACTAATTTATATTCGTTAGTCTGAGAGCGTTTTATGATGTCCTCTGCAACTCTATCTGATCTATAGCATTCTTTTCTGTTAATCATCTCTGAGAATGGGATGCGTATGTAGACAGGTTTATTAGCACTGGGATTATGAACTGGTTCATTAGGATTAGCACTGGGATTATGAACTGGTTCATTAGGATTAGCACTGGGATCTCCTCCAGACTGCTGTCTCTCCTTCTTCACTCAGCTGTGCTTCTCTTTCATTCTCATCATAACCATGACTTATTTTCATCACCTGGAATAATATAGCAAGTGACCAGCATTTTCTTCTTCCTGAGAATGTGTACATTGTTTGTGTTTTTCTCCAAGCTCTGTTGATGAACTTAACTGGCCAGCAATCAGGCAGTGGTTCAGTAGTATCATAATACTTTTGATATTTCTTTGTAATATCTTTTTCATATTCTTTAAAGTGAGAAAACTTTTTAAAATATGACGATACATTCTCAGCTATGTCATCTAGTGGGACATCCTTTTCTTCCTCTTTCCTGGAAGCATTTTTATCCCTTCCAAAACATCTAGGATCGGAGGATTTACGTTTGTTTTCACGCATCTTAAGACAGATGTAGAGCTAAAAGGGTCTTCAAGGCCGGGATAAAATAATGTATTCTTCTGGAAAATAAAAAAAATAACTTTGTTTCAAAATTCTCCTCAATTTCAAGGCTTAATTTCATTCAGAAGAAAGGGAAATATTTACTCACGTCAACAGACTGTAATCTGTCAGATGAACAGAAACTTCTGCTGCTCTGATTTCACTTCAGTTCTTCTGACCTACACAAAAACAGACACAAACACAAACATATTATGTATTAAAGCAGAACAACTTTAGACTTAAGACCAAAGCAGTTACTGAAATAATGATTAATCATAACATGTTTGTAAAATATTTCGTCATACAGAATAGCATTGTCACGGTTCGCCGGTTTATGGATCCTATATGTAGTCTTGTGTTTGTCATGTTCATTGCTGGATCGTTGTCACTGGTTCTCTGTGTCTCGCTGTCTACGCAGTTCATCTATCCAGTTCCTGTTCTATCGGACTATCCTGCCTTCAGTGCCCGAGCACAGGACGATTTGCCTAGTGGTGGGCAGATCGAGGCTTCGTGAAGCAATGAAACTGTTGAACCAAATGGGCCATATTGTGTGGAGGCTTCGAATCAATCCGACACCCGTCTCAACGGTGATACCTAGTGGTCACTTGCAGGTGTGATCTAAACAACCTTGACGAGCCATTAAAAAAGTGTTGGTTTTTTTATTATTGTATTTTTCTAATATGTGAAGCTTGTAACCTGTAGGCTCCTCACTGTGCATAATGTTATTTTGGTCCTGCAAAACGAATAAAAGAAATCAAGCCACAATGTCTCACTTTTTTAGAGATTTTTATTAAAAAATATTAATTTCTCTGCTGTGGAAGGACTTAGCCTACTTCTTTTTTTACAGATAATTTCTCTAGCCTTTGAAAAAATCCCCTCACAAGGGACACTTGTTGCTGGCATGCAAAGATATTTCTTAGCTAGGACATTAAGTTCAATTTCCAAAAGATGATTTTTTATTCCTCTTTTTAGTCAACTTTAGCATGGGTGTCTAAACATATGCATAGCACTGTATTGTGATGAAAGTGTACTTACTTTAAAGGGATAGTTCACCCAAAAATGAAAATTCTACCACCGTTTACTCACCCTCAAGTTGTTCCAAATCTGTATGAGTTTCTTTGTTCTGCTGAACACAAAGGAAGATATTTCTTCCTTTATCTAGTGTCTCTGGTAGCTTCAAACTATAAGAGTAGCACTTCACAGTCAAAACAGTTTTAGAGATAGTCAAAAAAAACCTGGAGGTCACTGATGTTTATATACATGAGAGTCATAGAATATTATAGTCATATAGTTTTATTTAATCCAATTTGTTCTCTTTTACCCTTGTTATGGACTAATATTAATACACTTTAGTAATGACACATTTTGTTGTTTTCTTCCAGCAGTTCTCTGAATCTTTCACTACAGCATTAGTGTTGCCTGTTCCCAATAAAGTGTGTTTAAATTATTTCTACCGTTTGGTTATTATCTCTTAATCTTCATCAGAGAAGTATATCACTATGAAACTCTTCACGTGTCACACGATTGGCTCCTCACTGTAAACGTCACATGTAGATTTGCAAGTGCTCAACAAGAAAGCCAAAGCCTGTTGAGCGGGACATTTTAAAGCCAGTGTCGTGATTCCAAGATCAAGCCTTCTGCATCGCTTGCACTTTGTGAAGGTGCATCGTAATACAGGCCAGAGGTTTACTATCCCAGACTATAGACTGCAACCTGTGAGTATCAATTCAAACAAGCTTTTTTAATATTTGTGTAAAATGTACATAAAATGCTGTCATTATTGCGCTCCCTCACGCTGTCCGAACCCGAATGAAGAAGATGTTTTAAAGAACGTCCCATCTGCTTTGATGTCGTTGATCTACTAGCCTCTGGTGTCTGAGAATCACCAACGAGTTTTTACAACAGTGTTGTCAAATGTGTAAATTCATCATGCCCCAAAACAAAGGTGAGGAGGTTTTACAATTGTGATGCAAATTTGGTCCTGTTGTTGTAACAGGGAGCCAGCATGAGAATGTGAGTATGAGGTCACACCAATGTTTCAGTTAAGGAGCATGATAAAAGTACAAATTACAGAGTTACTGAATCCTGTTGTGAGGAAAGCATTTTCATGGTTAATGCAAACTGTGATTAACATTATGGCCACATGGCGATTCTATGCTCCTTTACGTGGTTTAACTGCAGCTATATGGAAAAATAGCAGGGTTTTCCACTAAGGAGACAAACAAATTCAACATAGTGACACATGCAACTTGAAATTGCTATGCAATTCCAGTAAAACAGTTATTGTAGTTTACACAGGATACATGGCCTAGAATTCATATCATCTACAACCTTTTAACCTAAGTGTTTCATACAACACTTACAGTGAAGCAATCATGTGTCTTAAAGAATAAACTTAATTAGCCAATGTGCACATTGTAGTAGCACAAACAGCTATAAAGTGTGTTCTATGAGCATAATGTGTTACGCACAATTACAAATTTGAAAATACAACCAGGATCATTGCAATTTGGATATAAATATGCATATAATGCCATTTTTGTACAAGCTAATGTAACCACACTGGATAGTACATTAACATTAGCTCAAATGATCTATAGGGAATTTTAATAATTAATCAGGAATATGATTAATATATTGCATATTACAGTTACATTAAATTATCGAAGTTGAAAATAGATCGATTGTATATGAATAATCAATCACAACGAATTATAATTCCTCATTCATATATCAATAGTCTTCTTTCAGATCGATTATATGAGATAACCCTTAATGAAAATTAATGTAATTATCAAACAGTTGTTTGTCCAGCAAACGGCCTTTAGATTAACTTATCAACCTCTCAATAAAGTTATCACTTCTGTTACGTCCAAAGCCGTAAGGTTCTGTTTGTGTGTGTTCAGCTGTGCTGCTTTCTCTTTTTCTCTATCCCTGTCTCTCTTCATAGGAGAAATGGTACAGATAATCAGTGGCCTGCTGTGATTGGATGCTGGGAGTATTTAAACTGCAAACACCATCAGAGCAGTGTTGGTGGTGGCTTGACTGTGTGCAGCAGTAGCAATGAGGTCCCATCTTCAACCCCAGACCTGAGACTTTGTTGAAGCCAGTAGTGAACAGTGTATCTCTACCTTATATTGTGTGTACTACTTAGTGAAGTTGCTTTCTCTTTTTAGTCTCTTTCTGTTTCACTCACTGATTGAGACTTTAAAGGCAGAAGTGAGTGTTGCCTTTAATGGTTAATCATTGTTTGACTTAATGCATCATTTTCTCTTTGTTTATTTGAAGCTTGATACTTAATCCCTTATTTCTTTATTTTGTGGGGTTAGTAGGGAGGTGGGTGCCATTTATTTTGAATCATACTTTTTTCTCCTGTTTATGCTAGCAAGGGATTATCTTTATAATTCAAAGAAAGCTGTTTTCTGGCCATGGAAACAACTCTCCTGTCCTTATAAAATGTAGGTTACTGAAATCGTAACAAGATAAAGCATGTAGCTTGGATCAACATTTCATTGACTTTGTGATATGAGCAGACAGAAGAATCAACAGGAATATATTGGATTTTAATAATTGAACTAATAATACATCGAACTACGAGTATACACAGAGTAAATCCATGTATTTACAACAGAAACAAACAGACGAAAACATTACCAAACGAGCACAAATTAAAAGAGGATGAGAGAGGAATGAACGAGAGAAAATGAAAGTAAAATGTGCGATCAGAGAGAGATCACAGTTGGCTATAGCAAAAATCACAGACCAGGTAACCTTTGAGAAAGACAACAAGAAATCAAATCACCTTAGGCAGGGACAGACAACCTTAAACGAATTAAAAGCTTGATTATACTTGCACATAGTCTGTGGTGTTGCTGAGGCAGGCGCGTGTATGGGCCTTTTGGAGCTAGGCGTGTTCTCTCGTGTCTTCCGGGGCGAGTGCGGTCGCGGGACTTTAAAGGGATAGTTCGCCCAAAAATGAAAATTCTGTCATCATTTACTCACCCTCAAGTTGTTTGACCTACTATGACTTCCATAGTAGGAAAAAAAATACTATGGAAGTCAATGGGGTCCATCAACTGTTTGGTTACCGACATTTTTCAAAATATATTTTTTTGTGTTCAGCAGAAAAAAGAAATTCATACAGGCTTGAAACAACGAAGTACACTTTCATCACAATATTTATAAACACACTTAAGTGCACTTTTTTACAAATGCACTTTGTAATAATATCTAATTAAGTTTAACTTAAAGTAAGTACACTTTCGACAATATTTCTAAACACACTTAAGTGCATTTTTAAAAATGCACTTTGTAATAATGTCTAATTAAGCTTAACTTAAAGTACACTTTCATCACAATATTTATAAACACACTTAAGTGCACTTTTTTACAAATGCACTTTGTAATAATACCTAATTAAGTTTAATTTCAAGTAAGTACACTTTCATCACAATATTTCTTAACACACTTAAGTACACTTTTTAAAAAATGCACTTTGTAATAATGTCTACTAAAGTTTTACTTAAACATACATTTTAAATAAGTATGATTTTATAGTGTTTAAAGTTTTAAAGTTAAAGTTATAAGTTATTAAAGGACATTTATTTTGATTTATTGACTAATATATACTAAATAAAATAACAATTTTAATGGAAAACATGGAAAATAATTGACTTTAATTTCAACTCCAAAAGTGTTGTCCAAAATCAATTTGTTAATGTATTTTAAATGTGTTTTGTCTATAATATATACTGTGTGTGTGCATTATGCAGTTGAAATGTATTTTTCCAATAGGCTACATCTGCTTATACAGTATAATCCAGTACAACTTATTGTTGACATTTTTATCACCAGCCCCTGCTCTATGAACTCAACTAGTGTCAGCTTTCTACATAATATTTGAAAATAAAATGTAATATAGCCTATGAGAGGAGCCTAATAGTAATGTGTTGTACTTTACATCTGTGAACAGAATACTTTCAATAAGCATTAGTTGTAACTTGAAAGCTATTCAAATTATATTTATTTACCAAACAATTCTTAACTTTGACAGAGTATTAACTATCTATCTACATTTATAAACGGTTCTGGTCTCTCCTTAGTCGGACACCTCGGAGGGCATTAACCCGCTTATACCATGGTCATTTGCCAGATTAAATTTTTTAAGACCATTAATTTATATTTCAATGCGTTTTACAATTGAAATCTAAATTTGTTTTCTAAACAATAACTGTATCCCTGTTTATGCCTGAGGGGTTTGACTAATGCCTGGAACAATCATTCCCATCCCAAAAGGTTCTTATGCAACGCAAATAAACAATTGCGCCACTGACCAGAAAAAAACGAGTCTAAAGTCAGTGGTGCATTGCGCGTACATTCAGATGCTATTTTAAGCACGCATGCTTGGCCATAATACAGAGTGTGAACAACGCGCATACACTGTAGATGATTCTCTCATCTACACAGATGCATTTTCCTTTTTGCAAATGATACATTATTATAAGGAAAAATATTAAAACACGAGGGAGATCATTGTTGTGTCCATGACGATGGGAAAAATAGGCATAAAGCTTACACATTACCCAAATTATATATGCATGTTTAACCGAAGCTAATTTGGGTGGGTTTGTCCCATCTCCAATGTCACTTCTATTTCTTTTACGGCCCTGACGAGAACATCGATCTCCTCGGCTGTGAACCGATTCTGAAGCGCGCCTGGTAAATGCGCCGTTATAATAGTATTGCGCCATGGAACAAGCGCACCTCGTTCATCATGCTCTTAAAGGGAATGTGATATGACGCTCTTATTGGTTTGGTTCCCGTTACGCCCAAACCACACCTATGAATAATGAAGCAAATTCAGACCAACCCCTTTTGGATTTGTGTCAAGCGCAAGAGTCATTTATCCCGCCGGTTAAATAGCAACAGCGCCGAGATCCGCCCACAAAGTTACTTGTGCGTTTGACACTTGCATTTCAGATCGTTAAAATAGGGCCCTGTGTTCCAGAAGTTCATGGGCTTGTCCAGGTGCTGTTTAGCATATTGTATTGCGCAGTAATGACTTTTTCTGGCAACCCGACCTACTGTTGTTTAGGTGCCTCCTTATTGTGGATCTTGAAGCATTCACACCACTTTCTTGCAGTGAAACCTGTATTTCCCCTGAAGTAGCTTGAGGGTTTTGTTCTTTGCATCCTAAACAATTTCTCTGGTAGTTCAGGCTGAAATCGCCAGAGCCAGAAAGCTAACGCTATGCTAGCAAGATTGAGAGGTAATAACATTGTTGGAAAACAGTAAATATAAGTTGACAGTATGTTTAACAACAAGACAAGCTAGCTATCCAGCCATGTTATTGTTCCCAAATTAATATGAAGATTTTCACAAACAAATTATCCGCCTTGTTTGCCGTTACTGTCGGCCGCAGCCTGAAGTAGCGACCTGAACAATGAATGAGATGTGTGATAACGTTAATCGCTGTGAAACAAAGTCAGTTCAAAGTGTACCCAGAGAAGGTTAGAGCCTAGTATCGAGGCTCTTTGGTGCAACTTACTTCCTGCAGCTTGTGTGTTAGCGCCATCCAGTGGTGTTCAGAGGGCGAAGCACTAAGGACTACACCAGTGTTGGAAATAACAGATTCACATTCATATCTAGAACAGTAAGCCGTCAGTTTAACCAGAACTCTGAAATTCATACAGGCTTGAAACAACATGAGGGTGAGTAAATGATGACAGAATTTTCATTTTTGGGTGAACTATCCCTTTAAAGGTCCTTTGAAAGCGACGTTACTAAAGAAATAATTCAGGCTAAGTTCAGTTTCCCTCGTAGATGGAAATGAACAAAGGAGAATATGAAAAACAAAGACAAAAGACTAAAAGAAAAGAAAAGCAAAACGGAGATAACTCCCTATTAAGGAGTTCTGGAACCGGGAACCTCTCACATGACGAAGTGCTCGTGCTTGTGTCCTTAAGGAAGAGGAGCTTGCACTTCCATCTCTTCCGTTGAGCGCGGTCGTGGGAATTTCAAAAGAGTCTTTTTCTTTGAGTTGAAGTTGCCGGCTACGTTCGCTTCACTGAACGTAGGGAGAGTCCCAAGACAAAAATAAAGAAAAGACTTAAAGAAAAAGATAAACGGAGAACGCTCCTTAAAAGGGAGCCATGGATCGTCTCACTGACGAAGAGGGTTCGTAAAAGTGCTCTCTGAAGAACTCTAGGTCGGTCTTCTTATGGAAAGACTTAACGTACACCTACTTTGTGTACGCGGACCAATCATCTTAGAGCATCTCGGGCGGGAAGATTTTGAGAAGATTTGCTCAAGTCATATGAAATGTGTCAAATGATACAAATTACCGCTGTTGGTTATCGAAATTCAACTCTGTTAGATTGAGAGAATTACAGAGATATAAAACACGTCATATGAAGATTATAGGAATACAAAGTTACATAAGATATGCATATCACAAGCATTTTAAAGTTCGTTCCTTCAAATAAACGTCATAAACGAAGTGAATATAAACTGGGAAACACACAGGAGTATATGAAATATGACATGCTTATATTCTAAGTTTAATGTTCAAAGTTCGTGTATGTGTGTGCGTTAATGTGTGTGTTGGAATGTCGGTCGCCTTATTCTCTTGCAGAGAGCTGGATGAGCTGCTGCAGCTTGGTGGTCATAAACTTTATGATCTAGCACTGAGGTAGGGTTACAAACAAAAGGACGTTTGTGTGTGTGTGTGTGTGTGTGTGTGTGTGTGTGTGTACTCGTCTATCTATCTAAGTGAGGACCTTGGTGTCGTTACACATTCACTAACAGGGGACCGTTATGGTAAATCAAGGTAAACTAAGATAAAATCATGGTAAACTATGTAAATCATGCTAGAATCATAGTAAATAATACTAGAATGTGGTAAATTGTTGTGGGAGAAGCTTATTTTACTAAAATGGCTTTAACTCAAGAAGTAAACGAGATATCTTCACCAAACTCAGTACACATGTGAATGGGTTCAATTTGAGGTCACAGTAAACAATTTTATGGAGATCGGACCACAGGTGGCACTATAACTGTTAAACAGCTTTAAAACCATATATTCCCATGGTAAACCTGTATTGGCTGTAAATTGTCTTTTCCATCTATGATGTCAGTGATTATTACATGCTTGCTAAATAAAACTTAACTTTTGATGGTTTTGTGCTTAAAGGCCTTAAAGGCCTTAACTGCTTGAACCCCGATAAATGCTGCTTGCAGCTTTAATTAATGTTGTATTCTTGTAAACTCCAGCAATACATTCCATTCACAATTTAGTGGAATTTTATTTGTATTGTATAAGGGACAGACACAGGTTACATATATTTTACTTCTGGTGAATATAATACATTAATCTTGTTTTTATATGTACTTTGTATTAACACCTTATTTGAAAACCGGACGTAGTCCCATGTGTATCATTTTGCTAACTTTGCTAGTCAGTCCATCGCTTACTTGATCTGGGCCATTTGAATGCATTTACATTGCCAGTATAAGAGTGCACTACAATTTTAGTGTCCGCTGATTTGACTGCAGTCCAGAGAGGCTCATTGATATTGAGGTCAGGTGACTGCGATGGCCTCTCCAGAACCTTCACTTTGTCTGCTGTAGCCACTGAAGGGTTGACTAGGCCTTGTGCTTCGGATCATTGTCATGTTGGAAGGTCCGAGTGCGTCCCATGCACAGCTTTCAGGCTGATGAGTGCAAATTGTCCTCCAATAGTTTCTGAAAACATGCTGCATTCATTTTGCCATCATCTTTTGCCAAAACATCAGAGAATCACCTCCGTGCTTCACATTGTGGATGGTGCACTTTTCATCTAGGCCTTTGTTGACTCCTCACCAAACATTTATGGTTGTGACCATAAAGTTCAATTTTGGTCTCATCACTCCAAAAGACTTTGGGCCCTATCTTGCACCCAGCGCAATTGACTTTGTAAACCGACACATGAATCATTCATATTTTGCACCCGCGCAAAGCGGACTTTTCCCTCCACAGACAGACGCCGGCAAACTAGGTAATGAACTTGCGCTCCCTGGGCGGTTCAGATGCTCCGGTTATCCGATTATGGCGCAAACAATCACTGGTGCAATTTTGCAGTTCCAGAAAACAATTGCGCCACTGACCAGAAAAAAAAACTAGTCTAAAGTCAGTGGTGCGTTGCACGTACATTCAGATGCTATTTTAAGCGCGCATGCTTGGCCATAATACAGAGTGTGAACAACGCGCATACACTGTAGATGATTCTCTCATTTACACCAATGCATTTTCCTTTTTGCAAATGATACATTATTATAAGGAAAAATATTAAAACACGAGGGAAATCATTGTTGTGTCCATGACGATGGGAAAAATAGGCATAAAGCTTACACATTTACCCAAATTATTATATGCATGTTTAACCAAAGCTAATTGGGTGGGTTTGTCCCATCCCCAATGTCATTTCTCTTTCTTTTACGGCCCTGACGAGAACATCGATCTCCTCGGCTGTGAACCGATTCTGAAGCGCGCCTGATAAATGCGCCGTTATAATAGTATTGCACCATGGAACAAGCACACCTCGTTCATCATGCTCTTAAAGGGAATGTGATATGACGCTCTTATTGGTTTGTTTCCCGTTATGCCCAAACCACACCTATGAATAATGAAGCTACTTCAGACCAACCCGTTTTAGATTTGCGTCAAGCGCAAGAGTAATTTATCCCGCCGGGTTAAATAGCAACAGCGCCGAGATCCACCCACAAAGTTACTTGCGCTTTGCGCCTGACACTTGCGTTTCAGATCGTTAAAATAGGGCCCTATGTTCCAGAAGTTCATGGACTTGTCCAGGTGCTGTTTAGCAGTTGTATTGCGCATTATGACTTTTTCTGGCAACCCGACCTATTGTTATTTAGGTGCCTCCTTATTGTGGATCTTGAATCAGTCACACCACTTTCTTGCAGTGAAACCTGTATTTCCCCAATTTTCCTGACCAATTTTTCTGGTAGTTTAGGCTGAAATCGCCAGAGCCAGAAAGCTAACGCTATGCTAGCAAGATTGAGAGGTATTAACATTGTGTACAGTTGGAAAACAGCAAATATAAGTTGACAGTATGTTTAACAAGACAAGCTAGCTATCCAGCCATGTCATTGTTCCCAAATTAATATGAAGATTTTCACAAACAAATTATCCGCCTTGTGTGCCGTTACTGTCGGCCGCAGCCTGAAGTAGCGACCTGAACAGTGAATGAGATGTGTGCTAACGTTAATCGCTGTGAAACAAAGTCAGTTCAAAGTGTACCCAGAGAAGGTTTAGAGCCTAGTATCGAAGTTCTTTGGTGTAACTTACTTCCTGCAGCTTGTGTGTTAGCGCCATCCAGTGGTGTTCAGAGGGCGAAGCACTGAAGGACTACACTCAGTGTTGGAAATAACAGATTCACATTCAGGAATTTCAAACTAAAAGAACAATGGCCAAGCATCAGGGAGAGTGAATCCTTTAACAAAGAAACCTATTAAAGCAACATAACGCTAATCTTTGGTATTTTTTGTAATTTGGTGCCCCGTACAGTTTCAGAGTGTTATTGACTTCTACAGTGCTGTCATAAATATAGACAGCTGTACACATGCATTTGTTATGATTTCATAACTTACAATCAAATGCTAGCGAGACGACAACTAACAGCCATAAATAGGATGGTTGCGTTGTGAGTCTTGAACGTGCAGCGTTTAGAACATGAGTCCTCATCACTGTAACACTGTGCTGACTTATATTATTAGAGCTGTTTATTTTAACCTGTGTCAATTACTTACCATGTGCAATTTCTTCTGTTCTCAAATGGCATTGTTTTATTTAGTGCAATTTCTTTACTATGCATAATTTATGTTAAGTATGGTAAGTGCAATACGTACATTACCTACAATACGTACGATATATAAGGGTATGTGCAATATCCCCTCAAATATTGGACGGTCTCTTGTATTTTTTTTATTTTCTTTTTGTCTATTGTATATTTATGTCCTAAAGTACATTGTTGTCTTGTTATATACTGTCATCAATTGTACTGTCACTTGTACAAACTGAATGAAATGATAAGTTATGAATGGGTTTGTATGTACCTGTTGCCAGCAATTTTGCCTAAGACAAATTTCCTTCAGACACGATAAAGTTTATCTTATCTTATGATTATGTTGTGTTGTCTGTGTTGCAGTCATGGCATTCCCTCGGCTGTCTGCCTCCATGCTGTTGGCTTCATTAATCCTTCTTCTCTACTGGACGACATCCTCAGCTCGGTCACATGACCCCCCATCTTCCGTTGTCTCACCACCCTACAGGGTGAAGAGAGACCAGGCTTTTGAAAACAGAGACAAAGTGCGTGGATCTTTTGAACTGGTAAACAGCTTCCTCACTGTCTTCAAAGACAGTTCTGAAGCGATTGTAAAGAGTGATCCCAAAAAGGTGTCAGATGTCATAAAGAGTTCCCCATCGGCGCGACTGGAAAGAGTATTATCAAAAAGTTTACAGATGCCATTAAGAAGCTCGCCAACGTCGCCAGCTTGGCGCCTGGCTTCGGAGTTCTGGTTGCCTCTGTTGTCAACATTGTCTTCATTTTCATCCCTCAGGATGACCCCGTGCTGAATGCGGTGCGGGAAGAGTTTAAAAAAGTGAACAGGAAGTTGGACTCTATCTCCATCCAGATCTCCAACCTGGCAACAGACGTAGAATGGTTTAACTACGCCAGCGTCTACTCTCAAGACGAGCTCCGCATCCTCAATGCCTGGAAGAAGTACAATGACCTTCTTCAGATTAGTCAGTTGGTACAAAATGAAGAGCAGAAACTCCGACTGGCAGAGATATTCGTCAACTACTACGAGAACACAGGAACTGAAGCCAGTGTGGCCAACCTCTACATTACCTGACGGTCGAAGACACGTCTCTCAGTGGAAACCTCAATGAACTACTGAGGAAGAAGTTTAAATGTGACTTTCAAGATATCAGTAAATATAACATCTATTTCAGCAGTTTGCTGTGGAAGGGGATGGTGCTGAACCAGTTCTACTGGAAACTGGTCGGGTTGAATTCATCAGGTATAGAAGCCAGCCACACCCAGATGTTCAAGAACGTCTATGAGGCTCAGAAATCAGCTCTGGAATACTGCCTGACCAACCACATGAAGTATGTGAAGGAAGACGTGGTGGAGATCAAGAAAGGACTCAGTGATGCCAACAAAACAGCCATCGCTTATAAGGTAAAAGAGTTTCTGGATAATAAGTACACCTGGTACAATTGGGTGGTGCTGGTGTACTACACAAACGAGGCTGGTTATTACAAACTATATAATCTGACTAAGATTACAGACTCAGAGGACACGATCACTGTCGCTGTGGGATACACTCTGATAGCAGAAGAAAAATCACCAGTTAAAGAAGCAGCCGATGCTTGCTTTAAAGACACATTGTGTGAAATTAACGACAAAATACATAACTGTGGTTATACCAAATGACGCGTCATCCAATCTTTTATATCTTTAACACACTCTGTCAATTTGGATAATTTAGCGTTTTCATCCGGCTGTGATGAAATATAGATTTGAGTGTCATCAGCATAACAATGGAAACTAATTCCATGTTTCCTTATAAGAGTGAATGCAGGGAGAGTGAATCCTTTAACAAAGAAACCTATTAAAGCAACATAACGCTAATCTTTGGTATTTTTTGTACGCCCCGTACAGTTTCAGAGTGTTATTGACTTCTACAGCGCTGTCATAAATATGGACAGCTGTACACATGCATTTGTTATGATTACGTAACTTACAATCAAATGCTAGCGAGTCGACAACTAACAGCCATAAATGGGATGGTTGCGTTGTGAGTCTTGAACGTGAGCGTTTAGAACATGAGTCCTCATCACTGTAACACTGTGCTGACTTATATTATTAGAGATGTTTATTTTAACCTGTGTCAATTACTTACCATGTGCAATTTCTTTACTATGCGTAATTTATGTTATAGTAGGGTAAGTGCAATACGTACAATATATAAGGGCATGTGCAATATCCTCTCAAATATTGACGGTCTCTTGTATTTTTTTTCTATTTAATTGTATTTTTATGTTCTAAAGTACATTGTTGTCTTGTTATATGCTGTCATCAATTGTACTGTCACTTGTACAAACTGAATGAAATGATAAGTTATGAATGGGTTTGTATGTACCTGTTGCCAGCAATTTTGCCTAAGACAAATTTCCTTCAGACACGATAAAGTTTATCTTATCTTATGATTCCATGTTGTGTTGTCTGCATTGCAGTCATGGCGTTCACTCGGCTGTCTGCCTCCATGCTGTTGGCTTCATTGATCCTTCTTCTCTACTGGACGACATCCTCAGCTCGGTCACATGACCCCCCATCCTCCGTCATCTCACCACCCTACAGGGTGAAGAGAGATCAGCCTTTTGAAAACAGAGAGAAAGTGGATAGATCGTTGGCAGTGGCAAACAGCTTCCTCGCTGTTGTCAAAGACAGTTTTGAAGCGATTGGAAAGAGTGATACCAAAAAGTTGACAGATGTCATGAAGAATCTCGCCAACGTCGCCAGCTTGGCGCCTGGTGTCGGAAATCTGGTTGCCTCTGTTGTCAACATGGTCTTGATCTTCATCCCTCAGGATGACCCGGTGCTGAACGCGGTGCAGAAAGGGTTTGAAGAAGTGAACAGGAAGTTGGACTCTATCTCCATCCAGATCTCCAACCTGGCAACAGACGTAGAATGGTTTAACTACGCCAGCGTCTACTCTCAAGACGAGCTCCGCATCCTCAACGCCTGGAAGAAGTTCAATGACCTTCGTCAGAACAGTCAGTTGGTACAAAATAAAGAGCAGAAACTCCGACTGGCAGAGATATTCGTCAACTACACGAGAACACGGGAACTGAAGCCAGTGTGGCCAACCTCTACCATTACCTGACGGTCAAAGACACGTCTCTCAGTGGAAACCTCAACGAACTGCTGAGGAAGAAGTTTAAATGTGACTTTCAAGATATCGGTAAATATAACGTCTATTTCAGCAGTTTGCTGTGGAAGGGGATGGTGCTGAACCAGTCTACTGGAAATTGGTCGGGTTGGATTCATCAGGTATAGAAGCCAAACACACCCAGATGTTCAAGAACGTCTATGAGGCTCAGAAATCAGCTCTGGAATACTGCCTGACCAACCACATGCAGTATGTGAAGGAAGACGTGGTGGAGATCAGTAAAGGACTCAGTAATGACAACAAAACAGCCATCGCTGTTAAGGTAAAAGAGTTTCTGGATAAGAAGTACACCTGGTACAATTGGGTGGTGCTGGTGTACAACACATACCAGGCTGATTATTACAAACTATATGATCTGATTAAGATTACAGAGGACACAATCACCGTCGCTGTGGGATACACTCTGATAACAAAAGAAAAAGATGAAACACCAGTTAAAGAAACAGCCAATGATTGCTTTAAAGACAAACAGTGTGAAATTAAGGACAAAGTACATAACTGTAGGTTTACTTGGTCTAATCCACATGATAATTCTGGTACACAGTTTAATTACATCTTCACTGAATATGCTAAAGCAACACATGCTGCCTATGGGAAAGAGTTTGCTGTGGCTCCAGAACCCTTTCACCAAAATGACTGTCAGTGGGGTTATAGTACAAGAAAGATTTCCATTTATTACTCCCAGAAGTTGCCTGTCTGCCAAAGTAAAACATGCAGCAACAATGGAACGTGCAATCAGCTGCTGGACTCCAATGAATGGATGTGTGAGTGTCCAGATGGTTACTATGGTGAGAGATGTGAAGAGAGAACCCCCATTGGCACCGCTATAGCGGTTGATATATCAGTTGTACCTGATATCAGCACCATTGACACCAAAATGAAAATGATGGAGGTCCAACTCAAGGGATTCTCAACATCCTCAAATACAAATGTCGTGGCTAGTAGGAGATATCTACAGACCGCTGACGGACAACAGGAACGATGACTTACTGCCAACGGACAAAGTGAACACACATCAACTGACTGAGCATCTGAGAATGGCACCATGAAGGAAGAACAAGTAAACAATGCTCATTAAAGACTCAATTAGTTTAGGCAACAAATCTAGTCTGTAAAACCTCCTTCCAACGGTGAAGCATGTCAGTGTCAGAGATGAGTTGTTTCTTTAGAAAGCTGGAGGATGATGTGTTGATCTGTTGTTCTGTCCTCATTTCCCTGAATGTCTCCAGCTGATCCGCACGACCCAAACTGTCACTATACTATATACTATGTACTATATACTATACATTTCACTATACAGGAAATACACCATTATTAAACATAATCTGATTATTAAAGCCCCATTTTAATCCGACTACAAAGTTTATTTCAGTTTTAAACCATCAACTAAGTTGTTAAAAGCTTGAAGGTCCTGAAAATAGTTAAATATGAATAATGAAAGTTATTTAAGTAACATTATAACAGTTAAGTTGCTGCAGTCTGTTTCAGCTCAGTGTAACTCTGTTGTTTTTGATCTGACCACCAGATGGAGATAATGTGACAAGAAACAAATAAAAGATGTACTGCATTTCGTTGTCTTTGTACTTGTACTCTGCACAATGACAATAAAGTTGAATCTAATCTAATCTAATAAAATAATTACTAACTAAAGACTCGCTCCTAGTTTTTTGTAACTAAACGTGTGATTTGTTTGAATACAATGCACAAACTACAGTGAGAATTGATGACCACCTTCCATATTTTAAATGAATGTTTGGTCTTTTTTCCTTTGTTGTTTTAGACTTTAAAAGGTAACTCTATGCCTCCATGTTTCTGTGTCTGAGTGTCTGATGTGAACAACTATCTGTGAAACTGGTCCAGTATTAAACAAGAACCCAGCTGTAATGTAACCCTACAGGACTAATCTTCAGCAGCAGTTAGAGTCACTGCTGCATGCTACCAGCTGCTATAAGCTAAAGTTACCCTGTGTCTTTAGCTGCATGCTACCAGCTGCTATCATAGATATCATATAAAGACTAGGGCTGGGTTTCCCGAAACCTTCTTAATGCTACGTCGTTCTTAAGTTACACCTTAAGCTGTACCTTATCGTTAATACGTGTTTCCCGAAACGTCTTAGTTAAGTATACCTTCTGTAAGTCAAACGTTCGGAAGGTTGGTCTTGACCGCTCTTAGCTTTACCTTATCACTGTTGCAGGGCTATACGAATATAATTCTGACGTTTTAATACACCCAGACAGTGTTCAGTTAGGCTAATTCAAGTGTTTTCATGCAAAGAATAAACTTGTCATTACACTGATTGTTGTTAGAATTTTAATTATATTATTATATAATGCAATTTTATAAATTTATTTTAATTAAAGAGCGCTTTTAAAGGCCAGTGAAAGCATAGGCTACTGTCAGTTAAGTCCTATTCGGACGCTAATATTGTTTCTCATGGGCTCGTACGGTATTTTAAACATTTACAGGGGTAAGTCTGTGATTTTAGTGCCGTCCGAATCCATATCAGTGTTTTTTCTCACCCAACCCACGTAAATCCCTGGCCAAATTAGTACCTACTGTTTTTTGACAAACAGGTCATACGTTAATTTAATTGCCGCCTGAATCCACATCTCTGAGTTTACAAGAAGAGATTCAAAATTCACTGTTTAAATCCTTTTTGATCACTGCCGAGCACCGTACGTGACGTAGGCTACACTTTTATTTACTGAAATGCTGGAAAGTATTTACAAGAACAATATTTCATCACAGCTCCACCTCAGCGAACAAAAATGGGAAAGAGAAGAAAGCACATACAAAATTAAAATTGGAAATTACAAAATTGGAAATTGGAAAATAGGCAAGGGTATTATAGGCTATTATAGTTTGGATAATTTTTTTAAATATCCCATGAGTCCTAATAAATGCAATTGAAACTATTTTTGAAGTGCTTATTTTATAAAGAACACCGCTTCTCACATAAACAGCCCCTGCACGAGAGAATAATTGATTCTCGAGTCATCGATATCAACAAATTCAGCAGCATCGCCACGGACAGCGCCCGGTAACGTCGCACGTAAGAAGGTATATCTTAAGCGGCTTCCTAAGGTATGGTTCGGGGAACACGCCTAGAAATGGTATACCTTCAGTTAAGCGAACGGCATCACCGGCGGCCATCTTGTCACAGGGAAGCTTTCTGGCGAGCTCTGTGGTATCTGAAGTAAGGTGAGTGATCAGCACGAACACAAATCCTCTTATCTCGCTGAAATCTTGACGGATTTACAAACGGTTTGGTTTCTTACAAACGTTATTAACGTGGCTATACTTCTGAATGCTGGAACATGTTGAAATTGCAGATTTTCTTTTCGAAAAACGACTTAATCGTGCAGCATAGTTCCAGTAGCAGTTTTAACATGAAGTGACATGGCATCTGACGCACAGAAGCCAATAGCACATGTCACTGACTCTCTATGGGTATTGGCACTTCCTGTGGCACATCCGGTCTTCATTGGCATGTGCCAGTGGATATAGTGGCATGTGTCACTGACATTATCACGACACACTGACACATGACACCTGATCGCGTAACATATGTCGCTGTGTGTTGTGGCTTTAATATTTTTAAATCATTTGTTATACACTGATGATATGCTGCATTATGCTTTATTTAAAGGCAGTAACTGTGTAGGTGCTGATGCAGTGAGAGTTACATTAGAGTTTTACAAAGTGTTTCACAAAATTACTCCAGGAAATTCTTGTAACTGCTTTTTTAAATTATGATATTTTACCTTAAAGGGTTAGTTCACCCAAAAATGAAAATTATGTCATTAATGACTCACCCTCATGTCGTTCCAAGCCCGTAAGACCTCCGTTCATCTTCGGAACACAGTTTAGATATTTTAGAATTAGTCCGAGTGAAAATGTATGTACGGTGTACAGTCCATGTCCAGAAAGCTAATAAAGACATCATCAAAGTAGTCCATGTGACATCAGGGGGTTAGTTAGAATGTTTTGAAGCATCAAAAATACATTTTGGTCCAAAAATAACAAAAACTACGACTTTATTCAGCATTGATTCTCTTCCGGGTCTGTTGTCAATCCATGTTCACGACTCGTAAGACGTAAGACTCTGCTGACGTAAGACGCTGAAACTGCAAAAAAACACTGACAAAAAAAATGCAAGTCTTCTTCTGTGTCGAAATCCATGTTTTGTTTACAGCGTGTGTCTCCCTCAGACTGTAAACGAAGCTCGGGCGCACCAGATAAAACGTCAGCAGCGTCTTACGTCAGCAGCGTCACTGCGGAGTCGTGAACGCGGATTGACATCAGAAACGGAAGAGAAAATAATGCTGAATAAAGTCGTAGTTTTTGTTATTTTTGGACCAAAATGTATTTTCGATGCTTCAAAAAATTCTAACTAACCCACTTGTTTTCTTTGAATGGCTAAATGTTTATTGTAAGTTTTAAATATAAAACATATTGCTCTGTGACTGAGGTCTGTCTGTATAAACTCTGCATAGCATGAAACTCGCTGATGATGTATGATGTCTGTGCGAACAGGGTGCGCGAGGGTTTGTAAAAATAATACGTTGACATGCAGTTAAGACATCATATTATTTCATTCGGACCAAATATAAAGATTGGATGAACATTTGATGGTATTAGGCCTTTAGACGGTATATATTTATACAAATAAATTTAGACGGTTTAACATAGTGATTGATATCAGGATATGAGGAGACTTTCAACCAGTATGACAAATAATGTTTCTGTAGAGATTCACCCATTGCACCTTTAACTTATGGGCCGTTTACACGACACCGTTTGCTACTGAAAACAGAAAACTTTTAATGCGTTCTGGCCGTTCATTTACACGATAACAGCGTCTGAGAATGCAAACTCGGAACAGGTTTCAAGTGCAAGTTTTTGAATACGAGTTTTGAAAACAATACTGTTGTCGTGTAAACTTCAAAATATGAATATTGATTGAAAATCATATTAAATATGAAAATTAAGATTAAATGTGAAAGATCATATGTTGCAGCCTCATTAGCACAATAAATTCAAAATAAATGTATTTTAATTTTAATGTATTTATACTAATAAATACAGCTGTTGTTTTCATGAATGTATTTCATACAAAGAGCAATGTAACATTTGACCAGATTTAGAGCTACACTTATTCCCTTTTATTTGCTGGACTCTCTAGATCAATAATTATTGAAAAAAAGTTGAACTTTTGCATTTGGGTGGCTGTAACAGGGTCATTTAGAAAAGGGGTATGGCAAAATACACTAAAAAGCATATATATCATAAATGAAAACTTAGAACTTCACAAAAATTGGTCAGCATATGTGACATAACGTCATTAACAAGCATGCAAAATTTCATGGAGATCGGACGATAGGTGGCGCTATAACTGTTAAAAAGCTTTAAAACCATATATTTCCTATATATGGTAAATTGCCTGTATTGGCTGTGAATGGTGTTTTCCATCTATGATCATATAATGTTCATATTATAATGTTCAAAACCAATGCAGTACAATTCTCTGGACTCTCTAGATCAATAATTATCAGAAAAAGTATAAAAAATAACAGTTAAAAAAGGTGAAAGGTGAAAATTGGTGCAAAGAAGTGGTATTTTACTGCCCCCTGCTGTCATTTCATCATACGACTACCTAATATTGTTATATAATTCATATTTAGACTTTGTAAATGTTAAAATAATGATTTTATAATCACATTTTGTCAAAATTCATCTATTGGAGTATTACTACTGACAATACTGCAGAGACTGAGTTTGCTTGGAGCAGCGTTTACTGTGGACGGACCTGAGGTAATTTTAACATGTAATCTGCACTCATGTAATTAAAGCGTCTTCTCTGTGAAAAAACAAACAAACAAAAAAACAGAGGATATATTTATTTAACTGAATCACAGCCTTTGTGATTTCACAATAGCACTATGGTATATTACGATTGTAAATGGTTTTAAATATCGCATTGTCTTAGAAAACTGTAATTCTGCGGTTGATGGATTCTCGTCTGTAGAATGTGCCACTTCCCGTATTTTGCAGATTACTCGACGGGTAAATTGCAATCGAGGATTTTTTTAAATCGAGTTCTTGACTTTAATCGAGGAATCGTTATAGCCCTATACTGGTAATATAGTTTTATATTATTTTTACTGTTTTATTTTTAATTATTCTTATTTCTTTATTATTTTAATTTCTTCTATGTAAAACACTTTGAATTGCCATTGTGTATGAAATGTGCTATATAAATAAACTTGCCTTGCCTTGCCATTATTAGCCAGCCCTTCGAGAACCACCGCCAGGTCCCAGGTGGGAATCCTGGTACGAGTCATTGGTCTTATCCTCCAGGTCCCGTGGAGGAAACGTACGACCAGCTGATGCCTCCCCAGAGGCCCATCACTCAGAGGAGCATGGAAAGCCGCAATGGCTGCCACGTACACCTTGAGTGTGGACAGGGGTAAACCCAGCAGAGAAGCGGTCTTGGAGAACTCTAGTACTGAAGCCACCGGGCAGTTAAATGGGTCCAACGCACGCTCTCTACACCAAGTGGAAAACACATTCCACTTAAGGCCGTACAACCTCCTCGTGGAAGGAGCTCTGGAACTGAGTATAGAACTCTCGACTACCACTGATAGGCCAGCTTCTAGGTACTGTGCCCCCTCAGGGGCCAGACCCATAGTTTCCACAGCTCTGGCCGAGGGTGGAGAACTAAGTTTTCCGCCTGAGACAGCAGGTCCCTCCTCAGAGGGATCTGCCATGGCGGGCCTGCCAGGAGTTATATGATGTCTGAAAACCATACTCTGGCCGGCCACAACGGGGCTACTAACAGTAGGCTGACTCCGTCTCAACGAACCTTTTCCAGAACTCCCGGTAGCAGAGCGATCGGGGGAAATGCATACAGACGCAGCCTCGGCCACGTCTGCACCATGGCATCCAACCCCAGCGGGGCTGGATGCGTGACGGAAAACCACATTGGACAGTGTGTCGTCTCTCGAGACGCAAATTGGTCCACTTCCATTGGGCCGAACTTCTCGCATATCAACTCCACCGTCTTGGGGTGGAGTCTCCATTCCCCGGGCCTCAGCCCCTGCCTCGACAGCATGTCTGCTCCCTGGTTCTGGTCCCCCGGGACATACATCGCCTTGAGAGACGACAGTCTCCACTGGGACCCCAGGAGGATCTGATGCGCCAGTCTTCACAGAGGGCGCGACCTCAGACCCCCCTGGCGGTTTAAATAGGACACCACTGACGTATTGTCGGTTCTCACGAGAACGTGGCGACCTTGGAGGTCTGGCAGAAAACTCCTCAGAGCTCGGAACACCACCAACATTTCCAGGCAATTTATATGCCATGAGGAATGATGGTCCTACCAGAGACCTCTCGTAAAGCGGCCGTCCATCCGCGCCCCAGCCCTTGAGGGAGGCGTCTGTCGAAAATGTCTCTACGGCGACATGACGCTCCCAACTTGGGACCTAGGGACAGAAACTAAGGTCTCTTCCACATTGATAGGGAACGAAGGCATCTGCACGTAACCCTTATCATGCGGATTGGATTTCCCCTCGGGGAAAACCCCTTGGCTTTCAACCACCACTGCAGGGCCCTCATGTGCAGCAGGCCAGAAGGTATCACGCTGGACGCTGCTGCCATGAGACCCAACACTCTCTGGAAGTGTTTCACTGTGATGGCTTGGCCTAGCTTCACTCTGGTTACTGTGGTCAGTATGGACTCGATACGTGCAGGAGACATTTGTGCCCGCATCGTCGTCGAGTCCCATACCACCCCCAAGAACGTAGTCCATTGGGCGGGGGTCAACACGCTCTTTTTCGTGTTGAGCCTCAACCCCAAGCGCTGAATATGGCCAAGGATGACATCTCGATGCCGAACTGCCAACTCTCGAGACTGGGCCAGGATTAGCCAGTCGTCGATGTAATTCAGCACACGGATGCCCTGGAGCCTCAGCGGGGCCAGAGCTGCATCCATACACTTGGTGAATGTGCGAGGGGAGAGTGCTAGGCCGAATGGAAGAACCCGATATTGGTACGCTTCGCCCCCGAAAGCGAACCTCAGGAACCTCCTGTGACATGGAAGGATGGATATATGGAAGTATGCGTCCTTTAGATCTATCGTGACAAACCAATCCTCGGATTGGATTTGACTCACGATGATGGGAATAGTGAGCATCTTGAACTTGAATCTCCTCAGAGACTGGTTCAAGTGCCTTAGATCTAGAATTGGACGCAACCCTCCATCCTGCCTAGAGTCCCAAGCTCAGCAGGAGGCTTGGGCCGCCTAGAGTCCCAAGCTCAGCTTTTTTTTTTTTTTTGAGGGGGACTTCTAGAAGCGACACTCTCCTTCAGATGGTAGGCTGAATTCAAATATCTAACCAAGTTCTAAAGTCAGATAATATTTTAATTATTTTAATTCTTCAGAATTAAATGCAGTCATAAACACTGGATAGTTCCATAAACACCAGAATACTGTTTAAATATTTATTTATACAATCTACTACACGCTGCCTCGGCAAACGCGAGCCGTTACAAATTGGCTTTCATCCCTCGAGAAGAAAGTCAACAGGCGCGAGGCTGAAACACCCGAAACGCACGACTGTGTGCGGCAAGTTATTTCACAATGAACAGACTGTGAATGCCTCGCACCCAAACAGTATTATTTCCCGGATCGCGTGTGTCCCTTTTATTGCAGGCCCTTAATGCGCTGCCTCAACAAACACGAGATTCGAGTCGTTCACAATAAATATATTTAGCTTTCATCTCTCGAGAAGAAAGTCAACAGGCGCGGCTGAGACACCCGAAACGCACTGTGTGCAGCGAGTTATTTCTCAATGAACACAGCCAGCACCCTTCAGGGACTGACTGCATGCCTATAGCACCCACACAGAATATTTATTGCAAACTGCAATAACTCGTAATCAACGTGCTGCCTCGGCAAACGCGAGGTCCGAGCTACTAGATTCTGTATTGCAATGCAGACCTTCAATCTACGCGCTGCCTCGGCAAACGCGAGATGCCAGTCATAGAATCGTATCGCAAACTGCAAAGTAGACTCGTAATCAACGCACTGCCTCGGCAAATGCGAGATCCGAGCTACTAGATTCTGTATTGCAAAGCAGACCTAAAATCTACGCGCTGCCTCGACAAACGCGAGATCCCAGCCACAGAATCTTATTGCAAAGTACACTCGTAATCAACGCGCTGCCTCGGCAAATGCGAGATCCGAGATACTAGATTCTGTATTGAAATGCAGAGTTTAAATCTACGCGCTGCCTCGGCAAACACGAGATCCAAGCCACAGAATCTTTATTGCAGAGTAGACTCGTAATCTACGCGCTGCCTCAGCAAACGCGAAATCCGAGCCCCTAGATTCTATATTGCAATGCAGACTTTACAGGACATACAACACCAAATAGGAAAGACTTGTTTCACACACACAGAGCGCTTGCTGAATAGCAAAAAGCTGACTTTTCTGTGTGCCGGCGTGCTTTTGTACAGATCCGTATATGCCGTCACACGCTACGTCATCACGCAACGCCAATAGGATTGGATTAGTTTTCATTCATGAATTCAGACGTGCTACGCTGAAGGACGTTCCCATAGTGTCGTCACCGACGCAGTTCCGAGTTCCCTCGAAAGGGAACTCTTTATTCTGTAAAGTCACATAATCTTCATAAGCAAATAAAGCAGACAGAGGAAGAGAGATCTTCATCTTTATTTCACCAGATCACATAATACTAAGTTTGTACAAATACAATGTTAAAGTAACTCGAACTGTGTCAGTGACGACACTATGGGAACGAGATACCCACTATGCCACAACGAAACCCCGCCTGTCCAGTGTGAAGCTGTCTCCAGGCACAACTAGGACGAGAGCACTCGTGTGCCGGTGTAGAGGGAAGGTCCAGAATGTCATGAATGTGTGCGGAGTGGCCCAGCCAGCCACCTCACATATGTCATGGATAGGAGCCCCTGAAAGGAGGGCTCTAGAGGACACCATGCCTCTGGTAGAGTGAGCCCTCACGGGCACAGGTGAAGGCAAATTGCGCACCTGATAGGCCAGGGAAATAGCCTGAACGATCCAATTGCTGATGGTTTGCTACTTTGCTTAGAGGCGGAGAGCCCCTACTTAGGGGACCCGAAACATACCAGCAACTGGTCCACCTTCCTCCACTGTGAAGACCTCTGAATATATATATCCAGTGCTCTGAAAGGGCAGAGCAAATTAAGTCTTCCGTCTTCCGCCGTCACATGAGGTGGGGGATGAAACGCCTGCAGAACCGTTGACCTCGCCAATTAGACGGCACCTTAGGGACATAGCCCAAACTGGGGTGCAGGATGGCCTTAACTCTCCCAGGAGCAAACCCCAGGCACTGCGGGGACACCGAGAGCACCTGGAGATCCCCTACCCTCTTAAGAGAGTTGATGGCAAGGAGAAAGGCCATCTTAAGAGTCAGGTTCTTGGCCTCAGCCGACTACAGAGGTTCGAAGGGGGCCTCAACCAACCTTCGAGAACCACCGCCAGGTCCCAGGTGGGAATCCTGGTACGAGTCATTGGTCTAATCCTCCAGGTCCCGTGGAGGAAACGTACGACCAGCTAATGCCTCCCCAGAGGCCCATCACTCAGAGGAGCATGGAAAGCCGCAATAGCTGCCACGTACACCTTGAATGTGGACAGGGGTAAGCCCAGCAGAGATGCGGTCTTGGAGAACTCCAGCACTGAAGCCACCAGGCAATTAACTGGGTCCAACGCACGCTCTCTACACCAAGTGGAAAACACATTCCACTTAAGGCCGTACAACCTCCTCGTGTAAGGAGCTCTGGAACTGAGTATAGTCTCGACTACTTCTACTGACAGGCCAGCTTCTAGGTACTGTGCCCCCTCAGGGGCCAGACCCATAGTTTCCACAGCTCTGGCCGAGGGTGGAGAACTAAGCTTTCCGCCTGAGACAGCAGGTCCCTCCTCAGAGGGATCTGCTATGGCGGGCCTGCCAGTAGTTATATGATGTCTGAAAACCATACTTGGGCCAGCCACAACGGGGCTACTAACAGTAGGCTGACTCAGTCTCAACGAACCGTTTCCAGAACTCCCGGGAGCAGAGCGATCGGGGGAAATGCATACAAACGCAGCCTCGGCCACGTCTGCACCATGACATCCAACCCCAGCGGGGCTGGATGCGTGAGGGAAAACCACAGTGGACAGTGTGTCGTCTCTCGAGACTCAAATTGGTCCACTTCACTGGGCCGAACCTCTCGCATATCAACTCCACCGTCTTGGGGTGGAGTCTCCATTCCCCGGGCCTCAGCCCCTGCCTCGACAGCATGTCTGCTCCCTGGTTCTGGTCCCCCGGGACATACAACACCATGAGTGATGACAGTCTCCGCTGGGACCACAGGAGGATCTGATGCGGCAGTCTTCACAGAGGGCACGACCTCAGACACCCCTGGCGGTTTAAATAGGACACCACTGATGTATTGTCGGTTCTCACAAGAACGTGGCAACCTTGGAGGTCTGGCAGAAAACTCCCAGAGCTCGGAACACCACCAACATTTCCAGGCAATTTATATGCCATGAGGAATGATGGTTCTGCCAGAGACCTCTCGTAAAGCGGCCGTCCATGACCGCGCCCCAGCCCGTGAGGGAGGCGTCTGTCGAAAATGGTTTTACGGCGACATGACGCTCCCAACTTGGGACCTAGGGACAGAAACCAAGGTCTCTTCCACATTGATAGGGAACGAAGGCATCTGCACGTAACCCTTATCATGCGGATTGGATTTCTCCTCGGGGAAAACCCCTTTGCTTTCAACCACCACTGCAGGGCCCTCATGTGCAGCAGGCCAGAAGGTATCACGCTGCTGCCATGAGACCCAACACTCTCTGGAAGTGTTTCACTGTGATGGCTTGGCCTAGCTTCACTCTGGTTACTGTGGTCAGTATGGACTCGATGCGTGCAGGAGACATTTTTGCTTGCATCGTCGTCGAGTCTCAGACCACCCCCAGGAACGTAGTCCGTTGGGTGGGTGTCAACACGCTCTTCTTCGTGTTGAGCCTCAACCCCAAGCGCTGGATGTGGCCAAGGACGACATCTCGATGCCGAACTGCCAGTGCTCGAGACTGTGCAAGGATAAGCCAGTCGTCGATGTAATTGAGCACACGGATGCCATGGAGCCTTAGCGGGGCCAGGGCTGCATCCATACACTTGGTGAACGTGCGATGGGAGAGTGCTAGGCCGAATGGAAGAACCCGATATTGGTACGTTCGCCCCCGAAAGCGAACCTCAGGAAACTCCTGTGTGAGGGAAGGATGGAGATATGATAGTACGCGTCTTTTAGATCTGTCGTGACAAACCAATCCTCGGATTGGATTTGACTCACGATGATGGGAATAGTGAGCATCTTGAACCTGAACCTCCTCAGAGACCGATTCAAGTGCCTCAGATCTAAAAGTGGGCGCAACCCTCCATCCTTCTTCGGAACTATGAAGTACCGGCTGTAGAATCCGGACTCCCTGACTGGTGGGGGAACATGCTCTATGGCCCCTTTTGCCAGAGCGAGTGAACTTCCTGTTTTAACACCAGACCCTACTCTGGGTCTACTGCAGTCCAAACCACCCCGTTGATACTTACCTCGGTGGGCAGACCCGGAACTGCAGCCTGTACCCTATTTCTACAGTGCGCAGGACCCATGGAGAAATATTGGGGAGATGTTGCCATGCCTCGACAAAATTCAGCAAGGGAACCAGCCCCTAAGTGCTGGTGTCAAGCGTCTTGTGAGAGCCCTTGACGATACCCTGAAGCGGAGGACCGGCAGGGAATAATCGAAAACGACTCTCGGTATGTGGACGCCAGCACTGCCTGGCCGCAAGCTCTTGGGGCAGACAGAGCAGCGTGCGTTCGCTGGTGCGTTCGTGCGTTTCCTGAGGGCCCGGTGAGAGGGGGGGATCTCGATCGCTCTCTTTTGTGGGGGAGGAGCAGCCTTCCAAGGTCTCACATAAGTTAGGACCTCTCTCCCGACGCCTTCCTGGCCTGAAGGACGGTCCTCAGATCCGTCTTCTCAGAAGGCTTGAGCGAGAGCGCCGCCTAGAATCCCAAGCTCAGCTTTTGCTTTTTTTTCTTTCTTTTTTTTGAGGGGGACTTCTAGAAGCGACACTCTCCTTCAGATGGTAGACTGAATTCAAATATCTAACCAAGTTCTAAAGTCAGATAATGTTTTAATTATTTTAATTCCTCAGAATTAAATGCAGCCATAAACACTGGATAGTTCCATAAACACCAGAATATGTTTAAATATTTATTTATACGATCTACTACACGCTGCCTCGGCAAACGTGAGCCGTTACAAATTGGCTTTCATCCCTCGAGAAGAAAGTCAACAGGCGCGAGGCTGAAACACCCGAAACGCACGACTGTGTACGGCGAGTTATTCCACAATAAACAGCCAACACCCTCAGGAGCTGACTGTGAATGCCTCGCACCCAAACAGTATTATTTCCCAGATCGCGTGTGTCCCTTTTATTGCAGACTCGTAATCTAAGCGCTGCCTCAACAAACGCGAGATTCGAGTCGTTCACATAAAATTTGGCTGTCATCTCTCCAGAAGAAAGTCAACAGGCGCGGCTGAGACACCCGAAACGCACTGTGTGCGGCGAGTTATTTCTCAATGAACACAGCCAGCACCCTTCAGGGACTGTCTGCATGCCTGTAGCATCCACACAGAATCTTTATTGCAAACTGCATATAGACTCGTATTCAAAATATATATGTGTGTGTGTGTGTGTGTGTGTGTGTGTGTGTGTATATATATATATATAACACACACACACACACACACACGTATATATGAGCTAGCTAATTATTGCTATATGACAGCATAGGCTAATTATTGACAGCTTTCTCAAATCATAAGTCTGCTGTTATGCTATTAAATATTGATAATGTAAATAACCTTCATTTACAATAGCAGTTAAAATGTTAATGTAGTGCTAGACATTTGTCCTGCATTAGTTATTGATTAGTTTTGCATGAATTATGTAACTTTTTCAGTAGTTCTCTGGGGAACATTAGAAAAATAGTAGTTATTGATTAGTTAATAGTGAACTAACACTTTCATCTGTGTGCTATTACTTACCAATTTGTTAATCAGTTAATATTAGTTACTAGATTGTTAATATTGTGTTACTCATTTGTTCCTTTGTAGTTATTCATTAACGAAGGAACCTTATTCTAAAGTGTTACCCATTAATCTTTATTGAAAGTGGGTCATATATGTAGTCGAATGTAAAATACATTTTGAATTTGGTGCCTTCTTGACAGAGGAAAGACAGAAAGTAACTTTAGGGCTCATTTGTATGAAAGACAACAACTCCCACAATGCACCACATTGCACAGCTCCCCAAGCCACTCCCACTAATCCTAACCAGTCCCTACAGTTTTTGCCGATTCCGCGATCGCTGAATACAACGCAAAATCAACAAAATGTCGCATTTTTTTGCGATCCTGCATAATTCCTAATTTAAACACAAAATAATCACAAAAATTAAAAAGACCTCACAAAACATTCAATTATAACACCCAATTGAAATCTAGTTTAATTAAAGTTTCAATGCATTTTTACGTGGATACAGATGTTGCGAGAAAAGGGGAAACTCATTTTCCTCGATTTACTGAAGCCTATAATGTAAAACACATTTTGCAGCTGCACAGCTAGCACAGTGAGTGTCTGGCTCACTCATTGGCTGTGCGGCGGCAACTGCACATCCAATGGCGCTGGCGCCTCTGAGGTGTGCGCCAATGAGCTAGCATCACGCCATTACACGTCAGAGCCCGCCAAGGGGGCGCGGCCTTAGCCTATATTAGTCCCCGAAAAACGCCATTTTAGCAGGTTTAACGACTAAAGCGACAACTTGCCAGGTTACTATAGTGCGGCCGGCTACGCGATACTCGTTCCCTACTCTCAGGGAACAGAGGTTACGATAGTAACTGAGTAGTTCCCTTTCGAACGGTCACTTCGTATTGCGTGGCAATACGCAGTGGGGACGCCATGCAAAACGCCACACTATAAGTAACTGGTTGCCTACTGCAGCTCAGGACCCCTCAACTCAGGATTTACACACAGTTCTACAGTATAAATTACTACACCTGCTGTTAATATTTACATAGGTCAGGTAGAAAAATTGCCCATAGGTTGTTTTAAAAGTTAATTTGATGAGAATTTGATTAGACCAAAATTAACAGGCTTTATGCATTTTGTTTGTGATTTGTCATGTATCACTATTGTGCATCTGACATAATACTATATGGTAACTGTGATGTCCTAATTATAAAATATAAAAATCGCAAATTTTTTCACAAATTTCTGGAAATTACCACCACAAAATCAGTAATTTGATCGCAAAAATCACACAAAAAAATTGTGAAATCCTGGAGGGACTGATTATAAGAACCGTTCGGCCCCACGGTGGAAAAGCGGCTATTGTGGAGGCGTTCATGTGCTTTCAACTCGTAAATACAATCTTTACGAGATGACATGAACACACACCATATGAGTGTTGAGTGTCGTAATATCCATTTCAAGTGGACGTGTGGAAGAGCGTGAGACTGAAAGCACTGAAAGCCCTCGCGCTGCTCATATGCTGAGAGAGATAAGACAGTAGAGCTGCACGATTCATCTTTAAAATACTGTGATCTCCATTCAAACACACACACGATCTTCTTCAGATTCGTCTGTCTATTAAACCTTTGACAAAATCATATCTCTACATTCAAAGCTGTGTTGGCGCTGCCGCTGACCCAGAGAGAGTTGTCATGAAACAGCTTAAATAGAAGTACTGGGATAAAAGTTTAAAGTTCAAATATAAACACTGATGTCTATGATAGCGATCAAAATAGAGTAAATCATATTTTGGAGCGTGATTGCGTTTGAAAGGAAAAATGCACCAAACGTTAGGCTTTATGTTTTTACTATTATCTCATTTCATATCATCATAACGAATGGAAACATTTGAAGTAACATATGATAGTCAATATATTTTTCTCTAGCGTAGTTGTTGAAATCTTTTGGAAGATTTAATTTATTGTTATTATTATTTTATGCAGCACTGCGTAGCCTATGCCTACAAGGCACAACAAACCTGGTGTTCATTATATATTGTTGGAAACGTGTGTGTGTGTGTGTATTCTGTGAATTTTAAAAAGCAATTTTAACCAGAAAAATCTAAAATGTATTCCCAAAATCGTGCAGGCCTAGTTTCTCTTGATATCAGTATGTTCACAGTTTTTTTCTTTTTTTTTTTCTTTCAGGGACCAGATGCAACTGAGTCCTGCTGACTTCAACATTTACATGAGTCTCTGTATATGAACATGGTAAAGTGAAAATCAAACACCTTGGAAATGAAAGGTATGTTTTTAGGAATGGCACAGAGGTCTCTGTCTTTGGATCATTGTTTTTAATGTGCTCTTTTGTCATTTGTATTTTTGGATTGTGTTGTGTTGTAAATAAATCCAAACAATCTAAAAGCCATTCTTTTTTAAATCTCCTCATTCTTTGTGCAAGGTTGCTCTGAATGACAGGGCCTGATAGCTCCTAATAGGGCGGTTAGGGGAGTGTCTTTGTCTTTCTCAGGTGTTGAAGGCTTACATATTCATGAGATGATCACGCCTCTTCGCATATGGCTTTCTCACACAAAATACGTCTTAGAAATTTTAAATCAATATATTGTCTTATCTGAATGAGCAGTCAGGGAGTTTTTCACATAGTTTTGGAGCAAATATTCTAGGCTACGTGATACAATTTTCAAAAGTCTTGTGAAGAAATAATCAGTATGGGTTTCTTGGCCTTATTTCAGTGAGAATTTTTTTTTGTATTTTCACAAACCACGCATAAATGTCATTATCTCAAAACTACAAACTTTTACATACATGCTGCTTATATATTATTGTAGCAGAGTTTGTGCTAAATACAGTGTAATCAGACTTTAGCCATGAAAATGTCACAAGTAACAGAAATAAGCACAAATGTCAGAGCATGTCAGAACACCTCCAGGGCCAGAAAACACCTCAGACCCAAGAGGGTTAATACGTTGTTAACAAAGCATTATCTAATTCTTTACAGAAGAGCTAATTAAACAATAATACTTGGTTAATTACAGTGACAGTGAACAAAGAATTCGCTATTTGTATATAGCTCTTAATATATTAACAACAGCTTATATAATATTATGTACTATTCATTAACTATAAACTAATAGTTTAAAATGATTTATAAGCACTGTGTTACTGTATACTTGTGATAAAGTGTTGCCATTATTTCAAACTGGTCGCATTAAGTGTAATTGTTCCTTTTGTATGTGATGGAGTGATTCTTCTTTTTCAAAAATAACACGAAATAAAGTAAAGATGAATTTGACTGATAGCATTATTATCATTATTTTCAAGATTTCCACAGATATGGTGATATATTGTTATTGTGTGTTATTTTGGCATGATAATCATGTAGTGATAAATCTGATATGGTGACAGTCCTGGTTCAGGTGAAACACACACCACTTCCCTCTTTTCAGCTGCACACACACATTTTGAGGCAATGCTCACGCTTTTACAAGGGTCTGTTTGCACAAGTATTACAAGGCAAGTTGATTTACACCAAACATTTGTAATTTAAAAACCCTCTTCACTGTATCCTGCAACTGTTGTCTGGTTTGTAGTTCGTCTGGTTTATTTAACTGTTAGTTTTACTTTCTTTTGGGAGATAATAATATAGTAAGATGTAAATGTTCCTCTTCAGGGAGACTCCTCACCGCTGCCTTCTACCGCCAGCAGGATCTGATGGCTCAAGCTGGAATCTGTCGCTGAACCACCGGATGGGACTTACACCAAAATATACTGTATACACTATCTACTGTACATATTAATCCTTATTCACTCCGAGTCTTTATGGTAGAGATGATCTTACCTCAGTTTCTCCAGTTTACAGTGAGGATTCTCCAGTCCAGCAGAGAACAGCTTCACTCCTGAGTCTCCTAGTTTATTATTAGACAGATCCAGTTCTCTCAGGTGTGAGGGGTTTGATCTCAGAGCTGAAGCCAGAGTAGCACAACCTTCATCTGTCACACCACACTTCTCCAACCTGTAGAGAACAATGACACACATTAAGCCTATATCCAGAGATAAACATGACACTTAAAAATAAATAACATAATGCTGTCATATGAAATATATACAAATATTCATTAGAAAAAAAGTTGTTAAATTACATCAGTTAGGATTAGGGGATTCAATATACAGTTTGTACAGTATAAAAATTATGATTTCTATGGAAAATCCCCATAAAACATGGAAACCCAACGTGTGTGTGTGTAATTAATGTATTTGTAAAAATTAAGGAACTTGTGTGTGTTAGGACTAGGAGAGAAAAAAAATCGACTCAGCAAACTATCGCAATATTTTGGTTCACGATTTTAAAATAGATTTTTTATTATTGTTCCAGAATCAATACTGATTCAATTAAATTGCTTTAGTTTTGTCCTTGCTTATAGACGAGGTTGACAGAAGTTAGCCACTTTTACTCCAACAGAGGATGAAATGTGTCGTTATCTATGAGTGTCGTAATATCCATTTCAAGTGGACGTGTGGAAGAGACGTGAGACTGAAAGCACTGAAAGCCCTCGCGCTGCTCATATGCTGAGAGAGAGATAAGACAGTAGAGCTGCACGATTCATCTTTAAAATACTGTGATCTCCATTCAAACACACACACGATCTTCTTCAAAAGCGTCTGTCTATTAAACCTTTGACAAAATCATATCTCAACATTATAAATCTGTGTTGGCGCTGTCACTGACCCAGAGAGAGTAGTCATGAAACAGCTTATTGGGAACAGCGGGTTGGGAATCGTAAGAAATTTTCCGGTTCCGGTTCCCATTCAATAAAATTATTAAAACAATTAATAAAACATAGCAGTAAGGGGAAAATGCACAATCCTTTGTGTGTTTATTTCTTATACTTGTCAAATGAGTTTAACAGACTGGTAATGTCAACAAATTTAAGGAAAATAAACATTTCTGCATTCTCTTGGAGAATTGGGGACCTCTCCTATAGCTTACAGTATCTCCAGCAGTGGAGAATACCCTCTCAGAAAGGGCAGAATATGCTAGAACACACATGTAAGATCCAGACAGGTGAAACATACTATTTTTAAAATCGGTTTGAATGATTGATTCATAAAGACTCACTTGTTTCACTACTGGATGAATCAGCACTCTATCAGTTAATAAACTTCTCTCTATTTATGTCTATGACGCGGTGAGTCCCGCAGGCACTGGGCTAACGTTACTCCGCTGCGGTGCGACCCGACCGGTAAAGACTATATTGTTTAGGATGAACAGCTCAAATAAAAATAAAATATTAATGTATTTATGTAATGTAATGAACTCTGTTTTAGAGAATCTTAATGTAATGAACAATAAAGAGTCATAAAAATCCCTCTTTCAGCTCAAGTCTACCTCACAATCATTCTGAAAAATCCTCTAAATGTGTGTGTGCGGCTGTGAGAAGAAGAGAGGGAGTGTGTGTGGCAGAGCAAGACAGAGGAGAGAGAGAGAGAGAGGGACGAGCAACTGTCATCTGTCAGCGGCCCATGCCGGCTCTCACTACATATCAGGGGGAAACTGGAGGATATTACAGCGGACGGTGAAATTCCTACCAGATCATTGAACACAATCTGTATTTTCCCTTTAACAGTAGAAATGTTTATATACAACCCCAAATCAGAAAAAGTTGTGACACTGTACAAATTGTGAGTAAAAAAGGAATGGAATAATTTTCAAATCTCATAAACTTATATTTTATTCACAATAGAATATAGATAACATATCAAATGTTGAAAGTGAGGCATTTTGAAATGTCATGCCAAATAATGCCTCATTTTGGATTTCATGAGAGCTACACATTCCAAAAAAGTTGGGACAGGTAGCAATAAGAGGCCGGAAAAGTTAAATATACATATAAGGAACAGCTGGAGGACCAATTTGCAACTTATTAGGTCAATTGGCAACATGATTGGGTATAAAAAGAGCCTCTCAGAGTGGCAGTGTCTCTCAGAAGTCAAGATGGGCAGAGGATCACCAATTCCCTCAATGCTGCGGCGAAAATAGTGGAGCAATATCAGAAAGGAGATTCTCAGAGAAAAATTGCAAAGAATTTGAAGTTATCATCATCTACAGTGCATAATATCCTCCAAAGATTCAGAGATCTGGAACAATCTCTGTGCGTAAGGGTCAAGGCCGGAAAACCATACTGGATGCCTGTGATCTTCGGGTCCTTAGACAGCACTGCATCACATACAGGAATGCTACTGTAATAGAAATCACAACATGGGCTCAGGAACACTTCCAGAAAACATTGTCGGTGAATACAATCCACCGTGCCATTCGCTGTTGCCAGCTAAAACTCTATAGGTCAAAAAAGAAGCCATATCTAAACAGGATCTAGAAGCGCAGGCGTTTTCTCTGGGCCAAGAGAATTGCATTTTCCACCATGACGATGCCAGACATATACTGTATCAATTACAACATCATGGCTCCGTAGGAGGAGGATCCGGGTACTGAAATGGCCAGCCTGCAGTTCAGATCTTTCACCCATAGAAAACATTTGGTGCATCATAAAGAGGAAGATGCAACAAAGAAGACCTAAGACAGTTGAGCAACTAGAAGCCTGTATTAGACAAGAATGGGACAACATTCCTATTCCTAAACTTGAGCAAATTGTCTCCTCAGTCCCCAGACGTTTGCAGACTGTTATAAAAAGAAGAGGGGATGCCACACAGTGGTAAACATGGCCTTGTCCCATCTTTTATGAGATGTGTTGATGCAATGAAATTTAAAATCAACTTATTTTTCCCTTAAAATGATACATTTTCTCAGTTTAAACATTTGATATATCATCTATGTTGTATTCTGAATAAAATATTGAAATTTGAAACTTCCACATCATTGCTTTCTGTTTTTATTCACAATTTGTACAGTGTCCCAACTTTTTCTGATTTGGGGTTGTACATTCACTATAAATGCATATATATGATAATAATTTTCTCATAGAAATGTCATAAAAACCGGTTGCATAGATCACAAATCTACGTCCCTTCAGGACACTGACAATAAAGATGGATAGTGACAGAGAAGGCAGAAATTCTCGTAGCTCTCCTCAGAAAGACGCTTGTTACACACACACACACACACACACACAGTTTGATTGTGTCGGTAGTTTCTGGCCACCAAACGCCCACAGCGAGTCTCGGCCAGACAGCATCACGGGGAAGCCTGCAACACACTCAACTCTTGCACCATGGACACACACACTTGCGACCCATGAACGCCTCTCTAAACTACTGCCTGATTTTACAGTTTGAAGCGTCTGTCATAGAAAAACACCATGTGCTGTCATGAAGAAGAGAAATGTCTTCTCATAGGATAACAACACGCAGTCTCATTAATAATACAGACACTGACGTGTCATCGATGTACTATAGTGTTTCTCCAGGTCATAATCTGTGACATTGACATGATGTAGACTTAACCCTGGAGAAAAATCTCTACAGTCTCCAGTTTCGCACAAAAATTAAAATGAATGGACTGTGTTAATCCTGACTGTGCTGAGATTGAGTGTGTTTAAAGTAAAGGGTGTTAATTGTTTATCACAATGTCAAAGTGTCAGAGATGGGAAGTACAAATACTTCGTTACTGGACTCAAGTAGATTTTTTCAGATATTTTTACTTTACTATTTATTTTTGTGCCGACTTTTTACTTTTACTCCTTACATTTTTAACACAAATATCGGTACTTTCCACAAGACGACCCGACAGATTCGGTGGCATTCATTCATGGCAAATCATTGCGGCTTGATGGCGGTAACGTTAGCACATAGTATTGTTGTCACGATACTAGAATTTCTAACTTCGATACGATACCTTGAAAAATATCGATATTCGATACCATGGAGAAAAAAACTGCCACAATATTAAGGGGGTATTTTTCATATAAAGCTATATATAACAAGTCTAGAACATGACAGTGAGGAATATTTTACATGAACAAAAATGTCCTGAGCAGTGTTGGGAACGTTACTTTAAAAAAGTAATTAGTTATAGTTACTCACTACTTGTTCAAAAAGTAACTGAGTTAGTAACTGAATTACTCTATAATAAAAGTAACTTGTTACCAGGGAAAGTAACTATTTGCGTTACTGTAAAAAAAAAAAAAGAAAGTTGCTATATATCAAAGAATTTGGAAACACTTACAGTTTGAATGTCCTGTATAAACAAAATTTACGGAATGTTTTTTATGTCTCCACTGTTCGATCGCGTCTGCGCCTCACACACACACACAAATGTAAACACTTTGCGACTTTTCGATCGCGCCTGCGCCCCTCTCTCTCTCTCTCTCTCTCTCTCTCTCTCTCTCTCTCGTATCTAACAGTAGTTCCGCATTACATTAATTAATTTGAACGCGAGTTTTATTTATTTTTATACCGTGTATTCTCCGTGTAAATGTATGCACCGATCGAATCTCTGTTTAGCTGGTGTGGGTGTGTGTGTGGCATGTGTGTGTGTGTGTGTGTGTGTGTGTGTGTGGGGCGCGTGTGCTGGCATGTGTGTAAAAACACTGGCTCTCATTGGCTACAATGAAACACATGACTCTGCCTTAGCCAATCATAATCGCTTACCTCGTTATTAACCCACCTCATCACTAGCTGTGCGAGCGAGTATGGGGTCTCTGCGGAACAAAAGTGGGCGTTTCTAAATTTGTGGGTGTTTTCAAACTGGTGGGTGTTTATAAATAATGCAATGAAAATGATGCCCTTCCCCCAACCCCACCCCTAAACCCTACCCTCTCTGTGATGTGGGCAAATCAGGTAACACGGTGGAAAATGCCCCTCTGTTTATGGCCTCGCCCACTGATATGGTAACTCCTATTACTGTCCTGCAGAGACCTATACATGGTGCGAGCCAGGGGTGCGTTCGGATTACACAGTTTATTCAATCAATGCATAGTAACGCACCGCATGTAACGTCCAGTAATGTTAACGGCGTTGTAACGACGGGAAAAGCAATTAGTTAGATTACCCCGTTACTGAAAAAATAACGTCGTTACCTAAGCCGTTCTTTTAAACGGCGTTATTCCAAACACTGGTCCTGAGGTAGTGCACTTGTTCAAAAGCATAAATGCTGGTTAATACATTAACGTTATTTGATGAACAGATTTAAACGCAAACGTGCGTGCATCACACGCGAAAACAATGCTCACTGGATCGACATAAGTCAAGTCAAGTCGCCTTTATATTTATATAGTGCTTTTAACAATACAGATTGTGTCAAAGCACTTAACAGTATCAAATTGGAGGATAGAGTGTCAGTAATGTATAATAATACGATTCAAAATTAAATTTTCAGTTAAAGGCATTTCATTATTGAATTCAGAGATGTCATTGTCTAGCTCAGTTTAGTTTAATTATCTGTGTTATCAAACTGATGATAATCGCTAATAAAGGCAAACTGCAGAATTTAAATAAATAATATTTTAAAAAATAAGCACAAGTTAATTTACATTTGACCACATTTAAATATTTACTTGTCTAAGATTCCTCAGTCAGATTATATTAACTTTAAGAATTACGGTGAAAAAATGAGACAACACACACTCATATCTAGGCCATCTTGGTTAATGTTTCAGAAATGTTAAAATGAGAAGTTACCAACCTCTCGAAATTATTTATATAGATCCGGGTGTCGGTCTTTCAGGTGCTTTGCTATATTAGGCCCCGATCACACCTAAAGCGTTTTTCAGGTTTGAGAACGCGAGGTGCGCAGCACTTACCATCACACAGAACGAGCAGTGCCCTGCGTTTTTTATGCTGCAAGGCAACCACTGAAACAGCTGTCCTGTCAGTCAAGTAAACGTCAAATCAGCCTTTTATTAACTTTATTTACTTTGTTAACATTGTGGTAGTTACGGTTCGTGAAGTCGTTAAGCTCCTGGTAACCCGCGAGAGCACCACAAGTTTATCCTCCATCATCGCACTCTCCGGGCATTCAAGCAACTAGCTTTCATCACTACAGCGGAAGGCCCGCCTCTCCATTCAATCGATTGGACAGTGGAAAAAAAACGCAATGACGTCGGGCTTGTTTTTCAACGCGAGGCGCAGCAGGCGGTAAAACGCGAGGCGCAGCAGGCGGTAAAAAACGCGAGGCGCAGCAGGCGGTAAAACGCGAGACGCAGCAGGCGGTAAAACGCGAGACGCTGCAGGCGGTAAAACGCGAGGCGCAGCAAGCGGTAAAACGCGAGGCGCAGCAGGCGCATAAACAGCGCGCAGAACACTCGCAGCCATAGGAAACCAATTGAAAATAGGCGCCTCTCACTGCAAAAAATGTGTCAGGTGTGATCGGCCCTGAGAGGTGTTAGCGCCTTTTTGTTAGCACTGCTCTGTAGCATCTCTTGCATATTGGCTTGCTTGTGTCCTTCGGCTTTCCATGTTCATTTGCTTCAATCCAAAAAAATTCCAGATGGCACTCCTGCTGTGCTCTTTATCAACCAAAGCCGGTCGCGGGGGCGCCGCACTCGCCATCTTTCCATTCACTTCACTTTTGCTATTTAACCAGAGCGAATGAGACGAGTGCGCGTGTGGTGTTTGTCAACGCGCAATTGGAGAGAAGTGAAAGTGACAGCTCGGCTAGTATCGGTGTATCGATACTTCGGGAAATTAGTATTGGTACCGTTCAGATATTTCAGTATCGATATTTATCGAAATATCAATATTTTTGACAACACTAGCACATAGTAGTATGGACGGCGACATCATTGAAAATGAAGAAAACAGAGATCCCAGAGATTCGGCAGACAAGTAGCAAGACATTCCCAATCATCCTTTGAGGCAGTGGTTCCCAAACCTGTCTTGGAGTGGCCCCAACACTGCACGTTTTCTTTCTCTCCATTTGATTAGGGAGACAAAGAAAATGTGCAGTGTTGGGGGTCCTCCAGGTAGTGATGGTGAAATCAAGCTTTGTGAAGCACTGGGGCTTTCCCCCTTGACTGTATCATAAAATGGTTCATTACTCGAAGCTTTTCAACACGTTGCACACTAACGACATCTTGTGGTCAAAAGGTGGAAAAGCTGCCTTTCTGTCCCAGAAGACCTTTTTTTCATTTTTTTTTCATTTAATAAATCACTTTGTGCTCTGTAAACCACAAAGCAATACAATTAATCTCATAATTCATGTGTTAGTGTTGATGTAGTTCTTATACAATGTATGAACAAACAACTGTATGAATTAATTTATGTAGTGAAAGTGCTTGTGAACTGGGGAGTTGACATTTTATTTTGTGGGTAATTTAATCAATTTAAAGAAACTTGTTCAACAGTGTGAGGGCTAAGTCTATTTCTTTTTGTATTCACTACTACCGAAGGGCATGACACTCGAAACCTGCTCAAGGGGTTCATGCTATTTTTGAATATGAATATGAAGCAGTCACGTGACTGTGTGTGGAAACAAAGCTTCGGACGTCACAGATCACGTGGTTATGGCAAAACGAATCAAGCTCTGATACACTGCTTCAATGTGAGATGTTTTTTTTTTTTTGATACAAGCTTCAAAGCCTCGGTGCCGAACGTCACATCACTAACTTCAGGACAGGTTTGGGAACCACTGCTTTGAGGAATACATTTGATCACTTGTGGTCTCTCTCTCCCTGTCCATCCCAGACACACACACGTTTTTTCACTCACTCACTGCCCTACACACAATTATGTGATGACACGTTACACTATACAGAAAATGTGTATACCCTAGTTGCTCCCGAGTTCTTGAAGGGACTCAGGACAAATCCTAGCCTGACGTCGTCAAACTCAGACTCTAGTCAGAATGTGAGTCTGATCTGCTGCATTGGGCTGTGATTATGGGGCGTGTTTCAACCGAACCAGGAAAGAAAATGCCTCTGCACTCAATTGGATAGACCTGCAACCAATCAAAGCAATGGAGTAAGTGACGTATGTTTTTCATTCATGTTTCCGATCGACGAGTGCCTTGATCGCGGTCTCTGTTTCTCTTTTCAAATGAATGCGCTGTCGATATCTTCTATAACAGACGCGATGGCGGAATCTACACATGATGTTTCATAAACAAAGTTCGGGAGGAGCACGTTCAAATAATCAATCCAATCAACTTGTCATTAAACAATTACCAGGTCTACCCTATCAGCATGAGAGGAAGCATATATTTATTATATATATTTTCAGCATCCGTCCACTCACTCTTGGCTTGTTACCGTCGTTCTCGCTACCGGATGCCGGTAAAGCCGAAAGAGAAATGACCTGCGCTCTGAAGGGAGTGCCAATCACCTAGGGACATAACCATGTCTCGGTTTGAGAATGACTTTAGAGTCATTAGGTCCGAACTTGAGACACGCGGTGTTAACAGATAACGCGTAAGTCACCCACGCGTATGACTGATGACAGGGCTATCAGAAAAACGGTTTTGAGCAAAAGGTATTTCAGATCCACTGTATTTAGAGGTTCAAAGGGATGTGCTTTCAGGGCCTCCAGGACCACAAAAAAGATCCCAAATAGGAACCGACGGAGGCCGTGGGGGATTCATCCTCCTGGCTCCTCTAAGGAAGCGGATGATGAGCTTGTTCCTTCCTATTGACTGGCCGTGCGAATGCTGCAATAGCCGCATCATACACTTTGAGCATGGAGGGGGACATGCCCATATTCAACAGCTCTTGAAGGAAGCAAAGCACCCACGAGACCCCACAAGTTTGTGGGTCTAGTTCTTTTCTTGGCGCACCATTTGGTGAACACAGACCATTTAGACGCGTACAGCCTTCTCGTAGAAGGAGCTCTAGACTGCGTGATCATGTTCATAACCCCTTCTGGCAAGGCAACGGGTATCCGTTGATTATCCATGACTGCAGAGACCAGCGCTCTGGATGAGGATGCCAAATCGAGCCGCCGGCTTGAGAGAGGAGGTCTCTTCTCACCGGCCATGGGGCTAAGTCTGACAGCCGCATCAGCTCTGGGAACCAGACTTGGTTCTCCCATCGCGGGGCTATGAGGGCACCGAGTGGCGTGCTTCCCTGATTCTCCTGATTACCTGTGGTAACAGAGAGATCGGAGGGAAAGCGTACAACGGGCCGCTGTGCCAGATTTGGGCCAGCGCGTCATCGCTCTTTGAAAAGAACCTTGGGCAATGAGCGTTGTCTTTTGACGCAAAGAGGTCAACTTTCACTCTGCCGAAAAGGCACCACAGTAACTGGACTGTCTGAGGATGCAGGGACCATTCTCTCTGGGGAACGTTGTCCCTGGACAGTCTGTCTGGACCATCGTTCAGGTGGCCAGGCACATGCGCGGCTCTCAGCGAGCGAGTGAGTGTTTCCGCAACAAACGAGGAGGCGTTCTGCCAGAATACAGAGATTTCTGGACCTGACACCGCCCTGGCGGTTCACGTAGGACACCACAGACATGTTGTCCGTGCAGACCAGTACGTGGTGGCCTCGTAGGTACGGGAGGAAGTGCTTCAGCGCGTTCTCGACCACTATCATCTCTAGACAGTTTATGTGAAGGCGTTTCTCCCGGTCTGACCAGAGGCCATAGACCGGTCTGCCCTCGAAAAGGGTGCCCCAACCTAGGTTGGAGGCATCCATTGAGATAACTTTCCGGTACAAGACAATTCCCATTGTCACTCCCAACTGGTACCATTCGGCCGCTATCCAGGGCTCCAGAGCTGAAACGCTGCTCTGAGTCACTCTGATTCGCAAGCCGCCAGAAGCCTAGGCTTGGTGAGGCACTCGAGCGTTCAACCAGCGTTGTAGTGGGCGCATACGCAGTAGACCCAGCTGAAGCACCGCTGCAGCTGAAGCCATACAGCCCAACATTCTCTGAAATGTCTTCAGGGGAACAACACTGCCCTTCTGAAAAGACCCAGCTCTATACCCAGAAACGAGGCTGTTTGACTGGGTGCCGAACACGGCGCGCGCTGTGTTGACAAGCGGGCCGTCATAGTCATCAAGTCCAGCTCTATACCCAGAAACGAGGCTGTTTGACTGGGCAATAAAGAGCTCTTGGTCCAAATGACCGTAGACCTAGGCTTTCCAGATGACTGAGAAGCACTGTCCTGTGAGATATAAGTTCTATCTCCGACTGCGCTAGTATCAGCCAATCGTCCAAATAGTAAAAAATTTGCACACCCTGACTTCTCAGGGGAGCGAGGGCCGCGTCCATGCACTTCATGAATGTACGGGGTGCCAAAGACAGGACGAACGGAAGGACGGTGTATTGATATACCTGACTGTCCAAGGCGAATCTCAAGAATGGCCTGTGACGGGGTATTATCTGAATCTGAAAGTATGCGTCTTTCAGATCGAGAGAAATAAACCAGTCCCTCGGCGAATTCGCGCGAGGATTTGTCTGGTTGTGAGAATTCTGAACGGTCGCCGCATGAGAGCTTTGTTCAAATATCTCAGATAGGTCTGAGAGCTCCGTCCTTCTTGGGCACGAGGAAGTAACGACTGTAAAAGCCCGACTCGCTCAGAGAAGGATGTACCGGCTCTATTGCCCCTTTGCACAGCAGCTTTGCTATTTCTGCACGAAGTAGGTGTGCTACTTCCGTACTCACTTTCGTCTCGGTCTGTGCCTGAAAGCGCAGGGGACGGCGAGCGAACTGTAGCGAATAGCCCTGCTTTACTGTGTTCAGCACCCATTCTGACACGCCAGGGATAGCTTCCCATGCTTCTGCATGTATGGCTAGGGAATGAATGGCCTCTGAGTTCCGACCGCCGCCCTGCGTGGGGTTGGGAACCTGTATCAGAGGTATCGGAGCGGCGTGCGCGCTCTCGGTGCCTGAAAACGGCAGCTCGCTAACAGCGGTGATTGGCCGGTTCACACTCAATGACTTGGTCGCCTTGGACAGAGAACATACTCGGTTACCTAATGTAACCTCGGTTCTCTCTAGAAGAGGGAACGAGTATTGTGCAAGTTAATTACGCTACGGGTAAAGTCATCTTTTCTCGAGATATTTAGCCAAAAAATTATCCTTAATTTTTGTATTTATTGTCAACGCAGTGCAGCAGCTAGCAGACCTAGAGCGGGCTGTCTGGCGCCTCATTGGCTGCCCTGTGGCAACTGCAGCAACCAAACACTGAGCCCTGCGTGACGTCGCGTCAGAGCCCGCCAGAATGGGCGTGGCTATAGCGTACATAAGGAAGGGCTCGGGGGCTGCTACCCTGGTTTTCATCGACTGAAGCAAATCAGCTCGAGGCGTGAGCACGGCAGGTTACGCAATACTCGTTCCCTCTTCTAGAGAGAACCGAGGTTACATTAGGTAACTGAGTACGTTCTCTTACGAGAGGTTCTCTCGTATTGCGTAAGTTGCTTACGCTACGGGAACCCCTTGTCAACGCCGTGCGCGCGAGCATCCACTGCATGAGTCCCAGGGGAAACCCGGGGAACACAAATAAGTGGGGAATCAGGTGGCAACGCTGGCCAACACATGTACATAAGCACACCGTAGGGAAAAACAGAGCGGCGCTGCCGGTCTATAAACATAACGTCAACCCTAATAGTGCAGCTCAACCAGGGGAGCTAAGTCACGTGATAGTAGCCTGCACACGAACACACCGCTTAGACTGACAAAAGTTTAGCCTGCAAGGCGGGAACTTCCAGGTTGTAAAACCTAACAAATGTAGACGGAGAGGCCCAGCCTGCCGCCATACAAATGTCATGAATAGAAATCCCGCTGGACCAAGCCCACGAAGAGGCCATGCCTCTAGTGGAATGAGCCCTGATGCCCAGAGGGCACTGCAGGCGTTTTGACACATAAGCTGCTGTTATAGCGTCCACGATCCATCTGGACAGGCTATGTTTCGAGGCGGCGAGACCCTTGGTGTGCCCACCGAACGAAACAAAGAGCTTCTCCGAGCGCCTGAAAGCGGCGGAAGCGTAATGTAAACTCTCAGCGCCCTGACAGGGCAGAGGAGGTTAAAATCGCCCTCGCTACCGGATGCTGGCAGAGCCGATAGAGAGATGACCTGCGCTCTGAAGGGAGTGCCAATCACCTTAGGGACATAACCATGTCTTGGTTTGAGGATGACTTTAGAGTCATTCGGTCCAAACTCGAGACACCAGCACTAACAGACAGCGCGAGTAAGTCCCCAACACGTTTGACTGACGACAGGGCTATCAGAAAAACGGTTTTGAGTGACAGGCATTTTAGATCCATGGAATCTAATGGTTCAAAGGGATGCGCTTTCAGAGCCTCTAGGACCAAAGCAAGATCCCAAATAGGAACTGACGGGGGTTGCGGGGGGGTCATCCTCCTGGCTCCCCTGAGGAAGCGGGTGATGAGCTCGTTCCTTCGTATTGACTGGCCGCGCGTTGGCACTGCGAACGCTGCAATAGCCGCCACATACACTGAGCGTGGAGGGGGACCCGCCTCGTCCAGCAGCTCCTGAAGGAAGCAAAGCACCCACGAGACCCCACAAGTGCGTGGGTCTAGATTTTTTTCGGCGCACCATGAGGAGAACACAGACCATTTAGAAGCGTACAGCCTTCTCGTAGAAGGAGCTCTATACTGCGTGATCGTGTTCACGACCCCTTCTGGCAAGGCAACGGGTATCCGTTGATTATCCATGACTGCAGAGACCAGCGCTCTGGATGGGGATGCCAAATTGAGCCGCAGGCTTGAGAGAGAAGATCTTTCCTCACCGGGATCAGCCATGGGATCACGTGTGACAGCCGCATCAGCTCTGGGAACCAGGTCTGGTTTTCCCATTGCGGGGCTATGAGGAGCACCGAGTGGCGCGCTTCCCTGATTCTCTTGATTACCTGTGGTAACAGCGAGATCGGTGGGAAGGCATACAGTGGGAGGCTGGCCAGGTTTGGGCCAGCGCATCCTTGTTCTTCGAAAAGAACTTTGGGCAATGAGCATTGTCTTTTGACGCGAAAAGGTCGACTTCCGCTTTGCCGAAGAGGCGCCACAGTAGCTGGACTGTCTGAGGATGCAGAGACCATTCTCCCGGGGGAATGTTGTCTCTGGACAGTCTGTCAGGGCTGTCGTTCAGGTGGCCCGGCACATGCGCGGCTCTCAGAGAGCGTAGTGAGTGCTGAGCCCAAACGAGGAGGCATTCCGTGAGATTGCAGAGGTCCTGGATCTGACACCGCCCTGGCAGTTCACATAGGACACCACAGACATTTTGTCCAAACGGACTAGAACGTGGTGGTCCCGTATGTATGGGAGAAAGCGCTTCAGCGCGTTCTCGACCGCTATCATCTCTAGACAATTTATATGAAGGCGTTTCTCTCGGTCTGACCACAAGCCAAAGACCGGTCTGCCCTCGAAGAGAGCGCCCCAACCTAAGTTGGAGGCGTCCGTCGAGATGACCTTTCGGTACGAGACGCTCCCATCGTCACTCCCCGCTGGTACCAGTCGGCCGCTAACCAGGGCTGCAGGGCTGAACGCAGCTCTGAGTCACTCTGATTTGTCTGCCGCCAGAAGCCCAAGCTCGGTGAGGCACTAGAGCATTCAGCAAGCGTTGCAGCGGGCGCATACGCAATGAACCCAGCTGAAGTGCTGATGCCATACAACCCAGCATTCTCTGAAATGGTTTCAGAGGAGCGGTACTGCCTTTCTGGAAAGACGCGGCCAGGTGTCACACACGGCGCACGTGCGCACTGTGTCGACAAGCGGGCCGTAATAGCCACAGAGTCCAGTTCTATCCCCAGGAAAGAAACTTACTGACTGGGCAGTAATGAGTTCTTGGTCCAGTTGACCGTAAGACCCAGGCTTTCCAGATGGCTGAGAAGCACTGTCCTGTGAGATATAAGTTCTATCTCTGACTGTGCCAAAATCATCCAATCATCCAGATAGTTCAAAATTCGCATACCCCGATTTCTCAGGGGAGCGGGAGCCGCGTCTATGCACTTCGTGAATGTACGGGGTGCTAAAGACAGGCCGAACGGAAGGATGGTGTATTGATACACTTGACCCTCGAAGGCGAATCTCAAGAATGGCCTGTGACGGGGTATTATCTGAAACTGAAAGTACGCGTCTTTCAGATCGAGAGAAATAAACCAGTCCCTCGGGCGAATTTGCGCGAGTATCTGTCTGGTTGTGAGCATTTTGAACGGCCTTGTCATGAGGGCTTTGTTCAAATATCTCAGATCTAAATAGGTCTTAGCGCTCCGTCCTTCTTGGGTACGAGGAAGTAACGGCTGTAAAAGCCCGACTCTATGCCCTCTATGGTTCTATGGCCCCTTTGCACAGCAGTTTAGCTATTTCTGCACGAAGTAGGTGTGCTACTTCCGTATTCACTGTCGTCTCAGTCTGTGCTTGAAAGCGCAGGGGACGGCGAGCGAACTGCAGCGAATAGCCCCGTTTTACTGTGCTCAGCACCCATTCTGACATGCCTGGAATAGCTTCCCATGCTTTTGCATGTACTGCTAAGGGCAGAATGGCCTCTGGGTTTCGATTGCCGCACTCGTGGGATCGAGAACCTGTTGTCTGTTTTACACACGATGTCCCGGTCGCTTTGGACGGGGAACATTTTGTGGGAAAACCGGGACGCGCGAGTGGCGCCGGGGGCAAAGTGTTTGTCAGTAGATGTGAGCGCTCGTGAGCGGGCACAGAGCGGCAGTGGCTCAGTGGTTCACGTAGGTTGTCTACAAACCGAAAGGTTGGTGGTTCAATCCCCGGTTCCACCTGACCAAGTGTTGAGGTGTCCATGAGCAAGACACCTAAACCCAGCTGCTCCCGACGAGCTGGATGGCGCCTTGCATGGCTGACACCGCTGTCGGTGTGTGAATGGGTGAATGTGAGGCTATGTAAAGCGCTTTGGTGGCCATAGGTCTGTGAAAGCGCTATATAAATGCAGTCCATTTACCATTTTACATTCATGACATGACCGGTCAGAGGTAACTTTGGCCGTGTGACAGAGCGGGCAGTGAGCAGGTGTGGGCACGGGTTCGTGGGCACATTTCCTACTTTTAACACTCAAGCGGCATTTGCCAGCTTTATGAGAGTGGGCTCTGTGAGAGACACGGGGGTTATCGTGCTTGTGTGTAGGAGTGAACACTGAGACGTGGGCACATTTTTTACACTTAAAACACCAGCGGCATAACCAGACATTACACTCTTTTTGAGATTTCTCTGGGTCGCCGTAAAAAAACGCGGTTGCGTGCAGGCGAGCGGTAGTTTTACCGGCTCGTTGGCTGCCAAATACACTTCTGCAGTAGCCTTTCTTAAGGGGACTGACAAAGCGGGACATTTTGACGGTGGTCTGGCCGCAGCGGGACTTAACCGTCTCTTCCTCCTTGCGTCTGCTAGGAGGACTTCGCATGCTTGGATTTCCGAGCTATAATCAAAATGGATTTCAGAATCACCTTAATGAGGAGCAGCTCATGTGTTCACTCATTTACAGATCAAACACATGAACTCACAGCAGCAGGAGAAATGGAGCAAACACTTTAAAAATATTAATTCTCTTACATCATATGAACAGACTAAAATAATTTGATCATGTTGTTTTAATAGCTTTGCTTGTAATTAATTAAATAGTAATTATTTCCCTGCATTTTATTCCATTTTGATTATACTTTATGAATTCACAGTAGCCGCGTTTCCATTACCCTTCAAATTGAAATTGCGAATTGACAATACGCCCAATGGAAACACGTCAATTTCGCAAAAACGTCCATTTATCGGAAAAAAGTATTTGCGCTCGCATGAGGTGGTTTTTCAGGCAATTCAAAAAAGAAATATTTCTAGTATTTACAGGTCACCTGACGTAGACGACGCAGTGTGTTTGCACAGAATACGAGACATAAATAAATGCCACAATCAAGACCTCGAAGCAGATATGAGGGAGAAAAACCCAGAAACACTTTATATGTGCCGCTCACAAGTATAATAAGGGTCGTTCCTTACATTAATGCTTGAAAACACACATACATCTCCTTCGATTAATAATAATGGCCAGTGCAGTGGCTGGGATATACATAAACCTACCAACGTCCGTTGACATGATTTTTGGAATGATTTTACTCATCGCGAGAGGAAAAAATGAAGTTTTAGTCGTATAACATCGGTTAATGGAAACGCCGTCATTTCGCAATAGCTTTTTGTCGACATTTAGAAGAAAAAAATTAGCAAAAGTTTTGCGCAAATCTGTAATGGAAACGCGCCTAGTGACAGTTTCATGTGAGAGTATGACTTACCCCAGTATCTCCAGTTTACAGTGAGGATTCCCCAGTCCAGCAGAAAACAGCTTCACTCCTGAGTCTCCTAGATTATTCTCAGACAGTCTCAGTTCTCTCAGGTGTGAGGGGTTTGATCTCAGAGCTGAAGCCAGAGCAGCACAACCTTCATCTGTCACACCACACCTATACAACCTGTAGAGAACAATCACACACATTAAGCCTATATCCAGAGATAAACATGACACTTCAAAAATAAATAACATAATGCTGTCAATGTGAAATATATAAAAATATTCATTAGAAACAAGTTGTCAAATTACATCAGTTGGATTAGGGGATTCAATATACAGTTTGTACAGTATAAAAAAAATCATTATTTCTATGGAAAATCCCCCAAAAACATGGAAACGCAACTTCACCAAACTATCGCAATTTTCTGGTTCACGATTTTAAAAGAGATTTTTTTTATTATTATTCCAGAATCAATATTGATTCAAATTAAATGGCTTTAGTTTTGTCCTTGCTCATAAACGAGGTTGACAGAAGTTAGCCACTTTTGTTCCAACAGGGGATGAAATGTGTCGTTATCTATGAGTGTCGTAATATCCATTTCAAGTGGACGAGTGGAAGAGACGTGAGACTGAAAGCACTGAAAGCCCTCGCGCTGCTCATATGCTGAGAGAGAGATAAGACAGTAGAGCTGCACGATTCATCTTTAAAATACTGTGATCTCCATTCAAACACACACACGATCTTCTTCAAATTCGTCTGTCTATTAAACCTTTGACAAAATCATATCTCAACATTATAAATCTGTGTTGGCGCTATCACTGACCCAGAGAGAGTTGTCATCAGCTTATTGGGAACAGCGGGTTGGGAATCGTAAGAAATTTTCCGGTTCCCATTCAATAAAATTATTAAAACAACTGATAAAACATAGTAGTAAGGGGAAAATGCACAATCCTTTGTGTGTTTATTTCTTATACTTGTCAAATGAGCAATTTTTGCAAAAAAAAATTTTCTGAAGGAAAATAAAATTTCTGCATTCTCTTGGAGAATTGGGGACCTCTCCTATTCACCTTATTTTCCATGACAACAAGGGCGACGCCATTACGCTCATTTTGTCATCTTACTTCCGGCTGAGCGGGACTTCAACTTCCGGCTGAAAGGACCTACGCTAGTTTCTAGCGTGAAAAAATGTGAAATCATTTCACATCCACGAAGGAGAGGAGGTACTCAAAGCAAACAAAAGAAAAGAGGGACGCAAAGGTGGACGTTTAGAGGGGAACTGGACAGGCCCTTTTGTAGTCGAAGACATTACCGGAAAAGGGGTTGCTACACTTGCAGACAAATCAGGCAACATTCTCCGCCAGAAAACCAATGTGTCCCAACTCAAACCATTCCTGCGGCGTGACATTAACCTGAATGGTGAGAAAGGCAGTACATTACAGTAGATGGTCCACTTTTTGAAGTAAATGTTTATGGCAAATTTAAAATATTACATATACAACCTTTTTCAGTGAAAATTCATGACGACCATGATTCTTACTGCCTGAAGACAGACATGGCAGGAGGTGATGCATCACGCACAGGTATGCTTTATTTGATTTAATTTAAAAAAAGTACAATAAGTAACTTTGACAAAGATTTGTGACTGATCCAAATGTGTTTACAGAAATTGAAAAAAAAAAACAGTTTTCAGTGGATCGCTTTCACATCTTAGAGGTAGAAGAGGTAAGATGTCAAATAAATGGAAGTCTGTTATATATTATATAATATTATATATGTAAGACAATTACAAAGCATTTTTTTTTCTAGGAAATGTATATGAGAATTTTGAGTGAGGAAACCGACAGAAAGTGGCCACTCATTCAGTTTCCGAGATGCCAGGCCACAGTTGAAGATTTCGAGACACTGTGTCCAAGTACTAATGTAAAAATGTTTATGGTTATATATTTCCATAGATGCATCGATGAGCGTCAGTGTTGCAGTGGACACCTGTGAGGATGATCACAGCCACATGCCCCAGACCTGTGATGCAGACACACAATCGGAGGATCCATCTGTCTCTGACCACAACTACGCTTCAAAATCTCAACTCAACCTGAAGCCACCTACATCTGAAATGGGAACACAATGCGTTGAGCCAGTGCCATAGTACATAACTCTGCTGAGAAACGACCAACTTTGTCAGCTCTACACAGGGTCGACATTGGATGCGTTCCATTCAGTTGCCAAGCACCTTACCAATTCATACACCAACAGCTACACACTTGGGATCAGCTCCTGATGACTCTGATGAAGCTGCGTCTTAAAGGGTTAGTTCACCCAAAAAAGAAAATTCTGACGGGGTTGAACAACATGAGGGTGAGTAATTACTGACAGAATTTTCTTTTTTGGGTGACCCTTTAATTTATTGCAGGGTGATCTTGCTGAAAGGTTTGGTGTTTCTCAGTCCACTGTAAGCAAGGTGATTTTGCATTGGCTTGACATCATGGAGGAGAAGTGTTTCAGAGAGCAGTTTCCAAACACAACATGTAGAGCACAATATATCAAAATATCGCAAATGTATATATTGCAATATGCATAATTTTTTTTTAGCTTTAATAAGCTTTAATCAGTTTATATAATTCATACAGTGAAAAACTAAGCAGTGTTTTAATTTACATTTGATTATTCAGTTTTCTGTTGTTAAATAGACCTAATGTAGGATAACCTGAACCCTGTGGTTTACACTGATGTTAAAATAACACTTCTTATATACAGTAAAACTTCATTCCTGTAGCATTAACTGGGCAGGTCAGACCAATGACTGAATACCGTTTCTGAAAATTCCTCTCAGCCAGAACCTTGTGGAAGATGTGATCCCTGTTCATGCGTCACATGCTGTTGATGACCATAAGACTGATAAGTCTGATTCTATGTCAGAAAGTCCATTTATCTGTGATGACCATGTTAACACGTCTTGTTCTTTATCTCCGCTTTATAGTGTGACTCGAGATGACCTTATCAAAGCACAGCAGGCAGATGATACTCTTCAAGAATTGTTTTCTTTAGCTCATGAAGTAGGAGACAAGACTTCATCTCCCTTCTATTTTCTTCAAGATGGATTGCTTCATAGACAACAACCTATGAGCTCTGACTTTTCACTCGATCCTAGGATCCAAATCGTGGTTCCACTTAATTTCCGTCAAGACCTCCTACAGCTTTCACACCAGGGAATGGCTGGTCATATGGGCGTACGAAAGACCTATGAGAGAGTTCTTAGGAAATTTTATTGGCCTAGATGTAAGTGAGATGTGATAAACTATATACGGTCTTGTTATACTTGTCAAATGACCGGAAAGCCAAATCAAAAAGTTCCATTGGCTCCTTTACAGCCTATTGCTGCAGTTACCACTCCTTTTGCACACTTGACTATTGATTGTGTTGGTCCTTTACCACGATCTAAGGCTGGATATGCTTATTTACTTACTGTAATGTGTCAGACTACACGTTACCCTGCAGCTTATCCTCTGAGATCAATTACTTCTAAAGCTATTTTAAAGGCTTTAACAAGTTTCATGTCTATTTTTGGCATTCCAAAAACCATTCAGTCTGAGACCAGGGCTCAAATTTTATGTGCCGAAACTCCTCTAAGGTCATGCGACAACTTAAAGTTAAACATAATATCTCAAGTGCTTATCACCCTCAAAGTCTGGAAGAGGAAAGGTCTGGAAAGATTCCATCAGTTTTGAGGTCTTATTGTGTCGAACTTGACTGTGACTGGGAGGAAGGACTTCCTTGGATGTTGCTAGCTATCCGTGAGGTTGTACAGGAGAGCATAGGTTTTAGCCCTAGTGAGTTAGTATTTGGACACACTGTTAGGGGCCCTATTGCTGTCCTGGCAGATGAGTGGACGACTTTAGACCCTCCTGAGAATGTTTAGACTATGTGAGTAGTTTCCGTTATCGACTCTACGAAGCTAGAGCTATTGCTCTACGAAAGTTAGCCAAGTCTCAGCGAAAGATGCAGAGGTTGTTTGATCGCAAAGTCAAGTCCAGACACTTTCAAGCAGGTGATCAAGTGCTGGCGTTGTTACCTGTTTTGACTAGTTCTTTTCAGGCTACGTTTGCTGGACCTTTTTCGATTGCGAAGTATTTTCCGAATAACAACTATTTATTAAATACACCAGATCGTCGAAAGAAAATAAAGGTTTGTCATGTTAATTTATTGAAATCTTATGTGAGTCCTGTACCTTCTCTGTCTGTTGATGTTGTGACAACTACCGAAACTGCAGATCCAAGTGTTTTAGAAACATCTGTAGAGGTGAATGATAGTCTAGAGGAGATGAAAGTGAATCCCTCTCCAGAACCTTCTCATTCACGGTTCCATGCTGGTGGAATGATCTCCTCACCCTCATCCGGAGCGCAGAATCCCAGACAACATTCACAACACAGCTGGAAACTCGTCACTTCTGTGAGTACTTAACCTCATAAAAACATGCAAATAAATTACTTTTCCTTTAATCCTCTGGTGTCTGGCTTATGATACTCTGAACAATGCCTGAACGTTGTATTTTGAGCACTTCTTGCGTTGTTTTTGCCTTTTCACGATGACTCGCTTAATTTAGTCCTAATTTGGAAGTCGCTTTGGATAAAGGCATCTGCTAAATGACTAAATGTGAACGAGTTTCAGCGTCGAGTCTTCTGAGGAGAGGAGAGCAGTCACGGTATTTCTCATATTTACTCAACCATCACACACACTTTATTCAGTTTGATTAAGTGACAGACTCATTTCTGTATTGTTTTCATCGATCACAGCGATACTTGTGCGTTTTTTCTGGCGTCTTCCTTCTGAAATAAACATTTAGTGCAGCAGCAGCGAGCATGAGGAGAATATGTTGAGTTCATTCAGACCTGAGCGATGTTGTCTTTTATGATGGATAGAGGCACTTTTATGATGGATAGATGCCCTTTTATGATGGATAGAGGCACTTTTATGATGGATAGATGCCTTTTTATCATAGATAGATGCACTTTTATCATGGTAATATGCACTTTTATGGACTTCAAAACTTAAACGGCCATTCACTGCCATTATAAAGCTTGGAAGAGCCAGGACGTTTTTTTTTTTTTATATAACTCTGATTGTATTCGTTTGAAAAAAAAGTCATATACACCGAATGGCTTAATGGGGAGTAAATCATGGGGTAATTTTCATTTTTGGGTGAACTATCCCTTTAAGCCTTGTGATGAAAGTTAATATAAAATGAAATAAAGCGAAATAAAATGATATTTTAAGTATTTTAAATACAAATTACAGTCTCTCAAAGTATTTAATTCAAATTACATTTCATTTATTGTTTTTTTTTAAGAAAACAAAAACAAATGACAAAATACTCACAAGTAATTAAATACGTATTTCAAATATATGTAATTAAAATACTGCCCATCTCTGCCGATGACGAGTGGGAGTAACATTTGCACTGGACTTTTTTATATTCAACTGGGTTTTAAATTCAAACAGGGTTGAAAACCTGTATGTTCACCATGGTCCATTTATGTACATAATAAAAAGAATACACTAGCCTACAAAATCACATCAAGGTAAGATAAAAGTGAACATTTCAACCTTTGAATATATATACTGTATATATATATATATGTGTGTACAGGTGAACGTGTAGTATCTGTAGTATCTGCAGTTTCAATGTGCTTTTATTAAGTGTAATATTGTATGGTGATTGCATCTACATCTGCACCAGCTGGGTGGTCAAGTGTGATCAGGGGCCTAATTTATAAAACTTTGCGTAGGATTTGCTTCAGAAGTGGCGTACGGATGAAACATAGGACGTGCGTACGCACAGAAATATTCGGATTTATAAAACCGTGCGCACTCACATCCTACGCAGTTTTCCCTTAATAAATCACAATCAATCTAAATGTAGCGCAGCTTTTACGGCTTAATGTCACGCCCATAGTTGCCCATAAATAGTCCGTGAAACGCCCACAAGTTAATATTCATCGATTGCGAAATCATGGCAAACACAGAGGAAAACCAAGAAACGTAACTTTCATTACGTCATTACGCATTGTGATGGCATCATGGCATTTTATTATCATCCATTTAATTGCATCTGACAAGCTAAAGGATAAATTGCATAACATGGCAATATTATTGCAGAACATATTTCACATATTTCAAATATGTGTTCATTTGCATTTCTGTTGTAATCTTTGTTTGATTTTGTTTGTTTTACACTGCAGATCGATCAAACGGGTGTTCGTGTTCGTGTAGGCTGTTAATTGTAAGACTTGCTTTGTGAAGTCTTCATGTTATTTACGAGAGGCAGTAATGCCATTTCTTTTACACAACGGTCTACAGTTTCACACACTTTCACGTGTTTCTTCCCTCTGCCGACGGTGTCGCCATTTCTCATTTCACCCGTTTTTGTGCGTACGCCTGGGTCAGAGTTTGCGTGAAGGACCGCACATTTTCCCGTCAAGTTTGCTTTTTATAAATACCAATTATTGCGTAGAGAGCGGCGTACGCCTTCTTTTGTGCGTACGCAACGTTTATAAATGAGGCCCCTGGTGACTGTGGGGGCCATTTTAGTACAGTGAACTCATTGTCATGTTCAAGAAACCAATTTGAAATGATTCGAGCTTTGTGACATGGAGCATTATACTGCTGGAAGTAGCCATCAGAGGATGGATACATGGTGGTCATAAAGGGATGGACATGATCAGAAACAATGCTCAGGTAGGCCGTGGCATTTAAACGATGCACAATTGG
>FLSR01000308.1:330686-394619 GCA_900092035.1 Leuciscus waleckii | reverse complement strand
GTATCATTTTTTGGAGCGCGCTGTGGGTTTTAATGTATCATATTTTGGAGCGCGCTGTGGGTTTGAGTATCATTTTTTGGAGCGCGCTGTGGGTTTTAATGTATCATATTTTGGAGCGCGCTGTGGGTTTTAATGTATCATTTTTTGGAGCGCGCTGTGGGTTTTAATGTATCATATTTTGGAGCGCGCTGTGCGTTTGAATGTATTATATTTTGGAGCGCGCTGTGGGTTTTAATGTATCATATTTTGGAGCGCGCTGTGGTTTTTAATGTATCATATTTTGGAGCGCGCTGTGGTTTTTAATGTATCATATTTTGGAGCGCGCTGTGGTTTTTAATGTATCATATTTTGGAGCGCGCTGTGGTTTTTAATGTATCATATTTTGGAGCGCGCTGTGGTTTTTAATGTATCATATTTTGGAGCGCGCTGTGCGTTTGAATGTATCATATTTTGGAGCGTGATTGCGTTTGAAAGGAAAAATGCACCAAACGTTAGGCTTTATGTTTTTACTATTATCTCATTTCATATCATCATAACGAATGGAAACATTTGAAGTAACATATGATAATCAATATATTTTTCTCTAGCATAGTTGTTACTGAAATCTTTTGGAAGATTTATAGGCTGCTATAGGCTATTGTTATTATTATTTTATGCAGAACTGCGCCTACAAGGCACAACAAACCTGGTGTTCATTTTATATATATATGTGTGTGTGTGTGTGTGTGTGTGTGTGTGTGTGTGTGTGTGTGTGTGTGCATTTTGTACATTTTAAAAAGCAATTATAACCTGAAAAATCTAAAATTTATTCCCCAAATCGTGCAGCCCTATAGTTTCTCTTGATATCAGTTCACAGCGGGGTTTTTTTTTTCAGGGATCAGATGCTCCACTGATGAGTCCTGCTGACTTCAACATTCACACAAGTCTCCGTACATGAACATGGTAAAGTGAAAAATCAAACACCATGGAAATGACAGGTATGTACTATGTTTCAGGAATGGCACAAATGTGTGTGACTGGTTAAGTCTCTGTCTTTAGTTCAGTGTGTTAAATAATGTGCTTTTTTTGTCATTTTTGGTGTATTTTTGGATTATGTTGTGTTGTAAATAAATCCAAACAATCCAAAAGCCATTCTTTTTTAAATCTCCTCATTCTTTGTGCAAGGTAGCTCAGAATGATAGGGCCTGATAGCACCTAATAGGGCCATTAGGGGAGGGTCTTTGTCTTTCTCAGGTGAAAACGCCTTTCCATGGGCGATGTGAGAAAAAAGCTACAAAAAGAATGAGTATTTAGAGGTTAAACCTACAGGCACCTCTTCTGTCTGGGATCCTTCATGCATATTGTGGATATTCTATGACGCTCAAATTGTGTTAAAAAACTCATATTCTAAAGCGTGAGCCATGTTTCTATGGTAACCAGAGCTTCTGCAGTGACACAATGACTTTACCAATTGACGAATGGCTCTTTTGCTTAAAAGGCGGGACTTATTCCACCAAGCCACGCTTTACACTTTCTCACATTTTTATTATAATATGAATTAACCGTCTTGTTTTAATCTTAAAGTTTTTGTGGTCTTTTTTTACAGTCTATGGGTCAGACTCGGCTCAGAGAGCACAGAGATGATAGCAAATAAATAATGATAACGTCAGCGGCCATGGCACTGAACGAGCAATCGTTATTATAGTTCAAAAGGGCAAACAGTCAAAGTTATTATGCGAGTTAACTCGAGTCGAAATGCAAATCTGCAAAGTCGCATTTGTCATCCGTTACCTTGATATCAAGTGGACTTTTGAATCTGAAATAATAAGTGGATAAGCCTGGAATAACGAGAGGAATGACATGGATACAACTTTCTTGTCGGAGGATTGCAATGCATCACAATCAGTCAGGTGCAAGGAAGGGAGACGGCGGCTACTAAAATTAGGTAAGACAAAAAGTTTTATTTTTCACAGCTTGTTTATTGACTTGTTAATAGCAATTTAGTGTGGAATATGTGACAATCGGGTCCAGTTCAGTCTGTGTCTTCCCGCCGGGTTAGGGTCCAGCTTTCAAATAATAGACGGGTCCAGGTCAAGTCCGGGTAGTACATTGATGGCCTTTCTCGGATCTGCAAGCAACACTCACATTTTCTCCACATTTTTGTCCAGTTTAGTAAGGGAAATAAGATTACATGTTACATGTTTACTTACATCATAATAAATAGATAAAGTCTGTGAAAGGTTAGATATTGTGTAGTTTGTGATCCTCCATCAGCAGCTGCAGTTTCTCTCAGCTGTATCAGTGCAGTCACTGTGACGTCTGACTGACAGAGGTTTTTGTACGACTCTTTATCACTGTGTGAACACATAATTCATGTTTTTACAGGTTGGTCCCATGGACTTTTATTGTATTTTTCGATAGGTTCCGAGTGCCTGACAACCATGAGGGCTGTGAATTTTTTTCTAACTCGTTAGTTTAGATTGTATTTAGATATAAAATGTATGACAATAAGGGCGTGGTTAACTTTGATTGACAGCTTGATTGACAGCTGACAAGGCAGCGCCACGGAGAATGACAACATAAGAAGCGCCATTTTTTAATACAGTTGACATATAATACTACTGTTTCTGTATCATGAAATGTAGTTTTAAGAGTTTTTCAGGCGAGACTGTAGTTGTTTAAAGCTCAAATCTGTGGTTTATTTATAAAGATAGCGCCTATTTGAAAATTTGATCTGACGTTTTCGGAGTTGTGAGAACCAGGAAATCGGACGCTCGGCGCTCGTACCCCGCCGAGAACAGCCTTTCCTCGGCTTCTGCTGCTGACTTGCCGTTGGCTCGGATGTCTCTAGTCTAGTGGTATAACCTTTTACAGTCTATGGGTATAACATGAGATTTAAATCGTCTTGTGTATATCCAACAGGCGATTTATTTATTTTATTTGTCTCATTAATGTATTATTTGTTCCCTGGCACAACGTTTTAGCTGAGGGCAAAGTGAAGTTATAGCTTTATTTAACGTTAGTCTATTTAACTATGTAGCCTAGAGAGCTGACTTATGTTTGACTGAATCGTTGGCTTTATTATTGTATAGCTTCTTATACCTTTTAGGCTATTTATACTTTTAGAATGGCTATTATTGATCATTAAAACTGACATTTAGCAAAAAAGGTTATGTCATTTTATTTTATATATTTAAAACATATAAAATATTTTATTATAATAGCCTACATGTTGCCTACATTCTCTTCACTGTATATACATATATGACACAACCCTGTCTCTTTTTGCTAAATGTTCGTTTTAATGATCAATATTATAATGTTTTTTATTCATCATATTTTAAAATGAAAACAAAAAGAGTCAGGGTTGTGCTTTATATTTCGTGTTGTTGTAAATATGCAGTGAAGATAATCAATTGCGTTGCCTGAACCTCATTTGTGTGGCCATTATGTTAAAGATCTTTTTTAAATGAAAATGAAAAGAGGCAAAGTGGTGGTTTATAACATATTTTGTTTTATTTGTAGCCTATAAAGAGATAACCGGAGTAGCCAGAGCAAGCTGAGTGACGCTATCAAGTACGCCGCTGTTCCATTTGCAGAATTATCGGATCGCGTCCTCCCGTCCTCGGGAGTTCGTTCTCCTGAGTCGAACTTGTCAGTCCGAACTACCAAGGACTCAAGTCCAAACTTTGCGTACTTGGTATTGAGAAACGTCTCATGTCTCCCAAAATGCTTAACAGCGATGGGACTAAAAAGCATGTTCACTTCTTAGAGGAGGTGACTTACTCTAGTGAATCTGAAACATTTAGTTCAGAAAATGCATGTTGTCCAAGAAAGTGTGTCTGTTTCAGTTCTTAAGGTGATGCAACACCGTAATAGTGCAGAGTCATGGACCAGAACGCATGGTGTACAAGCATTAGAGAGACGCGAAAACCCTCAAACTCCAGGAGAACGTAGCAAACATCCCTATGGTAAAGAAAGCAGGTTTTGCAGTTCCTGTCAGACAATAGGCCATACAGAGGAAAAATGCTGGTCACTGGGAAGGGCCAGACCTCCTCCTTATATTCAGAAAAATACAAAACCACTTTCTAAGGGCAAAAATCAGCGATCTGCACATACAGGTAAAACTCTTAGTGAGTTAACGACATTGTTCATGCAAAGCCTCCAGCTATTAACTTCACTTGCTAGTGGGTTAGCAGCACTATAGCAACAAGTTTAATAGTTAAACCTGTTAAGCTGCACCAGTGCGTCGGCGCACTGAAGCGTTTTTTTATTTATTTAGTTCAAAGTTACTATCAGATTAAATGTTTTACCTTGACAAACTATACATCATTAAAAAGATATAAGACTCAAGTTTCACGAGAATATTGAAGCCTTTATTTTAAAACGCATTACAGCTGCACAGCGAGAGCATCATAGCTCGTCTGAGCGAGCTGATTGGCTGTGCTGCGGCAACTGCACGAACCTATGGCGAGTTAGCAGTGGCGTGCGGTTCAATGAGAGCGCTTAGCGCCCTGCTAACCTCGAGCGCGCCAATTTGGACGCGGCTGAAGTGTATAAATTCAGAGAAAACTCGCCAAAGGACTGAAGTTTTAAATCGACTGAAGTGAAGTACCAGATATGAGCGAAATAGCATGGCAAGGCAACGCAGTACTCGTTCCCTTATCTCTAAGGGAACCGAGGTTAAACGCAAGTAACCAAGTACGTTCCCTTACGAGAACGTTCTCTTGTACTGCATTGCAAACGCTGTGGGAACCCAATTTAAAACGCCGTGCTATTCGCCTGTGACTGCTCTGAGAAGTCCAGGGAGCCCCAGGACTATAATAGGTGTCCCAAGGACTATAAAAGTTTCCAATTGACTGAAAATATAAGTTATTGTTACATTATGTTGTTAATAAACGTTTTAAATTTGACAATGTAGTGTGTGGTACATTGCGAACAAAGGTCAGATATTATTATATTGCATAAAAGTCTAAAAATAGCATAGCTTGTGCTTTCAATTATTATTATTTTTTTAATCGAGAATCGAATCGAACCGTGACTTTAAGGCCCGTACACACCGGGACGAATTTCGCGCGCGATATTCGCCGACGTTTAACGCCTCGTGACTAAACAAAGGGCGCCAATGTGAGTGTGCACACCGACGCGAAAAACGCCACGCGTAAAAGCGTAATTTTTTTTTAAACACCTCGGGTTTGTTTTTTTGGTTTGACGCGCCGCGTCAAAAACTATCCGACCAATGAGATTGGCGCTTTTGCTCACATGTCTGGAGCTTCTGAAGTTACAGTAAATCACAACTTGGGGGCGCTCAAACACAAAACGGTCTTGCCGAGCACACATACGTAACAGCGAAGAAAATATACGCCAAGGACCTACACTGCATAGACAGACACTGCCGGGAAGAAATAAGACGAGGAAGAGGCAAGGCAAGATGAATGTAGAGCTGCTGGTCTCGTTGGTGTCGGAATAAAGAACTATATGACCAGCTGTCCCAACTATGAGGACATTAGAGGGACTTTTTACACAAAATTTGAAATACTTTGCCCTAACTTCCTAAAATTGAACAACAAAACACAATTCCAACACCTATTAGGTGAAAAAAGAGATTGTATCATACTAGCGGCAAGATACATCGATGCCTGTCACAAAAAGAGAGAGTTGACGACCAATCAGTGATGCGCTCACACACACACACACACACACACACGCTTGTACACAAAACAAACACACAAACACTTACACACTGAATTCTAAGTTGTTCACAGAATTTTGAAATGTTCATAAACTGTTTTACTATTTTTATTTATTATTTTTATTTTATTTAATTATTATTATTATTATTATTTTCTGTACTAAATGTTCAAAATCATTTTATATGTTGGTTTTCATGCTTTGCCAATACAAATGTGAGTGTGTGTGTGTGTGTGTGTGTGTGTGTGTGTGTGAGAGTGAGTGATGATAAAAGAATCCCTTCGAGGATTGTAATATTATGAGTTAGAACGATTGTATGAACTTTTTGCGTGTTTTAACATAAACAGTAACTTAGTTGTAGCATTAGCATTTGCAGTAACTTAGCATTTACAAATAACAGCGTATATAAAAAAGTATGAGACATCTACCAAAAAAACATACCTTTCTGAAACGTCCTGTAACAGCCGTCCGCTAATATTCTCTAAATCTGATTCGGGCTGAAATTAATAAGGCAATATTGACGCCTGTGTTTATAATACACCGGAGCGCAACTACTGTTATGGTAACGGCGTGACGATTCCGGACAGCGTGCCGTGAACAAGGCGCTTAGCGAATCACAACACACTGGATCAAGCTGACCAATCAGAGCCCGTCGTGTATTTCTGAGGGGGAGGCTTCTTATAATTTTTTTATTTTTATTTTTTTTATTTTTTTAAAAAAAAAGCATGAACACATGTTAGACTGCACCACATAAACATAATCAAGCCTTCGAAAAAAGCTGATCAACTCTTTAACAGCTGCTGAACACTATATTTTGTAAGTCCTGAAGGCTTAGTGCTATTTTGAACCAATAATAGGATCAAAAAGCAGTTGAAGGAAAACGAGCAGTTAGTTCTTAGTTAGTTATCTGACTCCAATATTTATCTGATCCATTTAAAGTGATTTATGTTCCAGTATCTAGATTTTACATAGATACCTTAATTAAGTTCAGCACAATTCTGTTCAGTTTATAAGCTGTCAGATGAGACAAAACATGTTAGAAACTACTAGATCAGTAGTATGTAGTGTGCATAAGTGTGTGTGTGTCCTGTGAAGCAAATGGCACAGATGTGTGTTAGAGGTGTAAGAGACACATTGGTCCTCACCATTGCGGTTAATTCTTCAGGAGGAACGTGTCTCTGCGTACAGCAGTGCGCTTGATGAAAATATCAGCGATGATGTCCTGCTGTCGAGCCACTTCTTTGTGAGAGTTTATTATAACGATGTGATTTAATCAGGCTTGCCCCATTGTTGACCATATATACGTTTTCAGTCGGCGCATCCCAGAAAATGACCTCTCTGAGCAGCAAGATGTTACAGGGACAAGCTTTGTGACTTCTGGTAGTAACGTTCTCAAGTGCTCGCCATGAAGTCATATACATCTTGAAGAGTTGCAAGATGAACACCTTTCTGTTTTGTCCAAACACATGTCTCTATGCAATGTCAGCCTGCTTCCATCCATATCATCCCCATAGAACTAGATGCTGATGCTGTATCCATGACCTCAAAGTACTGCTGTCGGTACATTGCCTCTGGTGTTTGAAAACTGTGTGCCGCACCTCCACTGTCCAATCGCCGGGGGATTCTTCTTAGTCTGGGCACATTTGGGCTATCCAAGTCAAGGACGTGCGCTTCTGCTGTAGTATTTTTCCAAAATTCTTGGAATCCTTTCTCTAAGACACTTTATGTCTTCTCTCAGTGTGTCAATCAACTGCCAATCAACTGCCCAATAGCTTTCTGTAGGCGCAGCTGGCTGTTTTGAAGTACAACATTGACTGTTTCCATGCGAGAGAAGAATTTCAGCATGAGTTTCAAGGAGAAAAAGGTGCTAAATTTTAGCAGGTGCGTTAGAAGACGTGCGTTTGCTTTCCCTCCTGCCTCTCCCCTTTTTTTTCAGACAGGTCCTCCAGAAATTCCAGCAGCACACTGTAGTTGGATGCAATAGATTGTAAAAGCCGTTTTCAAGGTACATCTGGTAGGGCACAGAGGTCTAAGAGATGAAGCGTTGTCATCTTGAAACTCCTGGAACCAGGCCAGTAGCTTTGGTGAATTTCTGATGAGCGTGACCAGGTCACGTATATTTGTCAAAAAGTTGCGTCATGCGGGAATGTTTTCGGAGACATCATGCACAACCAAATTCACAACATGTGCAGTGCAATGGATGTACTGTGCTCGAGGCTCACATGCGAGCCTGCAGACCTGTTCGAATACCGGACACATTTGATGCGCCGTCATAGCACTGTCCTCTGTATTTATTGACTGGCAGGGCGATTCTCATCAGAACGTCTTTTAAAAGCTGAAAAAGTGTGTCTGCTGTTGATTTTGATGTCTCATAAAATCCTAAGAAACGTTCTTCTGGCTCCAGATTTTCAGTCACATAACGTAAGCAAACAGACACTTGTTCTTTGATTATACTATCAGTTGTCTCATCCATAATTACAGAGAAAACCAATTTACTTCTCCAATTACCTTTCTCAAGACATCATGAGCCATCATTTCAATCATCTCGTTTAGGATGTCATGAGAGAGCCACTTGTTTTCCTGACGAGCCAGCCATGACTTTAACTTTGGGATATCTTCAGCATGCACATATATCATCTGCATAAAATTGGACTATTGGTCAGTTTTTCCTCTAATGGCCACTCCCTGACAGGAAAGAAATTGGAGAGTAGAAAGAATAGCCAGCAAAGCGATTCTGGCATCAGCCATCTGCCTTTGTTTACCAGCAGAGAGCGAAGCAGCAACATTAACACCTGCATTAGTAGCTGCCATAATGCTAACGGCAGTTCGAATTATAACAAACACAGCCCTTTTAATCTTTCATTTTCCCCTGTTGTGCCATTTTTCAATACTCTTCCATACTAACCATACTCTAACCTCAGTGTGTTTGCCTATCGTGGTTACATTCACTGTTGTGTATTGCCACCTACTGGATTTACCAGGTCACAACACACTTCAGGTAATTTCTGTAGCTTGTGCGGAGCGAAATGGAAGATGAAAAACTCATCAATGAAGTAGGGAAATACCCTAAAATATATGCAATAAACCACAGATTTTTTTAAAGACAACACAAGGAAGTCAGCAGCGTGGAGGAAGATTGCCGATGTCATCGGATTTTCAGGTAAGACTCTCTAATTATGTTAACTTACAACCTGAGGTAAAATGTTCTGTGACGTTAGCAACGACTGTACTTAATTGTACAGTAAAATAACGTACAGTACAGACATCATTTTAATTTCATAATGTCATAAAATAACAATATTTTTTACCACAAACTGACTATAATGATATTTCCATAAATTAAGACTCCAATAACCTGCCTCAGTGCACCATAGGAATATTAATTGTTAAAATTGAAACCAATAGCTTAAGCAACAAATATGTAACATCTTTGTTTTATTGAACATACAAATCATAATATTAGCTATAAGAAATGTTGAAATTGATTTGTAATAATTCTAATAATTGATTAGTGCTAATCTAATAGTAATGCTAATCAAAGACTAAATTATGAGGTAAGCAAGCATACATTAAGATATTAAGGAAGTGATCAATTCTAAAATCAATTAAATTGAATACATAGTTAAACTTATGGTGACCATTAAACCATTTCATTCTGCCAAGATACATGTCCCTCAGAGTTGAAATAAGAGCAGAATGTGTCTCGAACTGTGTAGGCCTCTGTTGGAACAGTGGAAACTGTTTCCACCAACAGTGGAAATGCTCTCCATCGATTCAGTAGTTAGGGCACTGGTATTCAGCCACCTCTCTACTTCCATTGGCTTGAGAAGAAAGTTGTGCAGGATGCAAGCTGACAAAATAAGGCTGTGTATTTTGTCAGGGTGTATGTTGATCCTTCTATGCAGGGTCCTCCAGCGAGATGACAAAATGCCAAAGGCATTTTCTGCTACATTGCGTGCTCGAGGCAATCTGTAGTTGAAGATGCGTTGTTGTGTAGACAAGTCCTGACCAGGGTAAGGCCAAATCAGGAAGGTGTTATGGGAATGCTGCATCCCCAACAATGGTGAATGGCATGTTCCCCAGATGCTCTGCTCCTGGAAGATGCTGTTCATCTGGCACCTCCGGCTTCTTTGCATCTAGTGCCTGCCCTATGGCTGAGCCAGCAAAGACACCCCCATCGCTTGACCATCCATACTGTCTCACTACATCCATGACCATCCATACTCACTACATCCAATATGGACTAGGCGGAAGCGATATTCGGCATCAACAACAGCCAATAATACTACAGAGAATGTTTTTTTTGTAATTAAAATAAAGGCTGCCTGAATGTGGTGGTGCAAAGAGGAGAATGTGCTTCCCATCTATCGCTCCAATGCAGTTAGGAAAATTCCACCTAGTTGAAAATTTTGATTAGGTGTGTATCCATCATCCGCCTGTTAATTCCTGCACATGTGTCCTTGATAGATTTAGAAAAAAAGAAAAAATGGTATAAACTGTATGCTCTTGTTTGTCTCTCTTTTTCTCGGTACAATCAATAACGTTGACTTCGACAATTCTGTGGATGGATCGACCCATGAAGGTGATTTAGAAACACAAATGACTCCAGAAGAGGAAAGTCCAGTACCAGAGACAGCAGGGACTGAAAGTGAAGTTTCAGGATGGCCACAGAGACCCAAGAAAGAAAAAAGAGACCCAAAAATTCCAATCACACAAATGAATGAAAAGCTTATTGGCAACTTATGACTTTTTAGCAACACCAACAGTGCCACCAAAACAGCATGACGGAACTGAGCTTTTACTTTTAAGCTTAGCACCAATTAGGTTCTTGGGAAAAAGGGAACATACACAGGCAAAACTAGAGATGCTACGTATCCTGGATGACCTGGATGTTCAGAGTCAGGCACATCATGGCCAAGGTGTGATTAGCTACTGTACCACACAGGACCACCACTGTTTGGTAGCTGGAATGCTCCAAATTAAAATATTGTCCCACCCTCAGCTTTCTCAACATACCATATTCATATAGTTCAATGAGATTGGTTGATTGATTTGGAATTTTAACCTAATCCTGTTTTATGTTAGATTACATACAGATATTGTTTTTTATTATGGTAGTATGTGATGTTTGGACCCACCCTTAATTGTATGTGGAAGCTGGCTAGAATGGTCAGCAATTATTACTATTATTAGAATTATCTAGTTGTACATTACTGTGTTATCTTGACATATGGCTCACATGGTAACATCCATTAAATGAATTATTGTTTTGAAAATAATGTCTTCATTCTTCCAACATCATAATAACTGTAAACTGTAAATCAGATATAAATAGGTTATATAGAAAATTGCTTACCGCAATGTTACTGCAAGTTTTTTCTTTTGGCCCAATCGGTGTCCGGTAATTTATTGACATCCCTGTGATGTCAGGTCCAATAACTGACAGCAGATCCTCCATCTGCTCTGCATTCATTCTGAAGTACTCCTGGTGCTTTTCTGGACTTAATTTCAGCTCCTGAACAAGGTGGTGGAAAGTGGCAAATTTTTGCCTTTTTTCATTTAGAGGGTGTACCCAAATTCAATTGCCTCTATTTTTCAGTCTGCGACGTAAAAGTAGCAGTACAGCAGAGTTTGCGCCGTAAAAGAGGCAGTACAGCATTTTTTTTTTTTTTTTTTTTGTCAGCCAAAATTGTATCTGTTTGGAAAGAATAAGACAAACAGGGCATTCATACAAAAAAGTCTTAATAGGTTGTGTATGTAAATATGACCAAATGTAAATATGACTGTTGAATAGTGTATAATTTAGAAGTGAATGTTCTTTTGTACCATAAAGTATTAAAGAAAAACTATTATTAAACTAAAATATAGTACATTCATCGTTCATTGTAAGAAAAACGTTACTTGTGACAGAGAGGAGTATGAGTAACCCCTAAATGAATAGCACAAGAGGGTGATACGTATCTTGTACGTAACTGGCATTATATATAACATTATTTTACAAAGAAATAATATATCGCCAGTTACGTATAATAAGATAAACAAGAATATATCAAATAACTCGTTTGGTTTAATGCTTTCACCCGAGTTAGCAAGTAAACACTATGTATTATTAACATAGTTGCCTAGACAACGGATACAACAAAACAATTGTTGATACTTTTACTTAATTACCGTTCAAAATGTCAGCTATTATTCAATTAACATAAAACAACTAAATAATAAATAAAGTTAAAGCTCACCCATCGTGCAGCTCTTCTACCAGGAGTCGATTCAAAATTGAGTTTGCGTGAATAGAATGTGCGCGTCCGGTGTGCGATACCGGACGTTGTCCTTGACGTGACGTGACGCGGCACCTTTTATTACTTACGGGCACGTGTCGCTTGTTGGTATCACTCACAGAGGAAAATGGCAGCACATCCTGCAAAATACTCCGAAGCTCCCGTGTCCCTCATTATCGTTACTGCAACTTTTGTCTCTTTAGTCTGTCCCATTACATAAAATTATGTTGTCATCTGAACTTGTGAATGGAGAAGTGGTGATTGGAGTGCGTCCATCATTACCAGTGGAGGGGGTGGATATATTCCAGGGAAATAATTTGGCAGGGGGTAGGGTTTGGCCTGTTACCTCCTGTGGTTTCATCTTTTCCCCTTCCAGGTCCTGATGAGAGTAACAAGAACTTTCCACAGGTAACTGTTCCACAGGAACTTTCCAAGAAGGTAAAAAAAGTGATTTTAAGTATAAGCCTTCACTTTGAAATTACATGCGTAATTTTTCCTATTTGACCGTTCTCACACACACATTTACCATGCTGTTTACCATGCTGTTAATTTCCTATAAGGTATTTGCTTGGCTTAGAATGATAAAAAATTGTTCCACTCTTTCCAATTACACTGATTGCTGGCATGTCTATTTAAGTGGTGGTTTAAATGTTGTTTTTAATGTATCAAACATGGAATTTTCCCAGTTCCCAAATATCGTAATGTAGTGATTACTTTCATTTCTGGCGCTATGGCATTTTTGTGCTGTGTCGGAGATGTTAGCGCGTCTCTAATAAGATCAGTCACAAACATGATCCCTGCACGATCTAATCTATAGCGTCTTATTAACTCAGTCATCCATTGTCTCAACACATTCTTCTCCCTCTTCGTCTTTCTGTCATTTTCTACTCTGCTAAAGAAACTCTTAAGCCTCTTAAAAGTCCTCGTCCGTGCTCCTAACAATTTTGACCTTAAGACCTCTTTTAAGGGTTAAGATGCTTTCTGAATTACTTTTTTCTTTACTAGGATTTTTTCTTTAATTTTAAGAGTAAACGCCCACATTTCTACAAATTTTCTTAGAATTTTGTCACTAGGAGCTACTCTTTGTATTAAGATTCTTTATGAATATGGGCCCTGATTCTTTGGGTAGACCAGCATTTTCCCTGCCTGATGACTTTTCTGTTTCCTCTTCTGATTTGATCCAGGAGCAGAAACTTGATTCTTCTCTCCATAAATTGTTTGAGAGTGTGATGTCTCCTGATGAACTTTGGCATGTTGCTCAGAGTTCTCTTTTGCAGGATGGAATGTTGGTGAGGAAATGGATTCCTCATGGAAGTGACTTTGCTGGGGATCCTATCTTGCAGGTGGTAGTTCCAGAGAAATATCGATCATTGGTGTTGGAGATTTCACATGATAAACTTGCTGGACATTTAGGGGTAAGAAAGACTTATGACAGAATCCTTCGTAATTTTTTTTGGGCCTAAATTGAAGAAGGAGGTGTTAAAGTATATCAAGACATGTCATACCTGTCAACTAAAAGGCAAGCCGAATCAGAAGATCAAACCTGCTCAACTGTTTCCTATTCCTGTTGTTAGTCCACCTTTTGAGCACTTGATTATCGATTGTGTAGGCCCACTGCCTAGATCAAAATCAGGTAGTATTTATTTGCTCACTGTGATGTGTGCATCGACTTGGTACCCTGCGGCCTATCCCCTCCATACGATCACTGCAAAATCGGTGGTGAAGGCCTTGACTTAAAGGGATAGTTCACTTTGAAATTAATTTTTGGTGTGTTTTAGCTTACCTCAAGGGCATCCAAGATGTAGGTGTCTTTTTTTCCGCAGTAGTTTAAATTTTGATATTTTTAGGTCAAACCGTTCTTGTCTGCCTACACTCCTACTGTAGGCCAGAGCCATAGAGAGAGAGAGTTGTGACACTCTTTGATGTCGCCGCTATGGCTGTCACGTGGTTCATGTAAGCCCCAATAGTTCCAAAACGTACGCTGGCTGTCATGTTCTTCTATGGGACAGACAGCAGCGATTGCATTATTGAACGGTAAATATAAAATAAAACACACACCCAAGTACTTTTTCAGCTGTTATTGCATTATTGCATTTTGTTAATGTCAGTTTTGCATTTGGAGATAAGTTTTAGGCCAGGGGTTCTTAACCTTTTTGATGTCGGGGCCCAAATTTTACAGTACAAAGTGGCCCAGGGCCCATTCAAATATTAGCACTGTATTGGTTTATTGATCTCACCCTTGGTTTGATTTGTATTCAATAACTAAATGAAATCAACTTGCAGTTTAACAGTTTATTATTCATGTGTATGTAAACCTGCACATACAACAATTCATGGAACAAATCAATCTGCATCAAGAACAAATTTAAAGGCTCAAGTCAGGCATATTAACACAAAAATCAGTTAGATTTTGACAAATTTTACTTACAAAAAAATAGAAAATGTATATAAATAATAATAAATAAAGTAAATAAAATAAAATGTGTTGCTAAAATAAATACATTCAAAATAATATTTTTCAAATTAAATAATTAAGTTGTAAATGAAAATTGAAATACAGTGCAAATGAAAAAAATATATAGTTTCCTGCACATACAACAAGATGCCAAACACACAACAATTCATGGAACAAATCAATCTGCATCAAGAACAAATTTAAAGGCTCAAGTCAGGCATATTAACACAAAAATCAGTTAGATTTGACAAATTTTACTTACAAAAAATAATAAATAAAATAAAAACAATAAAATGTGTTGCTAAAATAAATACATTCAAAATAATATTTACAAATTAAATAAATAAGTTGTAAATGAACATTGAGATAAAGTGCAAATGAAAAAATATAGCTTATAATCTGCAAAATAATTTGATAATTGTTTCAGCAGTCTACATTTTTGCATGGCAGAACCTGAATTGCTCTTCATATCTGTTATAAATGAACAATAACAGTCACAACAGTCCAATTTGAACAAGCTACAACTCCTTATTATGTTCCCCTCTTAATGAGACACTTGGGCCTGCTTCACAGACATTATCAGATCCAGCCTGGGTGGAATGGGGGAAAGGCTCACTCTCAGAGTAGCCTCCAGTGTTGCTTTGAGTCTGTTTCGGGCCTTAGTCTTAGTTGTGGCCACAATGGAGAATCCTGATTCACACAGGTATGTAGTTGTGAATGCGAGGAGTAGTTTCACAGCCCTCAGTGCTAGACATGGGTACTCTTTTGAGACAGCAATCCAGAAGGAACCAAGATCCAGTTTGCCCCACTGCAACTTCAAAGTACTGTCAGTGGCTACTTCCAGAAGCTGGGATTCCAGATGTGAGGGCAAAGCAACATCATTTTTAGTGGGATCCACAGAAAATGGGTCCGCAATCCACATGTGTCCCTCTCTGGGATCCTCAGGAAAGTAGTCATCAAATTTCACTGCCAGTTGTGAGAGGTGCTGTGAGACTAAGTCACAAATCTTCACCTGGGGGGAGTTTTCCAAAATGTCAGACAAAAGGGGAAACATGTCCATTCTTTTTTCCTGAGCCCTCTTAATCCACAAAGCAAGTTTCCTCTTAAAAGCTTGAACTTTATCTGCAACCAAAAATATATTGCTATTTCTCCCTTGAAGTGAGATATTCAGCTGGTTCAGCAGTGAAAAAATGTCACAGAGGTAGGCAAGTTTAGCTGTGAACTGTGCATTGGCATAATAATGTGCAAAAGGAGAATTTCTCTCAGTGAGAAAAGATAGGACCTCATTCCTCAGTTCAAACAAACGCTTGAGGACCAGTCCTCTTGAGAGCCATCTCACCTCACTGTGATAGAGCAGCTGGACATGATCTGCTTCCAAGCCTTCACAAAGTTTGGAAAAACATCTGGAGTTCACGCATTATTTTTAATGAAGTTTATGGTTTTCACACTTACATCCATCACCTCATGTAACTCTGGTGACATTTTTTTTGCCGCAAGGCTTTCACGGTGAAGAAAACAGTGGGTCCATTTAGCTTCTGGGGCACGATCAAGTACTGCCTGACGACACCGTGATGCCTGCCTGTCATTGACGCTGCACCATCGCTGCACACCCCAACACAGTTCTGCCAGTCTAGGCCGTTCTCTTTGAAGTAGTTATCCATGCAGCGGAAACATTCCTGAGCCGTAGTCCTTGTGGGTAGCTCTCCACAAAACAGTATGTCTTCGTGCAAACTACTGTCCCAGCGATAGCGAACAAAAACCAGTAGCAGTGCAGCATTTGTGACGTCAGTCGATTCGTCTAGTTGCAAAGAGAAAAAGGGGCTGCTTTTTATTCTTTCTAGCAACTGATGCTGTATGTCTGTGGCCATGTCCGCGATACGGTGACTAACAGTATCGTTTGAGAGTGGGATGGTTAGCAGCTTTTTTGCAGCAGCCTCTCCGATCATCTCACGGCACATATCTACAGCGGCAGGTAAAACCAACTCCTCAGCTATCGTGAATGCTTTCTTAGTCTGTGCCACTCGTCTGGCTACGAGATAGCTGGCTTTTAAAGCGCATTTAGAATTTCCAGTCAGTGACACAACAGACCTTTTCTGCATCTGAAGTCCATTTTCTTTTCTCTTGAAAAAATCCACCGACTTTCCCACAAGCGATGGATGTTTGGTTTCTAGGTGCCGCTTTAGTTTTGAAGGCTTCAGTGCTTCGTTGGATAGCATTAGCCCACACTCCACACACTGGGCTCTCGGCTCTGCCTCGTCACCTCCATTCACAAATCCGTACTTAATGAAGTCAGGATTGTATTTGCGGCAAAATCTTGACTTTTGGTGCGGGTTGGCGCAACTTTGGTCTCCCCTTTTCCGCTTTAAAAATTTCTCCATAACTTTTGCTACAGGCTACGGTTGACTGAGTGTCTTCTTCTGCTTATTAGCGCTTGTTAACAACTAACTGAGGCATTACTGCCACTAGTGGTGGGATGGTGTATTGTAACTGTCTCATGGATAACAGTCATAGATAACAGTGGTCATTCTGGTGTCTTCAATAACTTGTTTGGTCCCGCGGCCCTCGCGGCCCACAGTGAAAAACGGTAAAGTTTTTGTTGGGGCCGCGGCCCTATGGTTAAGAATAGGTGTTTTAGGCTATATTTTTGGAGGGAAAAGCTTAGTGTTCATGTTCGCATGGGTAGTAGCACTGGCTTTAGCGGCTCTAACTTAACTTTTCCATATCATTCATCTGATGATGGACGTCTCATGATATTTATTTTAGCACAACTGGGCGTATTAGGCTATTGATTCCCGTGATTTTGCTTATAAATTTTGATTCAGCCATTAGCCTACCTTCGTGATCACGCAAGAGGTCTGCCGTGGCGGTCCGTTCAGAATTCACTTAGAAGCTAGCTCACTTCTTCTGATGAAAGTGGCCACCCCCAGGACCACAACGTGAAACATGATCATGTTAAGACTAAGAATATTATTTTAAGATTAAGGCCATACACATTATCAAAACTATAACAGATTAAAAACGAATTTAAGCATGGCTGATACAAATGAAGGTTTTCAAATAAAATATTTTTTATTAAACAATGACAGACAACAAAAATGTGTGCTTGTGTGTGTGAACAAGAAAAACAAAAACCAGGGGCAGGTGATCCATGAAACAGACAGGACTGGTGATGGCCATAACAATCCTAAAGGTCCAGCATTGTTCTCACAAGCCGCTTCACTCAAGACAATAATAACATAATGAAAAGTTAGTATATCCCAAAAAATAAAATAAAATAAAAGTTGCTATAAAGGTGATAGCGATTCATTACCGAACTCTTAGCTGACGAAGTCGCGCTAGCTAACTAACGTTAGCTAGCAGGCAGTGCTTGAAAATTGGTTGAAACAACCAACATAAAATATAAATAATTACGCTGTGCATGTACAAATGAAGACCAGTATAAGCATCGCAAAGGGCCTTGATACAATATAGACAGTTGACAATTCAAAAGAGGTCGATATTTCAGCAACTTAACTCTGGAACAACTCGACGCGCAGCAATGTAAGTGAATGGTGTCCAACGCCCAAATGACAGTGTTTGGAACTATTCCGATCTTAAATCCCGGAAGTAGGCGGTTAAAAGCGCCGCCATTATTTACAACGGAGGTCTATGGGAGTGTCGCAACTCTCTCTCTCTATGGCTCTGGGCCTCCCCATTCATGACAGCAGTCAATAGGCTATTTTTTACCTAATGTGACAGTCAATTACCTAACATAAGTTTTACTAAACAAGTATGAAGTCAAAATTGTATAAGAAGTCTCTTGTGCTCACCAAGGCTGTATTTATTTCATCAAACAGTACAGTAACAATTTTGAAATATTACAATTGATCAATGTTGAAAACTGTTTTTGCTGCTTAACATTTTTGTAGAAATTTATACTTTTTTTTTTATTCAGTTCAATAAACCGCATTTATTAAAGCATTTATTGAATAGAAATCTTTTGTAACTTTATAAATGTCTTCTCTGTCGACTTTCATCAATTTAATGCATCATTGATGAATAAAAATATTAATATCTGTCTTTTATAACAACCATTTAAATGACTATATCTCAAATTCTTTAAAAAAAAGTACATATTAATTAGAGAGTGGAAACTTTTTATTTTTTATGCATAAAACTTAAAGGGCAAGTGTTTTTTTTGTTTTTTTTTTGTCTTCTTTTTTGCTAGTTTCAGTCCGACGCAGTTATCATTTTCACGTTCTGTGCCACGTTGTTTAAATACCAAATGCATTAGTGCCCATGGGCGGGCTGGTCTGAAAACGAGGTGTGGGACGCACAGCAGCAAACAAACGTGCCAAATATTAAAAATAAAAGGATTACAATGTAAAAGATCATTATTGTGTACATAAAGATATGGTGGAATCCGGCTTGTCCCATAAATGGTCTGCTTGCTCTCTTTAACCTTGCGCACGAGCAGATCCCTTTGCGATCTGGAGAAGCGTCAGTGTTTCCACTATCAAATTCCGCCATGTAAATAGCGAATCCGCCATTCGCGAGCGCAACTGGCATTTAAAGGGAATGGTAGATGAGACTCTGATTGGTTTATTGCATGTAAAGCCCAAAACACACCCATTACTATTAAAGCCCCTTTCACACAGCGCTTTGAACCCGGCAAATTGCCGGCAAATTGCCAGAGCGCCTTCTGTGTGAACGCAAACTCGACCCGTTCATAAGCAAACTTAAGACGCTGCTGAGATTACAAGTCACATCGATGTCAAGTGTCTTTACGGCATTTTTACGGGTTGTGTGTGAACGCACTCTCTGATTCCGGAAAATCACTGGCAGTGTGAATGAACCAAAATCAAACGAACACGGGTCAAATCCCGGGTCACTTTATCCGTGTATTTTCCGGAATCTCTGTGTGAAAGGGGCTATAAAGATATCAGCCCACAAAGCATGTACAAATGCATGCTTTGAAAATCCACTGGAAGTATAGTATACCATCCAGGCAGCTTTAGAATACTATTTTCAGTGTACTTTGGTTTGGGATGGACTAATCCTAATCTTGCATATTATGTAGGACAAATAACATGCAAAATGGGATGGAGCCATACTAGAGACATGAATTGAGATGAATCAGCTGACCTAGTTTGGTTGAGTGGTCATTGTGTTGTGTAGGATTAGAGCAGAGTGGAAGCTGAAAAATGATACATTCCATTACGCTTTTGGATTTCAATTGCAACATTTTATTACATAATAATGTAATACTTATTACATTATGTGCAGTTTTTACATTATGTGCAGTTAATACATTGAGTTGCTTACAATCATTGATTCACACGATTTGTTCAAAAACACGGATTCATTCAGAAACGAAAACAGTGCTTTGTTTAGAACTATTTTCATTGCCGAAATAAGCGAAAACATCAATAGTATAGTGTATAATGGATTATGAGCATGTGCATTGAAAAAGAAAATGCATGACATAATTATTTATAAAAAAATGATATAAATGTAACTATTACAGTTTGTGTAATGCAGTATAGGTTTTAATGAGTCTTTATAAATATATTTATAGAATAGAAGTACTTATATAAATAAGTATACATGGAGCTATAGTTTATTATAAGCATAGACTTCACAGAAAGTGTTACTTCATTGTATTACAAAATACAATTTATAGTATTTTTAATGATTTAGTGTTTTTATGAATGTATTCATGTAAGTGCTGTGATTTATTGAGGTCTAATGGTGTTTAAACTACTGTAATGTACTGGTCTGTCTGACTTCATCAGTCAGTCTGGGAACAGCTGCTACAAGCAAACGGGTAAAGACAATCCTTGTCTTGCTATCTTGTTGACTGTGTGCAGTTTTAGTTAAGTATGGGATGGGCTGTTAAATGTAATGAAATTTATGACATTTTACTAGATCGTTAAAAATAGATTGATTAACCCTGAGCCTTGAGCTTCTAGTCCTAAAACAATGATTTAACTGTACTGTGCTGTTAACATGGTGGGTTTCCCCACAGTAAACGCTCATGGTTTAACAGTGAAAAACTGCATGGGCTCTGCAAGGTAACCCACTGGGGGCCCATGTGGGTTTTCTGTGGTCAAGCCCACTGTGCATTTCATGGGGGCCCAACGGGCAAAACTGCTATGGGCCCTGCATGGGCTAACCCAACTGTGGGCCCCAAAGGGTTTGCCCTTGCCCACACTTACCCACAGTGGGCCCACACTGGAATGTTTTCTGGGTAGTTCTGGAAGGGTAATGGACATTTAAGAAACATTTAACCTCACTGTGTCTACAATATTTCAAAATAGGAGTACTTGATGAATAATATATTTTTTCATTGAAGTCTTCCCCTCCTATATCCACTGAATCATCTAGATCAGCCTTAGCAGAATGAAGTGGATTCTTTCGCCAGCTTCAACTCTCCTAAGCTCATAGGTTTGATTTTTACATTGACTTGAAGCACTACTATAATGTCATAGAAATCTCACTGGTTACTCACCTATGAATCAAAAAACGGGGACAATAGTTTTTTTTTTGTTTTTTTTTGGTCGCAGGTTCCATATACTATAATCAATAATTAATACGATGTTTGTGGGTTTAACTGACCTTAACTGGATTTATTCAAAATAAATCACAATAAAAATTAGTAACCATTGCAAATAGCAAACAGATCAAAACAGGTCAATATTTTATTATATTACAAAATAACAAATTAAATGTGAGATAAATAAATAACTCTTTTTAAATAAATATTAAAACATTTTAGTTTTATTTTATTTTCACAAACTGTGAATATACTGTCGGGCTAAAAAAGTTTCAAAAACCTTTTGACTAACTAGCATTACTGTTGCAAGTTTTAAATGGGTTTAGTATGTGAGATACATGCAAGCGAACGAACAGGTGCCTGCACTAGTAAGGATATTTGATGGCACCTTGAAGGCTGATTTTAGATTTTCAAGACAGTCACTCTTCAGCCCAGTTGACATTTTCCACCGTCCTTCTGACCAAGGATGGAGAAGTGAGATCCAGGTGTCTCAAAAGTGTCATAATTTCCGCATGCAAAAAGGATTTCTTTTTCGAGTTTTAAGTTTTAATTTATATTAGGCTCGTTTTGACCATTGTATGAATTATCTTTTGTCTTTTTTGATTACTTATTTACACAGTAAATATTATAGAGTAGTCACGTGGCTCACGCCCCCAATCGGAGTCGATTGTCGATAGGCTACACAGCGTTAACTGTTACTGCTGTAAGTACAAGATAGTGCCGTATTTTATTATATGTGAGTCTATATGTGAACTGTAGTGAGAGCAAGAGGAGAAAACTGATTTGACTAAATATTAGAATTTTAGACCTTAACACATTTTTTTAAACTTGGCTTAAATTAAAAGTTTACAGAAGTGCATTGTGGCATATTTCTGTGTTAAATTGTTAATTACATGTATCATTTATATACACTTAGTCTTTTATAGAACACTGCAGAGAGTATGGCTCAGGCTCTAGTAACAGCCATCTCTGGGGAGTTGACAGCAGGACACACTCACAACACCTCCGTTTCTATATACAGTAAATACACCCCCGTATCAGCACCATTACTCCCAACACCTCCTCTCTACACCTGTCAGGCCTCCACGAGCCTCTATCAGCACCATTACTCCCACTAGCAACACCAGCACTGATGCATCAGCCAGAGTGAACCAGGCTTTAAAGAGGTAGAATTATAACACATTATTTAAAGTTTTGTACATTTTTGACATTATAACCTTCGAATTCTAAAGTTTTGTACATTTTTGACATTATAACCTTCGAATTCTAAAGTTTTGTACATTTTTGACATTATAACCTTCGAATTCTAAAGTTTTGTACATTTTTGACATTATAACCTTCGAATTCTAAAGTTTTGTACATTTTTGACATTATAACCTTCGAATTCTAAAGTTTTGTACATTTTTGACATTATAACCTTCGAATTCTAAAGTTTTGTACATTTTTGACATTATAACCTTCGAATTCTAAAGTTTTGTACATTTTTGACATTATAACCTTCGAATTCTAAAGTTTTGTACATTTTTGACATTATAACCTTCGAATTCTAAAGTTTTGTACATTTTTGACATTATAACCTTCGAATTCTAAAGTTTTGTACATTTTTGACATTATAACCTTCGAATTCTAAAGTTTTGTACATTTTTGTTTTTTTTTGCCAGAATTTCAAGAAGGGAAAGGAATCTCTCATCCCTTTCTTTTGTCTCCCTCGCTCTTTTCCTCTTTGTCACTTGTCTCCCGGCCCCATCGGTCTTCGCTTTCCCTTGCTTCTCTTGCTTGTCTTTCCTCCCTCGCTTGTCTCTCTCGTTCTCTTCTGTCTTCCTTCTCCATTTCTCTCCATCGTCTCTCCTCCCTCTCAGCTGCTTTCCGCTCTCTCTCCACTTCCATCTCCCTGATCAAGTCCTCCAGGTCTTTTGGTCTCTTGGGAACCCTCCTTGGTTCGGGCCTCACTGAGGATGAAGAGGCCACAGCAAGATCCGGCCCACATGAGGCAACGAGGGCCGGTGGACTAATGGGAGGTCTGCCCCCAATTGCCTCATCCACGGCACTGCACCACTTCCAGGATTCTGCGGTGGACTCTCCATCCTCAGCACTCACCCCTGTCTGCGGACATTTCAGATCCTGCAGAAATGTTCAAACAGAATACAAAATCAGTCATTTAATTACACAATTGAAATGGTCATTAACTGTTGCATTAGTAGTAACAAAATCATATCTCTGTTTAAGGTTTTGTGGCTGTTATTTTGCCTTTTAGCTTTCGCTCCACCACAAAAGCTCTGCAACAAGTGATCAGAAATCAAGAGCCAAAAACTGCTTTAATAACAGTAGTTAATGACAACTAATGTAAATATTTTTAATAATTATTTTCTATATTTACTCAAAAGCTTTGATTGCAGCATTCCTCTTTCTGGTGAAGAGTGCTTCATGCGCCACTCTCCTCTAGATAAAACTGCATGTGTTTATCGGTCCCTGTAACATCCAAACAAGATTTAATGTTAGATCTGTGATTAAAAAGCTACTAAATAAAAATGTTGAGGTGTATATATAACATAGTCCACTAAAGGCAAGTAAGATGAACCCTAGTGCAGTTTTATTAAATCCAAAAGTGAACAGATACACAAACAAAGGCTTGGCTTGGCTTGGCTACACTTGGCTTACATGAACAAAGCTAGACAAGATGCAATGGAGACATGAGGGCTAGTTATTCAAGACTAATGACTAACAAGAAACACCTGGAACAATCAAGACCATCCATCAACCAATCAGAACATGACACATAAGACAAGGGAAGCACAAGTCATGATCACATGAGGGCAAGGAAGTCACATGACAAGAATTCAGGAATTTCAAAATAAAAGACATGAAACAAACAAAACCCAAACCAACGTGATAGTATATATTAATAGCTGATTTGTGTGACAAAGACACGTAAAGTGCTGCCTTGGTGGACAAGTGTACAGATGGCTGAGGGAGGAAATATGCTAATACGGGACAGTCCATCAGTGGTCATGGGCAGAGCATGAGCAATATGACATCATATTTGGAGGACATGAAGTTTCATTGATAGACAGAGGAGAGGAGATTACAGGAGAGAATGGACAGATTGTTTTCTCTTCTTGACAAATTGGTAGAGAAATAAACTTTTGGTTATGTGAATAAAAAAAAAACTAATTAAACAAAATCCGTGTATCATTCGTTCAGTCGTTTTTTGAATTAATATTGAATATAGAAAAATGAGAAAATGGTTCCTTTTTCGTTTTTTCATTTTTTACAAAAAAACGAAAAACAAGAATTCAGCTGGATTTCTCGTTTTTTGTTCTCAGTTAGAAAAATGAATAAACAGCTTGAATATTCGATTTCTACACGTGGGCGGGAATTAAACACCCATTTCCTCTGATTTGTCAGCCGAAGATCAAACTGTTCCGTCATCAGTTCTGCACAGCAGAATAAGAGTCCTCCGTTGTGCAGATTCTTAACGTATTTATTGCAACTACATTTAATCTTTTTCTCATCAAACCACCAGACTAACGAATGTCTTGACACAACCCGTACCGGGGAATAGACTAGACGGGGCTTTCTTCTGTGTATATATAAATTCACCTACGATTTGCATCAGCTGGCTATATGGGCAGGATAAATGACGGCTGTTAGCCTATCATTGTCGCACTCGCCCAGTAATTAAAAAAAATATATATTATAAATTAAGATATAGGCCTAAATCAATATAATTAGTTGTAAATTAAATATTTTTAACACTAATGCAAAAAGAAAAGAATAATGCATTGACTATATAATTGGCCTATATTAACGTTAACGTATAAACTGTCATTCAGACTGACTAGCCTATCTAACAACTGGAGAAGTTTTATGATGTAGGCCTTGTGTTTTATTAAAATGTATATTTTTGAAGGTCAACATTATAATCGCAGCGTGCTTCATGTTAAAAGAAAACCCCATGACTTGACTTTACAATCCGGAAAATAGCAAATTATTTCACGGACCCCCTGGCACTTGAGAACTCCTGGTCTACACAGAAGAAAGCCCCATCTAGTCTATTCCCCGGTACGGGTTGTGTCGAGACATTCGTTAGTCTGGTGGTTTGATGAGAAAAAGATTAAATGTAGTTGCAATAAATGCGTTAAGAATCCGCACAACGGAGGACTCTTATTCTGCTGTGCAGAACTGATGACGGAACAGTTTGATCTTCGGCTGACAAATCAGAGGAAATGGGCGTTTAATTCCCGCCCACGTGTAGAAATCGAATATTCAAGCTGTTTATTCATTTTTCTAACTGAGAACGAAAAACGAAAAATCCAGCTGAATTCTTGTTTTTCGTTTTTTGGAAAAAATGAAAAAACGAAAAAGGAACCGTTTTCAAATTTTTCTACTTTCAATATTAATTCAAAAAACGACTGAACGAATGATACACGGATTAAACAATCGTATACATTAGTTTTATGCAAGTTATAATTTGTAAATGAAACAAAAAAATAATTTCTGTGCATTGTTGTTGTTTTTTTTAATGCAAGTTATAATTTGTAAATGTAATAAAGAAGTTATTCTGTACATTTATTTTTCTCCTGTCAATTAATTTGTTCTATACATTTTTACTTACAGTAGGCTACTTTTTACAAATATTTAAAGTACGTTTATGCAGCATATATTTGTCTAACATCTTCCTATAATGTTTAAAATATATTTTTCTCTGTACTATATTAATGCCATTCTTCAAAATTATTCAATATTGTTTGTTCTGTATTTGATCTAAATTAGTCCTAAACTGAAGTGCATTTACCTGGGTATGTAGCTGATGGCAGAAGGGGAGTCCTGCGTGGATTTTATTCAGATAAGGAGATTGAGATTGCTCAGTTGAATATTTGAATAGTGTGTGTGTGTGTGTGTGTGTGTGTGTGTGTGTGTGTGTGTGTGTCTGTTCTGTGTGTCTGTCTGTGTACTTGCTTATGTCCCTTTTGTGTACATTCACCAGGATACACACCAGTAAACTGAGGACCACCTCAAAAATGTTGGACATTTTGTATGTCCTCATTTATTTGACTATAATGACAGCACGCTATAAAATGGTGCCCAGGCTTAAAATCTCACTTGTCCCAAAAAAATCACTTTTAAGTGATTTGTGTACCTGAAGTGTGTATCCCCCCCACTAAAGTGTGTATAACACAGCGCCCTCTAGGAGTACTGCACTTCCGGAAAAGATACACACTTCGGGGATTTTGACCAATCAGAGCGCAGGAAGCCACTATGAGCGGGACTTGATGATCTGACCAATCAGATCCCAATACGTCATAAACAAAGATGTCGGAGGCAAAAACAATCATGATTAAATGAATGAATTGACAGATAATCAACATTAAATTATAGATAAATTCCCATTAATTAGTATTTAAATAAGAATAGACTAATTTGCCCTGACTAGCTGGAGCTCTCACGATTTATTTGAGCATGTTTTTAAACTTTAATCCTTGCAGGTTTGCTCTTGCATCAGTGTGTGTGTCAGAATGGCTCGGGTGTGTGTGAAGATCGCGTTGCTGCCCCTCCCCGCATCACCGAGACTTAGCACGTACAGTAACTTACATAGGAGTTTATTAATGCTGTAGGAACGAGTTTGAAGCGGGAAAGGGACAGATACATTACGTCATGTGAATTTGAAACTATGAAAAGTATATGTTTCCTTCCAAAAGCGGAGGGACAACTTTTTAAATCTGTCAATATGGGTGTGATGATTTATTCATCTGAGTTTGTTCAATAAAAATACACAAGCCACAAAAAGATGTGAAACATGCTAAATCGCTTGCTTTTATGAGTGATTTTATTTGTTTTAAGTGTTGTCTCCTACTTTGTGTTCTGCTGTTCTCTCTCATATTGAGTGTTTCCCTGAGTGGCCGCCACCCGACAGTGCGTGTGGTCATGTAAACACAGACTAAGGTCATCAAAAATGGCATAAGCATAAACCAATCGACACAGCTAGATTTTTGCCCCTTATTCCAGAGTGTTTTCTTGACCCAAGAACTTCTTAAAAGTGTTCTCATCTTGTTCAGAAGTGGTACAGTCAAAATACTGCATCTGATACTGCATGAGAGGAGAATATGAGTCTGGGAGTTTCCCGCTGAAATTCTGCAATACTCTTGGGCTTTATTTAACATCACAACTGACATGACATATGAAATACACAAAAGCCCCTTTCACACAGACATTCCGGAAAATACACGGATAAAGTGACCAGGGATTTGACCCGGGTTCGTTTGATTTTGGTTCATTCACACTGACAGTGATTTTCCGGAATCAGAGAGTGCGTTCACACACAACCCGTAAAAATCCCGTAAAGACACGTGACATCGATGTGACTTGTAATGTCTCAGCAGCATCTTAAGTTTGCTTATGAGCTGCGATTTCTCTCTCAAGAAACCACGCTTGTGCATTTTTTTTCTCTGATTCGATCATAAACTTTCGCATTATGTACCGTTTCACTAGCTGGCGAACGATCCCGGCTTCAGTGTCTTCACTACGACACAGCATTATTTTTCTTCATCCTCTTTCTTCAGAGGTGATTTTGATCTTGAATACAGAGGTGAACTTCTGAGTTCAGAGGAGAGTCTTGACGGAACTAAACACTACACTGAAGCTGAGAACACGTTCCTGTTTGATTTTCAGTGGCATGGCAAAAATTGGTGTGAGTACAGAACTGTTGGATTGATGTAGTAGGGATGCTAAAATATCTGGAACTGTAAAATACTTAGGGTGTGTTCATGCCTGTAGTTCTGTTCGCTTGGTCCGGGTCCGCTTAGTGTTCAGATTGCATTTCTATTGTCAAACCGGTTATGCTTGACCAGTCTGTCCTTTTTAGGGTCACATCTTCCTGTTTTTGGTTCGTTTACATGTCTCTGGTCCATGTTACGCTCATATTTCTTTCGAAACGCACCAGAGTTTGCTTGGAAGCCAACTGAGACCCATTTTTTAGCATCTCGGTCCACTTGTTTGCTGGCACCAGGTTTGAGATGGCAGCATTCACACTTATTCAAATGAACCGCACTAACAGTCAAAACAAACATGCCAGGTGTGAATACACCCTAATACTTAAAATTCACCATGAACTGACATAAAGAGTACTGAGTGCAGTTTCCTTAAGTCATCAATATTTGTTTTCCCTGTATTCCCTAAAGAGAACAAAATGGTTAATTTTAGATGCCTTTATCTGAGAGCTGAAAGGATGTTGCAGTACATTATCATATAGATCAGTGGTTCTCAGACCCTCCTCTCTGCAGATTCTGTATGTCTCCTTCACCTGACACACTCAGATGAGTTCATAGAGCCGTGTTCTGATGATGAACTCCTCATCTGAATCAGGTGGATTAAAACACGAGACATACAGCATATGCAGAGTGGTGGGTTCCCAGGACTGGGGTTCCGAACCACTTATGAAAATAACTATACATGTCTAGCATATAATATTACAAGTATTGAGTGCTAATTTTATGTCTTTATAGCATGGATGCATCTAACAAAGAATCCTTGGGAAGACTTGTAGATGATGAGACCAGAAATCCTTCTTGCAAAATGATAACCGTTGAAGTGAGCAAGCAGAAAACCTCACCTGTGTCACTTTGCTGTACGAGACTTTCTACCAGGGGAGGAAATCACTTACAATTATGGAGGCTCAGATTGGCCATGGCGAGTCAAGGTACTATTAAATGCTAGAAGATTGATCAGTAATTCATGATCATCTTTTACTCTCATTCTGATTAGTTACCATGTGATTGTGGTCTCATATTTCTCAAGCCTTTAAATCAAGCATCAGCAGAATTCACTGATAAAAAGCCGCCAGCAGTTTGGGTCCGCAGAAATTGGTAAGTCCACTTTAAACATCTGTATCATTATATTATTGACTCTTTCAGCATAGAGTTGTGTGTTAAAGAAATGATAGATAAAGTGTAGGACAGCTAGAGGAATGAACATGAACAAGTTTTTCTGTCCTTTACAAATATTTCTGATATTCACTGGTTTCTTTTATGACATCCAGCCCCATTGTGCAGCTTCTGTTTCTTTTCCTGAATTGGACAAGGTGAACAGCAAATGGTCCACATAAGCAGTCAGACAAAGCAAGAACATCAAGGAATAAAACGGTAACCATATCATACATGCAGCAACTATATACTGATGTTTACTGCCAGCTAGTTAAAAGTGCAGTTTGAAATCGACACCCAAACAAACACACCCCTCCCTTCATTGCTCCGCCCCCTAAATAATGAACACGCAAATCAGGCAACCACTAACAGCTGGCACTCAGGTGTTCAACTAGAAACAATCTTTATTGCTAGCAAACCATAGGATGCATTTAAAGGTTTGGTTTTAGTTGATTGTAGGTGCATATCCACTTCATCCAGCACACGTGTGTAATAGTAATGGGAAGTTCGGATCATTTTACTGACTCGGATCTTTGAATCTCGTTCATCAAAATGAACAAATCTTTTTTTGAGTCATTTCGTTCATTTCAGCAGAATGTATTTAAAATGTTACATGTTAGTCAAATTCCCTGAACACATCAAATGTTGATCGCATTTAGAATAAGAAAAAAATTGCAATGCAAGGAAAAGGCCTAATAATGAGAAACAGAAACGATTAATTTATTTATATGGGTCTTCAGGCTATGCAGTCTGTTAGTTTATCTCGTGACATCCTCATAAACTGAACTTTGCAGTCTGTAGTACCGGATACAGATTGATTAGTTCACGTTTATCTTCATCCTCGCCTGGGCAGCCTTCATCACTTTCTTATGTACAGCATTCATCATCCTCATCTTCTCCTGCTCCACCCTTATCTTCACCTTGTGCTGTATCAACACTGTGGTTCACTCATCACAGATGTCTGAGACACTCTCATTAAGGGAGGTGGGTAGATTCATTTCCTGAATTATTGGGATGGTCTGGCTGTATTGCACAGGTAGAACTAACAATCGATTATATGAAATTATACATTATTTATATTTGTTTGTATTTCTCCTCTTCCAGCTATCCTCTTTAAGGCCATCAAGAAAAAGACAGGTATGTGACTTGCCATGTGATACTTTATATGCTCTGATAAGTTTTATGCATAATTATGACTTTGCTTGCAAGTATTCACAATACAATGAAACGTAATATTACAGGAACCACTGCCTTGATTGAGTGTTAAATTCTCTCATTCAGTATTCAGGAAGTGCCGTCTGTAACACAGACTACAGCAATGTCACAGACTACAGCGATGTTGACTACATACCAAAAATCAGCTCAGATGAATCGAATGGTAGTTCTTCTGGACATGACATGGTCAAAAGTGCTTTGATACATCCAACATCTCCCAACGAGGCAGGTAGTTCATCTGATCAATTTATGACGGTACCATCACTAAAAAAGATTAAATGCCAATCTAAAGAGACAAACACCTTGTCTGGTGATTAAGACTTTTATTCAGTCAATGCCATCACCAAAGCAGGAACGCAAGGCATACAACAAGAAGCAGTATTGCCTTTATTGCTCTAAGCCATATTAAAAAATGGCAAGACACCTTGAATTTGTCCATTGCAATGAAGTGGGGGTTGTAATGGTAGTAGCATTTCAAAAACATTCCAAAGAAAAACGAGTCCAGTTAAACCTCCTTAGAAAAAGGGGCAACTTTGCCCACAACACAGATGTGGTGAGACAAGGACATGGGGAGATGATTGCCTGCTACCATCCAAAAAATAGAGAAAGAGCCAAATAATGATTCACTGCATTTACTGCCAAGGGCTTTATAACAAGGGTAGTCTTTGGAAACATATCAAAAACTGTCCCCTGAAACCTAAAGATGATGATGCCCAGGGCAGGAAAATCTCTGTGTGCTCTAACACACCAGTCGGCTTAGAAGTGAGCAAAGGTTTCAAGAAAATTCTGTACTTTATGAACTATGATGAAGTTTCGTGTGTAGTTCATACTGACAGATGCATCAAGCAGCTGGGGGAGCACATATTCAACAGGATGGGGTCTGATGTGACCAGATGACAGAAGATGAGAGAAGTAGGCAGACTTCTTCTTGAAGCAAGGAAGATTACCCCACTGAGAACAATGGTAGACTTCATCATACCAGCAAACTTCAAACATGTCATACCAGCTGTTAAAGTTGTATCTGGCTACGATGAAGAGAAAAACTCCTACCGCATTCCTTCTTTAGCTCTGAAACTTGGACATTCTTTAAACAAGATCTGTAGCATTGTTGAGCGCAGTGCCATGATGTATGGAGATCATGATCGTGCTGAGTGTGCCCGAGGCTTCAGGAAAACACACCAGGCAAGGTGGAATGAGTACATTTCTGCTGGTGCTATAACTACATTGAAAGAAGCCAAGTGGATCTTGCCCTTCTGCTGACAGCTACGCTGCTCTAGCCAAGGTCACGCTGGCCCAGGTCATCCTGTTCAACTGAAGGAGAGAAGCTGAGGTATCCCGGATGCTTTTGTCATCTTTTAAAAGCAGGGATTCTTCTGAGCTACACGAAGACATTGCCATCTGTCTGTCTGAGTTTGAGAGGAAGCTGTGTCTGCACTTCACAAGAGTTGAGATCCGTGGTAAACGAGGGAGAAAGGTTCCTGTGCTCCTCAAGCCTTCAATGGTTTCTGCCATGGAGCTGCTTGTTGAAACACGTGAGCTTTGTGGTGTTCCAGCAGAGAATCCCTTTACGTTTGCTAGATGTGGAGCAATGTCTGCCTACAGAGGAGGAGAATGCATCAACAAAGCTGCTTGCGAATGTGGCAAAAAACCCCCGAAGCACTGTCATCAACTAGGCTCAGGAACCACATAGCAACCATGTCTAAAATTCTTAACCTTAATAAGAATGAAGCAGACCAGCTGGCTGATTTCCTTGGTCGCGATATCGAATCCACAGACCGTATTACCGGTTACCAGAAGGTACACTGCAGCTGGCAAAAATGAGTAAAGTCCTAATGGCCAAGGAGAAAGGAACACTGTCTGACTACAAAGTAAAGAAACTTGATGACATTGAAATTGACCCAAATGGTATGAGTATACTTGGACTGTCTGTGTGTATCTGTTCTGGACATATTTGCAAAACAATGTATATAATCATGTCAAAGGTGGTAATTTTTTAATCTGTTGGCAGCTCGTGTTAAAACGCTCACTATTCACAACTTTGTTCTTTTCTCATTTAATGCTAGTGTGTTCTTATAAGCTTTTCCTGAAAGTCTTGTAGTTGTAGTTGAACAGTTAAGTTTTGTTTGCACTTTTTTTTTTGTCATTTTAGCACGCCATTAATTTGTTGGGTAACATACCCTAGCTCAGGCTGCTTAGCTAGCTGCTAGTCACTGAAGTTGGTAGTCTCTAGTCACAGAAGTTGGCACTGAAGTCAATGAAGTTGGCTTTTAGATAAGTAATAATTAGACAAGTACAATCCTTATAATACCAGTTTTTATTAAACATAAAAATTGTATAAGTGACTCATTAAAAAACAGGCACCTTCTCCTTCACCCTCCATGTAAGCTGCCTCTGTCCAGCTCAGCGCATCTGCTAGCAACACTGAACATGCTGCCTCTGACAAGCCCAGTACCTCTGCTTCCAACACCGAGCAGAGCCTTGTTGCATCCATGACGGTAAATCCTCCAAACATATGTCCTCCACAAAATCCACATGCACCATCCTCCAGCTCTGCATCTGTGTCGGAGCCAACATTCTGCCCTCCCCAAAACAGACAATCCTCCTCCAGCTCTAGTGTGTCCGTTCCCCCTGACTTAAATTTGGATAGCCCATCCCAGCCCAAGCTAGTAGCTATCCTAAGCGCCCATTTGGACAGGCTCTCAGGGCCCGTATGTATAAAGCCACTCAGAGTAAAATTTTTGTCTCAAGTCTGTCAAAATTCAGTCAAAATAATTTTACTCTTATTCTAGATTTAAGAATAAGAGTGATTCATAAAGGTTTCTAAGTGTTAAGACTAGGTCTCAGCTCCTAAATTATTTAAGAGAGCTGAAGAGGTCTCCTAACCAGTTAGGAGTAACAAGATGGCAGCAGAGAGGAGGAGGCCGCGCAGTTTCCAACAACGAAAGAATGTGTTGAATTTATATGATGACAGGGAGTTGATCAAATGTTACAGGCTTGATTGTCAAGGTATTCTTTTTGTTACTGACCTAGTCAGAAATTCAATAACTTCTCCCACTGTAAGAAACAATGCTTTAACTGCAGAAATGAAAGTTATAATGACTCTGCGTTTCTTGGCGACTGGAGAAATGCAGCAATGCACCAGTGATGACTTGGGGCCATCACAGTCCACAGTTAGCAGGGTCTTAAATACCACTGTTGCTGCACTAACCACACCAGACAGAGTAAGGCAGTTCATTGACTTCCCAACTGACCTTCAAACTATAAGGCAAAAGCAAGCAGATTTTATGAGGATTGCGGGGGTTTCCCTGGAGTTGTTGGAGCCATTGACAGCACCCATGTACGCATCATTGCTCCAACTGTAAATGAGGAGACATACATCATCGAAAAGGATTCCACAGCATTAATGTTCAAGTCGTATTTGATGCCAATTACAAGATCCTCGATCTGGTGCCAAATTGGCCAGGGTCAACACATGATGCTCGGGTTCTTTCCCAGAGTGGCCTCACTGGGTTATTCGAACAAAATTATGTTCGCCCTGGATGTCATCTGCTGGGAGACTCGGGTTACCCTTTAAAACACTGGCTTCTCACCCCTTACAGAAGACCTCAAGGAGAACAGCAGCTCAATTATAACAGGTACTGTACTGGACTGAACTGTAGACAAGATACCAGTTTTGTTCAATGAGTGATTCTTGACTTATCTGAGCTATGTTCTTTTATTGTTTTTGCGTCATGAAGAGCACACAAAGTAACAAGAGCAGTGGTGGAGAGAGGAATTGGACAGCTGAAAAGAAGATTCCATGTCCTCATGGAGAGATTTGACATTCACCTGAGCGTGCTGGTCGCATCATGGCTTGTGGCATTTTGCACAATATTTGCAAAGCTCATAACCTCCCACTGCTTGATGATGATGACAATGACAATGACGATCATGACGATCATGGTGATGATGACAGTGATCATGATTATGATGAGAATGATGGCAATTCCACCGACCACACATTACAAAGCATTTCGGGGAGAGCATCAATAAGGGACTGCTTTGCTAACTCACATTTTGGGTAAGCAAACTTGTAGAAAATAAGTAACAATGAACAAGTTTTTCCTTACACAATTTTATTACACAAAGCATATGTACAATCATTGAGTATTCTTAATTCTTTTCAGTTTTAGTGCGTAGTATTCATTTTGAATTTCCAGCAACTTAATTTGCAATTTGAGCTTTTTTCTTTTAAGGGACTCACTGGCATCCTCAGTGGCTGCGCCCTGTGCAAACCCAGTGTCTTGTGAGGCAGAAGGCTCATCTGGAGGACACAGGGAGATGTCCTGAGATGATACAGGAGAAGATGCATCTGATGTACCGGCTCCAGAATTATCCACACTACATTCACATGCAGAAAATATTAAACAGTGCAACATGTTTATTCAATACGATGTGGTGATTGAAATACTATCAATTTATTAAAAAGGCAAACACATTATTACATGCATAATTTTCTTCTTACCGTCTTTGTAACTCCTTCAATTTGAGAAGTGCAGGGTCTGGGGCATCTGGAATGCCACAAATAGAGGGATCGGCCGTTCCAAGTATCTCCTCTACTATTTCGCCAATCTCAGACCGAGGTTTACATGGAGGGTCCCCACCTGTTTGACAAGAACTCAGCTGCTGACCACATGGAGACAATCATTTAATATAAAATGGTTTAATAACTAAAATAAAATGTACCAGTGGCTCGCATGCTTTCTTTATATGCTGCAATTTCCTTGCGTGTGGTTGCCAACACATTGTACCACCTTTTCTCACAATCCTCTGCTGAACGTCTTGTCCAGGAAATGCTGCATTTACTGTCAATACAATCTGTTGCCATGCGTTTTTCTTTTTTTGTCCTTGCTTGTTAAAGTCGGACTGAATTTTCCTCTTATCACGTCCTTCCATTTATGGACTGACTGCACTATAAGATTTTCTTCCTTGGACCAGTTTGGTTTTCTTTTTGCATCCATTTTTTAACAGTTTGCAACTTTGGTCTTTCCTTTACATACAGCTGTGAGTGCAATTTAGAATGATGTGATTCATCAGCTTAATTACTTAAATAGCATCACATTTGTCCATTTAATTAATGTGTTGAAAATTAAAATTGTGTGAAATAAATGCATGTACTTATTTGTAATCTTTTTGCACAAAGCAAAAACAAATTTAAGTAAATTTAAATATTGAAATAATTGTAATGTCTTATTTAAATAATGAATGAATTGTGTCATGCTGCTATGACTTCACCCTTGCAGGCTCACTATTGGCTTATTCAGTGGTTGAGGGTGGTCATTTTGGGTTGACATCATTGTAGTCCTTAGTTTGCAGCACTTAAGAGCCACTTCAGTCAGCACTTAAGAATCAGCCTTATACTTTACTGAAAGTTGCTTTTAGCTTCTTTATAAAAGTGTCCTACTCTTAGAGAAGTCCTACTCTTTACTAAGATTTTTTGACACTTAAGTCAAAGCTTAAGACTATTCTTAAGAGCAATTCTTAGAAAGTGAAGTGTCTTAAGAGCAAAAGCACTTAAAAGCACTTAACCAGAGCGATTGAGACGAGTGCGCGTGTGGTGTTCGTCAACGCGCCTTTGGAGAGAACTGAAAGTGACAGCTCGGCTAGTATCGATACTTCGGGAAATTAGTATTGGTACCGTTCAGATATTTCAGTATCGATATTTATTGAAATATCTATATCTTTGACAACATACTGTAAACACCACTCTCAATAAATTCACCTTCAACCACAAATCGACATCACCACAGACAAATTCACCATATTCAAACAAAACATTATCTCCATCAATAACTGACTGTTTGGGCAATCAGGAACAAACAGATTGGATAAGTGGCTAATCCTATTGCTGTCTCGCAAAGCTGTGTACACCTCATCACCTAAAACTAAACCTCTATCAAGATCTTTTGTCTGCCATGAGAAGACACTATCAACTGTATGTTTAGCTAGGCTTACCAAAGCTATTGCCATACATTGAAGTCCTCCATATTTAAACTGGTCATTCCCCTGGTGAAATGATCCTCTTATACTGTTTTCAAGTTTGACAGAATTGCCATTTACAACATAAGCTCCATCTTTAGTGCCAATATTGCCACGTTCAGACCTGAAATAACTATCCTTAAGCTCAGCTGCAACTTCAACGGCAACATTGTTACTTTCAAACGTAACAGAACTGCTATCTTCAAACTCCACATCACCACTGTGCTTAAGAACTTCAGTCTTCACAGAAATATATGATTTCTTTAGATTCCAGATATGAACCATCATATCATTAAGGCATGTGTTAAAAACAGCCACAGATGTGCCAATAGCAGATGCCATCCCAAACACATCACGGGTACCAAAATCAACCACCACAAAATAATCTTTGTGATGAATGACAACACTAACTGCACTGTGAAGATTTAGCGGACACATTCCATCTCTCAACAAATATTCTTGCAGCTTTCCATACATTACTGACTACAAACCAAAACCTATGTACACTGGCAGACCAATTTCTACATTCCAGTTCGAGCCAAACACACTGTGCTGTTCAATCAACTTACACAACTCTCGTTTACCATCTCTTTTCTGGCTTGCTACATATGTGGCTAGCTTACTCCCTTCCACATATATGTCATCAACATCTGTCTGTACCCATGTACATGCAGGAGCAATCACATGTTTGATTGCAGCCACAACACTAAATGCAATTGAGGCAATTCACACAATTCAATGGTGCAACCCTGACATCAGTCTCAGCTACAACAGAGAGCTGCAATTTCTCAGAACATATGCATGCATTTGCATCACTCTTACTTTTGATGATTCCTGGTGTGCGCGCATACGAAAGCCCTTCTTCCGCGGCATCTACAATAAATGAAAAAGACAGAGTAAATTGCATGCAGTTAAAATGTTTTATAAAATCAAATTTAAGAAAAAAATTATAATAAGTTATTGTAACGAGGTTCGTTGTTATGGGAAGGAGGAGGCGGGAACCAGCGAACATGAAAATATTTTAATAAATAAATAAACCAATACAAAAACGAAGTATAAGCCAGCAGCCCGAGGACGGTGCGTCGCGCAGGTGTCGCTCATCAGTAATCACGCCACCGGCCTCGTGCCACTCTCTCACGGCCCTCGACCTCGTCCTGCTCGCCACAGTTATAAAAAACACTTTACATTCACATTGTGGAAAGATGCATATTAACAAAAAAAAATTTGTAAACAAATAGAATGATTTATTTTCACACTTATTTTCAGGGAGTGTCATTTAATTTTTGTTTTGTTTTTTGACTATGACTTTTTGAAAATATACACCTTTTCAATAAGAATAAGACTTATTTTTGCTTTTCTCCTATCAAAGCTCTGTAAAGTGATGATTGTCTCTCCATGCATTCACCTTTATTTATAAACCACATTGTACAATACATACTATCTGAACAGCTATACAGTGCAGAAACAATTTGCAAAACTCCATAATATCTGAGTGAAAAACATTATTTTATTACAGTTATGCAATAAAGGATAGAGTTATGTGTATTTGTTCTTATTTATTTGTTCACTTGTTTTTAATAATGTTTGAACTTGATCAGTTATGCAATGTATCCACCTAATCGTTTTTAGCAAACTAAAAACACTAGGCGGTCTGGCGCTTTTTTTCTACTAAATTGCTAGTAGCTCGGTATATAATCCTTTTCAAATACGTAGCCTAACAAATTATCTTTAATACATTTTTTTTTTTAAATCCTTTTTATAAGGACTTGAAATATTAAAGCCACAGATGAAAATCTTGCACTGGTGTTACACTTACTTACACTGACACCTACTAGCATGCGTCCATGCAGCATCATGCAAAAATACGGTTTACAGTACTGGACGCAACTCTTAATCCATTAATCGTAATGACCTATGATAGATTTATTTTGTGACTTTCCTAGAATGAAAAAATAAAATTATTACTGTCTTTAATCCGTTAAAATAACAAAATTAAACCATTTAGGATTTCATGTCAGAATTACATTAAGCTGCTCGATTCATCTGTGAGTAAGTACTGGAGGTGTCACAACATACAATGTCATGTTCCACGACTCGGTGTCGGTCAAGTGACGTTTCTTTGTATCAGATACCATGTCACTTAATGTTAATACCGCCTCTCCTAAGGCATCTTTACACAGCCTAATTAAGGCTGCTTTGTGTCTGGTCAGAATTCTGTATAAAGACACAATGCCGCATAAAAGCAGACTTAAAATTTGAAGGATCTGACCCAACTCAGCCCCTAGTATAAAAAGCAACTCTGACATTGTTTTGGTTCAGTGAGAATGAACACGAACTTGTGCCAGTCTAAACTACATTGTTGTCATGACAACCAAAAGCACACCTGTAAACTCAAAAGGCGCGATAATCAAGAAACGGGATACAAAACATATAGGCCTACTTCCTTTTTATTTTAGCCAAATAAATAAAATTGTTTACCAGCAAAGCAAAGCAGTTAAGTTAAATAATCCTGTACTCACATTGTGAACCAAACCATAAAATTACAGCAGAGAGTCATATAACATTTGAAGAGACAAATCAACGCGCTGCTATATTTCTCTCAGATACAGTAAATTCTAAACCCAGTCGGCACCACTTTGATTGATCATAGTTATATTATATTCCCAAAAATCTGCTCCTTGAAGACGATATTTCACAAAGACCTGGTGACATCTGCTGTCCTGCCAAAAATGCTAACACTAGCATCATTGCTCATTTCTTGTGCCTTCTACAACTCCAAAAGGGACTTTCTGGCTCTTTGGAAAAACAGGACATTTAATTCAGCTTTGTTAAAGCTGCAGTCACTAACTTTGAAAACAAAATATAATAAGCGAGTAGAGGCTAAATCATGATTCCATTATAATTAAGATTTGTTTTGTCCCATTTAAAAAAAAAAACTGATTATCTGACATTTATGACACCAATATTGATTAATACCCTAAAAAAAAGATATTTACAATCCACATTGACCATGAGTGTGACTCCCACACAAGAAAAACAACAACAAAAAAACAGAATAAAATACATTATAAACAAAAAATTAGATAAGAATTTTACTCTTTTTAGTTCATGTGATTTGCCAATGCAAGAATGATTATATTGATTACAATTTTTAAACAGAACTTGAGTAGTTTAGCTTTTGTGTAGTCTTGATTTGAAGCAATATATAAAAGAAACGTTCATCTTTAAGATTTTTTTTTAACTCATCATGACATTTCAAATCATTAATTTAGAAGCAATAGCAACTAATTTAAATGTTCGTTAAATATTTATTATAACAATATCTACTTTGTATAGTCCTGCTCCTTTCAATAAAGTCATGTCCGAAACTGCACCCTAACCCATACACTACATTGAGTATAGGAAATTATATGGCTGCGTTCCAGTCCATTTTCCAGTCACTTCATGAAATGGACGAGGGAAGTTTATATAGACAGACCCTTGTTCCTCGATTTTAACCAAGGGAGCGAGTCTACTTCATATGTACACTTCCATTTACCACACAATGCAACACGAATGTGACGTCACTAGATCTCGTCTAATCACCACCACCACAAACAACTCTATGATATATTATATACATATTTGTATTATTGTTCTTATTATTATTATGATTATGATTATTATTTAAACCACCTATATACATGCTGCATTAAACAAAATCTTTAGGGAAAAATTCAAATAATAAATCAACTCCATGCTGATTCCAATAAAGTGATCAAGGGCTTAGGACTTTGGGTGCTCATGCAACTTAAACAAAGACATACTTCCGAGTAAACGAGACGGAGGGAGGTTAGCGAATGAAGGGCATGACAATTTTGGACTGAAACGCAGCCCTAGGCTTCAATTCTGAATTGATAACGTCATTCCCTACATTTCATACCCATATAAATGTCTCTCCATTAGCCTATAGATCAGCGATTTATAACCACAAACAATAGACTCTTTATATTATACATACTATATATTTATTAGGGGTGTAACGGTTCACAAAATTCACGGTTCGGTTCGATACGATACACTTGTGTCACGGTACTGTACGTTTTTGATACAGCAAAAAGAAATAAATGCCAGAGAAATTTCCTTGATTAAATTTTTTTTCAAATTTTTTTCTATTAAAACTAACATCATAAAGTATGATTTTTTTTACTTTGAGCAATTCTAGAGCTATAATTGACTCTTCTTATGAGCATATAAAACAAAACAGCTCCTTGGAAATAATGAAATGTAATATTGTAGTAACAGTTATAAACAAAGGTTTATTTTAGTTCGATTAACATTTGAGGGCAGCAATTGTATTCATAATGTCAAAATAAAACGACGTAATGTTACTTGAAGGCATTATAGCCTACTATTCCTGCCAAACTTCCATGGTTGCAGTTATGTTACTACAGTAAATCCATGGTGAATGTTGCTGATCTGTGGACACTGGATAGTTCATTCATGGCACAATGTTTCTTCCAGGTTTCCACGTCAGCGCTGTTTGATCCGTTAATAACGGAGAAATGGGAATGTTTCTCACTAGATCTCGCAGCGATGTTATTACTTCTGTGGCGAATACAAATGCTTTCTTTACTGGATCTCTTATTAGCGCTGTAGTAACAGTGTCGCATGATCACGATCGGCTCGCGCTGCAACGGTCCAAACTGATAAACGGTCCTTCAACCACACAATAACGAGCAGTTTAGTTCCGCTTGCATTACGTTTGCCATTTGATGTTGGGCAATGTTGTGGTTGCGCCGGCGTGTCTTACATTATGAGCGCGCTTGCCACGCGCAACGCGCCTACATTTGAAATAACGAAATTTTGGTCGGCAGGAAAAAATGGTCCAACGAACCGTTCGGTTTGAAAATGCGTACCGAAAACCGAACCGAAAGCCTCGTACCGAACGGTTCAATACGAATACGCGTATCGTTACACCCCTAATATTTATATATATTCTGTAAAAACTTTGTAAATGTTAGGCCTAAACTAAAATGATTTGTGTCCCAGGGCAGTGACTCTCAGGCAAGCGTGTCAGACGTGTCGTGCAGTGAGACGGCCTCGTCGTTCCCGTCTGCCGGCCAGGGGGCGGCTCCAGAGATCCTGCTGGGGCTTGTGTACAACGCCACTACAGGACGACTCTCTGTGGAGGTCATCAAAGGAAGCCACTTTAAAAACCTGGCGGCAAATAAACCTCCCAGTGAGTCCGAGAGCTGCTCAACATGATTGCTTTAGATAGCCGTTCCAGAGTACTTCACCAACAAATTTGTCTTTGTATTTCCTGTATCATATTATATAAGGATTGCAGGATCAAAACGTGTCACCTCTCACCTTTGACCCCAAAGGTGCCCGTAACCGTATGTTCCCTCTTTCTTTCTCGCTCTGTAATTTTCTGTCATATCACCCTTCTGATAAACGCTGCCCTAAATGACCTCCTAACCTTCCCAAAGCTTCCATCACACTTCAGTCAAAGACCGATGTAGCGCTGCCTCACCTGTACAATACAACTCGGGAAAAGATCCGCAGTGAGCTGGAGGAGATGCAGTTTTACTCAGCCACAACGGACCTGTGGTCCAGCCGGACGATGCAGCCATATCTGAGTCTGACGGTTCACTACATCAACACTAGTTGGACTCTGCGCAGCATCTGCCTTCAGACAGCGTATTTCCCCGACAACCACACTGGTGACAAATTGCCCATGGCTTAAAAGACGCTCTCAGCTCCTGGGGACTTTCGGAGGAACGACTCGTCTGCATGACAACTGATAGTGGCACCAACATCATAAAAGCCCTTAAGGACACAATTGGCCCAGCTTGCAGTGTTTTGGCCACAGACTCCACAACGCTATAGGTAAGAGTTGGTGTAAGAATAAATAGGTGCACATACTTGCACATTGTAAAGTACTGTTTGCTCATAATTTAATAGCCAGAACATGGTATATATTTCAACTGGTTTACACACATAGACTGGGTTACATAAATAAACCTGACTTTTCCTTAATCTGCATTCATTATACATTATGTATTAAACTGTGTTACAGCTATTAAAATTGTGATAAAAGTACAAAACAATTTTGAAAACTCACGTAATCAAATATATAGTTTGGAGTGACAAAAAATATACTAAATATCTTTTCACATTTATTACAGAGAATGGTGTGAAGGATCCAAGGATCGATCGGCCATAGGGGTCTGCAAAAAAGCTGTATCAGCCTTCTCCTACAGCTGGAAAAAAAGGCGAGACATGACAGAGGTGCAGGCTGAGCTTCGACTTCCCCAGCATCTTTTGATCTCAGAATCCCCAACACGTTGGGGGTCTCGTCAAAAGATGATTGAGCGCTTTCTAGAGCAAGAGAAGGCAATAACTTGTGTCCTGGGTGCGGACAAGAAAACGAGTCATCTTGTTCCCACGTGGCAAGATTTGGAAGTATTAGAAGCCACCAACAAAGCAGTGAAACCTCTCCAGGACTTCACTGATGCACTGTCAGGGGAATCATATGTCAGTGTGTCATGCATCAAACCAGTGCTGCATTTGTTTAAAACAAGTCTCCTCCTGCCAGAGGAGGAAGATTTGGAGCTAACATCATCCGTTACCTCGAAAGTAAATACTGTGATTTGGAGAAAGAGGAACTTTTGGACATGGCCACACTTTTAGACCAGAGGTTCCGTACAACCTACATTGATGCTAGCAAACTGGAAGTTGTCAAAAAAAGGCGGTGTCTGAGATCTAATTAACTCAAAATCATGTCAGTACAGCCACTGTTGCCTTTTAATTAATGCAAAAAAATTCAAGAACATTTAAAACTACAGCTAATGTTTTTTGTTTTGTTTTTCATCACAGGAGTTGAAAAACAATATTTTCTTGTGGATGTCGTCTTCATGGATAGATGCAACTACTCAACAGTTTCCCAAGCAATACTAGCCTCCCTCCACAGCAACACTCTAGATCTGAATGATGTCTGGGCAGTGGTTACAGATAATGCTACCTACTGTCTGCAAGCATACAGAGAGGTCCTGAAAGGAGTGATGCCAAACAGCGTCCATGTTACCTGCCTCTGCCACATCATAAATCTGGTGGGTGAGACCTGGCAGCATTACAAATATTTATCTGATGCTACCTCACTTGTCACATGGATGATGGATGTTCTTCAAAAAGCCTGCCAGAAAGCGAAGATGGGTGACCTTCCTCATCAACAAGGAGGCGGTGCAGGCCAAGGTTCCTCCTGAGGCTGTGTGTACTCGATGGAATAGTTGGTTTGAGGCTGTCAAGTACCATGCAGAGCATGTTCACCTGTACAGACAGTTCTTCTCGTCAGAGGAGTCAACAGCAATGTCAGTCAAGAACATCCTCAGCCAGTTGGAAACAGAGGAGAAGGTGCAGACCCTCACTCTCAAGTTAACCTTCATCTCAGAGACTTTGCTCTAAACTGATGACAGCCCTGACCATCCTGGAAGGAACCCACAGACCCACAGCAGTGTCTGCATACAATGTCATGGAGGATCTTGGGTCCTACCTAGTAAATTGAACAGCAAAAACATGTGGTTATGGGCCCAAGACAGATGAGCTACTGAGAAAAATGTGTTTTCGAGAGAAGGACGTGCTGGACAATCTCCATGATGCTTTTCATTTGGCTTTCACAAAGTTCTCAAAGCACTAGGACACACATCCAGCCAGAGATGTGTACAGGTTGGCCAGGGTATTTGATCCCAGACAGGCTCCAGCAATGGAAAAGCAATTGAAGCCTACTCAACACTGAAGCCCCTGGCTAACCCATCAGCAGAGCTCAGTGAGCAGTGGTTGGCCTATCAGCAATGTGTTTCCAGGGACCCCCTGCCAACTGATTGGAGCTTGCAAACTACTGGAGAGGTCTGAGTGCAAGATTCCCAAGAGTTGCAGAGGTGGCTGTGGCCAAATACAAAACTCTTCTCACAGACAAGAGAGGGACACTCACTGAACTCAACACAAAGAGGCTGGCAATCATGTATTTCAATGGTGATGTCTCTGGTGGGAAGCTTAAATGAAGAAAGTTAGCGCATAAGCATTAACTAGTCCTACAACTTGAATACTTAAGTAACTTTTGATCAAATGTTTTTGGATGTTACATGATGACAGTCAACTTTAATTTCATAACTCAGGAAGTTCTTGCTGTATTTTGCCTTGTTTTTGATGCACTTTAATGTACTGTATGGACAAAAAAATGATTCTTAGAAGTACTTTATGTATAAACTCTTTTGTTTTGTCCTATTTTTTTACTTGAAAGAAAAAGCTAATGGAGCACTTTTATTTAAAATTATATAATTAATTTTTCTGGACAGTTTAAAGCCTGCTGTACCGTACATCCGCCTTGGCCGTACAGCAGGAATAAAAAACTGAATTCCCAAAAATTAAAACGGAAAAAAGGAATTTGCAAAAATTAAAATGGAAAAAACAGAATTTGGGGAAAAATAAAAAGGATTTTATAGGGCCCTAAAAATACTTTTTTTGGAAAACATAACTTCTTAAAACTGCTGTACGGCCAAGGCGGATGTACGGTACAGCAGAATTTTCAATTTAAACTTTGAATTAATATTTTTTAAATAAATAAATAAAATAGAACTGAATTTGGGGAAAAATAAAACAGGTGTCATAGGCCTCTAAATCTCTCTACGTCCACACTCATATTTTCAAAAATGCTGCTGTACGGCCAAGGCGGATGTACGGTACAGCAGCGACCAATAATAATCGACTGGGAGATTACAGCCCAAAAGGAATTTGCAAAATTAAAATGGAAAAAACAGAATTTGGGGAAAAATAAAAAGGATTTTATAGGGCCCTAAAAATACTTTTTTTGGAAAACATAACTTCTTAAAAAAAAATACATATATTATGGAGTATGAAAACTGCAGTTTCAGAAAATGGTAGTGGTCACTTTTTTTTCTCACTCAACAGTACTGTAAATGTGTCCTATGGTGTGACATTTAAAAAGTACTAAGAAATTATATTAAATCACATAAAAAAAAATACTTGAGACAGAATTGTTCACATTATTAAAATATTATTTTCTTAAAGTGATATTTATTTTACATGAAAGCACTAATTAGAATAATTTTCCCCATGAATAGATGAACCTGATCAACTTTTCCCTATAAATGTCAATAAAACTTTTTCGCCAACCTTACAAAACTGTTTGAAATTGTACCTAAGAGGAGATATTATTGTAACTCCCCTAATGCCAAACTTGACTCTTTTTTAAAATATATTTTAAAATAAGTATATTTTTCTGTTGTTTTATGTTTGTCATACCATAGGACAAATGTCACACCAAAGGTCAAAGATAGTCATTGCATAAAAAGAGCCAGAATATATAGTATTTATTGTAACATTTATAAAGGAGGACATTTGTTTTGTTGAAACTTTATCTATTTGTTTTAATAGCTTCTTAAGGAGGCATTGTCCTATTGTGTGACATCTGTGTCCTATGGTGTGACAGGCCAGTGTCACACCAAAGGACATTTGAGCTTTTGTGGCAGTTAAAGGTGCTCTAAGTGATGCGACGCGTTTTTTAGGCCCAAAAATTTGTCGTCACATACAGCAAACATCTCCTCACTATCCGCTAGCTGCCTGTCCCCCGAACACACTGTAAAAAAAACGCGGTCTCTCTAGACACCACAGGCTCCACAAACGCCAACAAAAACAAACTGGGTTCACCCGCACCACGAAACATAACAAACAGTGCTCCAACCAATCACCGACAAGAAGTATTGGAGGGTGGGGTTTGGGGGGTTAGTGCGCGTACACAGAAGGGGGTGTGTGGAGGAGAGAGAAGCATGAAGAGGGAAGTTTGAATTATGGTCAACACACGACCAAAGAGACGACGTTTCGATTAACAAATTGCAAAGAAGAGGACAAGGATAAGGAACGCGTGAAGTCCTGAATTTACATCGGAAAAACCTTCGAAAGGTGGCGAGAACTTCGGCGGCAGAAGGGCTTCCAATCCACATTCAGTTGCTCTGTTTTTGCAGAACAGGTAAATTCATTTTTCTTTCTAAACTGACGTTCATGTTCGCCAAACCAACACAAGGATGTAATTAGCTAGAACTATGCAGTCAGCGTTAACTTTGGTGAATACAACATTTATGTTTCTAGCAGCTAGCGATCAATCTCTATTGTAAATGATCAAGCAAATTCACAGTAGGGCGACAATTTGTGTGAATGGTTGTTTTCATCCACTGTTTGTTATGAATTTGAATGTCCATTTATAGGCTATTGTTGTATTACAAATTTATTAAATGTTTAATTTAGGTTTCAACATTAAAAGTTAAGACTTTGATTTTAGTAGGGTCAGTTTCTATCTAAAGACTCCGGCCAGTTCTGTTTTCTCTATTGTATTTTAAATGAGTCAGATCACTGAGATTCTCACCTTTCAGCCTAGACGTTGAATCGTTAGGTTGATTGGCTTAGCTGTAGGGGAGACTTTCACCTTTTGTCTTTAATGGCTCTGGGATGGCCCTTGGAACCGGAGTTCCTGGCCAGTATCAGCATTTGAATAGTTATGCTGATTCAATTAGACTGGTAGTGCTCTCAGAGTAGGGTGTGTTCCTACTTCATTTGCATGCTTTGTTCAGAGTCTCCACCTCTATGTAATCCCTCCCCCTTGGAATGTATAACTACAATGCATACTGTATTAGCTTTAGACTTTTGAAGAACTGCAACCACGTCAACGCGAAGTCCTCAATAATAATAAGCACAAAATAAAAGCAAGGGAAATTAAAACAGTTATAAACGGAATTAATTAGAGTAAAATGAATTAAAGTAGTAAAAAGATGATACATAGAAAAAAAAACTTGTATCTTATTTTGCATCTTTCAATTTCTCCAATTAAGTGGTTTATGTTTCCCAATTCAGTGCCATTTGAGTTCAGTTTAGAATCAAAAGGAAGAATACAGTGCAGTCATTTTCCCATGATGGTCAGTCTTTTCTGTGGTTTTTCCCTCGGCGCGCATAACTCTAGACGTCTCTAGAGAGATCAATTTTCACCTCAATTGAAAAAGGTGAGCACTCACAACTTGCTCACAAATTTGATCATCCAGACCCTCTGGGTTTCCCCCACTACAATACTGTGGATTAACTAATCCCACCAGACTAGTATCTCCGTACCAATCTGGACTAGTATCCCTGTACTAGTCACCATAGTGTTCCTTTGACCATCATGAGTAAATCCCCCTCAGGTACCTTTTAACAATTTAGACAGTTATGAAAATAATTAAAAGCGATAAACTGGCAAAACACTGGTGAATCATATTTTGTACAGCTGCTTGTTACTGTGAGATTATCCCATGTGGCTTGTGCTGTGTCTGTGGTGATCTTTCGGCGCGCCTAAACAATATATTTGACGTCTCCAATAGACCCGATTTTTCCCTAAAATCTGACAGGAGGAGCTCTAGGACTGACTCACAGGGTAACCTCGGGTTCACTGCCCCATCAGTCCGCATCCCAAAGATTTGTTCGGAAGCTCTAGGAAAGGGTCGATCCAGTCCGCACCCCACAGAACCTCGAGTTTAATTACACGTCAAACTCACTACTCCACCACAGACCCAGGTCATCAGCATGGTTTCATCTCTCCATTTCGACAATTAAGTAATTTATGTTTGTCTTTATCCAATTTTCAGTGACATTTGAGTTTAGAATCAAAAGGAGGATGCAAAATAAAATACAGTGTAATCAGTCGGACGTACAGTGGTACAGTACTCATTCAGTAAATGCTCAGCTAAACAGAAGTGTTTGAGTCTGGATTTGAATGTGACTACTGTAGGAGCACATCTGATCTCTTCTGGAAGCTGGTTCCAGCTGCGGCATAATAGCTAAAAGCAGACTCACCATGCTTAGAGTGAACTCGTGGTATTTCTAGCTGATGTGATGCTAATGATCTGAGTGATCTGTTTATATTCAGAGGTTTATATTCAGTGAGCATATCTGCAATGTATTGAGGTCCTAAGCCACTGAGTGATTTGTATACCAGTAATAATACTTTAAAATCAATCCTAAACTTGGAGCCAGTGTAAAGACCTGAGGACTGGAGTGATGTTCATTTTTTCTGGTTCTGCTCAGCGTTCTGTTTGAGCTGCAACTGTCTTATGGTCTTTTTGGAAAGGCCAGTGAGGAGTCCATTACAATAATCCACCCTGCTGGTGATGAAAGCATGCACAAGTTTCTCTAAGTCTTGTCTGGAAACAAAGCATCTAATTCTTGCAATATTTTTTAGATGATAGTATGCTGATTTAGTTGTTGCTTTGACATGACTACTGAAACTAAGGTCTGACTCTATTGTCACACCAAGATTCCTGACTTGATTTTTAGTTGTTTGACCCCTAGCGTCAAGGTATGCGTTCACCTTGAGAACTTCATCTTTGTTTCCAAACGCAATGACTTCAGTTTTTTTCTATGTTTAACTGCAGAAAGTTTTGGCACATTCAACTGTTCACTTCATCAATGCATTGGCACAGGGAGTCAATGGGGCTGTAGTCGTTAGGCGATAGGGCTAAGTAGCTGTGTGTCATCCGCATAGCTGTGTGAGCATGTCTAAGTTATACATAACACTAGTCTAAGTTATACATAAACCTGTATTTTTTAGCTGAAGGAATGTATATTAATAATAGAATCACAGATTCTTAAGACAATGTTTCCTAAAACAGCAACATTCTACTTTGAATTAACCAAAAGATCACTGTTATTAACACAAATGCAACATTTCATTGAATTTTCTCTGTTTTTTATCATAATTACAGATTACATTATTTATTCAATTTAGGGGGAGACTGAGGGCAATTGTAACCATTTTTACAGTTCCCTTCATTACTTACAGACTACTTGAAATACACTAGTGATCTTTTGATACAAAAAACAAATATACGTGCACTAATTAATAATACAATAGGTCACACTAATAATTTCCATAAACAATGACATAATGATTTGCCATAATTAAATTACACTGTTAAACTCTAGTCTGATTCACAGTTGTGGCACATGTAGATATCATTGCCATTAGTTCAGGTCACGTGTGTCCAGGACCGTAAAGACACAAGACAGCCAGACCTCCTTTGATTTTGAACAAACACATTTATTTTAATGTTCCCTTTCTAAATGTGTATATATATATATTTTTTTTTTATTAAATAATTATTTTTAGTTTTACAATATCAAAACCATGGTACAGGTGTCTCATGGCGGCATATACAATCATCCATCAACTGGTAGTTCAAGGATCGAGTGAAAGGTAATAGCAAAAAAATTAAAATAAAAAGAGTCAAGAAATAAAGACATTCAACATACATTCTCAAGAAAATTCCAAAGAGGGGACCAAATAGGTGTTTGGTGTTTTATGCCCCCAATGGCGCCTTCCAGGCAGCGAGGGAATGGGTAGGTTTAAGGTTGAGGGTAGGGTTAGCTGCCTCTAAGGAGCCATTGGGGGCCTAAAACACCATCGAGCGACCAAATACGCCAGAAATCATAAGACCTTTGCATAAGTCTCAAGTTAGTTTTTCTAAAGGAAGGAAAATAGCAATTTGATTAATCCACGTTAACAGAAGGACATGAGGAGTGGACCACAGAAGTATACATGTTCTCACTAAGTAGGTACAAAGATGTAAAACACATTCTAGATCATATCATGGTTGAGGTTTAATTCAGCTTTACAATTCAAGAGATAGATACTCAGGATAGAGCAAAAGATTTACCAATGATCCTCTGAACGATTTTATGTATTTCTTTCCAGTACACCTTGATCATGTCACAGCTCCAGAACATATGCATCACAGTGCCAATATTAGACTTACACTTGAAACACAATTGGGAAACATTAGGAAAAATCTTATGGAGACGAACCAGTGTTAAATAAGTCCTGTAAATGACCTTTTGGTTCAACAAAGTTTTGCTCATGATTCGATATTGAAGCACCTCTAAAGAAGACACCGGAGCAGACCGATAGACACGCCTCATCACTAAAATTTGTTTCAAAGTCTTTCTCCCACATCAGTTTCAGAGGGTCAAAGGAGGAAGGGCCAACTTTAGATAACATGGTGTAAAAAAAACTGAAATCTTCCTTTTGGGGGAAGTTGAAGAATACAATTGTTTTTCTATGTCAGAAAGATTAAAGTGTATTCTATCGTCCTTTAGAAGTGATTCCAGAAAATGCCGTAGTTACAAAAATTTGTAGAAATCATTATTGGGTAAATTAAATAGCTGTTTTAACAACTGACATGATTTCAGATTGCCCTTGTCAAATAACTGGTCAAGCTCCAAAATTCCCCTCAATCTCCATGATTGAAGACCAATGTTCTGTATAGCAGGGGGTAGGTCAGGGTTGAACGAAATAGGAGATTTTAAAGATAAAATATATGGAATATTCAGATACTTCAAAACATCTTTCCCTGCCAGGAAAGTGTTTGATACCGTATAAATATTGGACACTAATTAAATTGTATGTACACTGTAAATAAATGGTAACGTACATAAGTTTGGGAAACATCTCGAAGACTCAATTCCCACCCACCGTGAATTCATTCTATTAAGAAACCAATTTATCATATTTTTGATCTGGGCAGACCAAACATCATTATAACTGGAAGTTAGGGAGTGAGACCCGTCCTAGTTCCCTCGGTTTCAGTAAAATAGAAAATTTGAGTCTAGGCTTTTTTTTATTCCAGATGAATTTTGATATGATGGAGTTTAACTTTTTAAGAAAGCAACAGTCAAATAGCAGGGCAAACTTTGAAATAGAAAATTCAACCTGGGAAGAATGTTCATCCTTATTACATTAATCTTGCCCAGAAACAAAATTGGGGAGATTTGACCAGTCCTGACTAATTTTGGTAATTAATGGAGTGTAATTAACTTTGAATAAATCACACAAATTGGGTGTAACGTTTATTCCCAAATATTGAAAACCAGAGGGAGCTACACGAAACAGGGAACCCAACCAGCTTTGGGGGGAGCATACAAGTACAAGGCCTGAGATTTATTTAGGTTAATTTTATATCCTAAAAATGTGCTATATTTTCAGATAACAGAAAGAATTGCATCAACCGATTTAAAATATAATAACACATCGTCGGCATAAAGTGAAATTCGATGCTCATTTGAGCCAACTCTAATACCCAGTATGCTTGTATTCGCCCTCATTGCTGTAGCCAGAGGTTCGATGACCAAAGAAAATAAGAGAGGTGAGAGAGGACAGCCTTCTACTAGATCTTTTACTAATCTACTAGACATTAGCCGGATCGTATTAACCACCGCCATAGGCTGGGAATATAACAGTTTAATCAAGTTAATAAAATTGTGTCCTAGATTTATCTTCTATAATACAGCGAAAAGGAAAGGCCACCCCACCCTATCGAATGCCTTTTCGGCATCAAGCGACACAATTAAAGTGGGGTCTTTGTTCATATATACATGATCTAGAATATTCAGTAATCTACGAATGTTATCAGAGCCATATCTAGATTTTACAAATCCGGTCTGGTCCGGCAAGAAGGAAGGACAGATTCAAGGAGCCGAGCCATTGCTTTAGCCACAATTTTGTAATCTACGTTCAATAAACTAATCGGGCGGTAAGAGGAGCAATCCAAAGGGTTTTGTCTTTTTTTAAAATAAGACTGATAATGGCAGAAAACCAAGAATCAGGAATTGAATTGAATTCTAAAAGATTATTAATTGCAGGCATTAAGATTGGGCTGATATCCTGCCAGAGTTGCTTGTAAAATCGATGTGGGAACCTGTCTGGGCCTGGAGCTTTACCTGAAGGCGTGGAATGAATAGCTTGCCAAATTTCCTCCTTAGTGAAGGGAGCATTTAAAAGAGTTCTGTTCATTTCAGAAACAACAGGAAGGAAAATCTTACGCAAATAATCTGATAAATCTTCCTTCAGAGCTCCTTCACCCTCAGCTTTATATAAAGTCCTATAAAAATCTGAAAAAGTATCATTAATTATCTGGGGATCAAAAGATACGCTGCCCCTTGGGGTCCTGATTGCCTTTATAACTCTTACTTGTTGTACCTTTTAAGTTGATATGCAAGTAAATGACTAGGTTTATTTTCGAATTTGTAATATTTTTGCTTACTAAAAAATAGTAATTTCTTAATATGCTCTGTAGCCTATATGGTCTAAATTTAACTTAGCTCTGGCTCTGTTTAACTGAGTCAAATTCGTCTGATTTGATCAATCAAAATCAATCAAAACCCACAGCCAGTCGGAACAGCGTGTGGGCGGAGTCTCGCGGCAAGCGCACAGCACCAGCGAGTAGCCTAATATTGACGGCAATTGCAAGAAAATGGATAAGTAGGCTAGGTACATAATCAAATTCACAAATATTACACCATTTAAACATTATTCAAATACATAGGCTACTGAGTTACTAAAACAATCTTTGTCAAATAATACACTTGTATGTTCAAAGTTTGAACGTTCTTGTTTCCATTTGTTTAATTTCAAGATCTGAGGTGAATTATCCAATGTTGCTTTTACAGCTACATAGCTGGGAGCACTAAATGATATTTAAAGTCACATTACACACTTTTAACATTAAATAAAGCACATAAACAGTACTTGAGATTATCATTGCCACACTTTGTGTTTGTTGTTCCAGAAAAATTGAAACCTTTCTAAAGTAGAATCGTTGCATGTCGCGGGTGGTTAGGACAAAAACTCTGATTAACATGGAAAATATACCTTTTATCGCGCCGCGGCATCGCGTGTAGTTAGGACACTGTGTAATTCTTTCCTTTTTGGGTCTTGACTTTACTCACTAAAGAAGCATAGGAGATAATGTGGCCCCGTAGAACCGCTTTAGCAGCATCCCACTTTGTCGCTGAAGAAACAGGAGAGTTCTGGTTGTCCTGCCAGTAATGAGCTATTTTCTGCTTAAGGAACATACAAAAATCATTATTCAAATGTAAAACGTTAAATTTCCAATAATTGGATTTAGGAATGGACAACATTAAGGTTTAAGTAAACAGGACTATGGTTGGACAAAACAATAGGGCCAGTATGGCAAGATTTCACTTGGTGAATACATTCAGATGGTGTAAAGAAATAATCCAACCTGGAATAAGAATAATGAGTGTGAGAATAAAATGTATAATTTCTGTCTTTTGGGTGCAGCTCCCTCCAAATATCTACTAGGCCTAAATCTTTACAAACATTCCGTAAAGAGTAGGAGGATGTATGGCCTGTCAGGGTCTGCGAGGGGGAATTTTTCCAGGTTATTATTAATTATGCAATTAAAATCACCGCCCAAGAACCCCAGGTTTCCACAAAACCAGTTAAACTGCAAAACTGTCTGGATAAAACTGAGGCAGTCAGTATTTGGGGCATATACATTTCCAATAGAGAGATGCACTCCAAAAATATAGCCTGAGACTAATACAAATCTCCCTTCAGAGTCAGACTCTACATAATCCAGACTGAATGGGATGTTCTTGTGAGTTAAAATTGCTACACCCCTGCTATTTGACGTGAAAGAAGAGTAATATATCTGACCCCAGTCTCTTTTGAGTTTACAGTGTCCGACAAATGGGTTTCCTGCAACAGAGCAATGGATACGTGTTCTTTTTTAAGAAATGTAAAAAAAATAAAAAATGAAAAAACAATTTCAGATGCCAAAATTACAGAATACAGAAAACGAAATCACTAGAATCTGATTTTGTAACACCTAATAAAGAATTGTATATTTATTTACTAAATTCAAATTATGTGTGTCTTAAATGGGTGTTGTATATTCAAATTCAATTTTAATTAAAATATACGGCCTACATGTTTTAGAAGTTTAGCATTTGAATCTGAAACTCAATCAATTAAAATGTTTATGGTCTGTCTGATCTCTCCTCTGCTCTATGATCCTGACAGATGAACCGTCTAAAACCCCAAACGCAGGGTATAAGGGTTCAGTGAAAGTGGTCTGGACTCTGTGAAGGAGAGTCATTGTGTCAGAGACGCTGTAGAAGGACAGAGTTCCTGCTCTGTGATCCAGATACACTCCTATTCTAGAGGAGGAGAAAGCAGGGATTGAGACAGAGGCTTTATCATGTATGAAATGGACATACTGTCGAGAGAGGGACAATCTCCAAGATTTTTGGTTGAAGCCAAGTCTACAGTCATCACTGTTTCCTTTACGTCCAATTCCTTTGTAACAAACTGCTACAGCCCAAATGTTCCCACTGCACTCGACCTCCCAGTAACAGCGACCGCACAAACCCTCTCGACACAAGACATGACAATATCCATCAAATCGCTCTGGGTGATCAGGATACTGCTGATCCTTATCTGAATGTGTTGCTTTTTTGTTCCCTTCTGACAAGATGAGGTTTTTGTGTGATGTGTTTGGATCCAGGTTAAGTTCACAGAAATCTAAGGAGAATGGATGCACACAAAAAGAATTATAAACTTTATTATTATTATTATTTTCTTTATATTTCACTTGACCGATATTTGGGTTGACGTGATGTGGCTTTTTCACCGACCGTCACAGAAGATAAAATATAATTTATTTCACATTTTCATCATTTAGAATACTGTAAATGGGTAAACATTTTCTTGTTTTACATGAATTTGTTGTTTTAATACCCGAGTTTTTTTTTATACTTTTTTTTTACAACTTTGAGCCAAATCTCAAAATCGTCCTATGGTGTGACGGTAGACAAAATTTTTAATAAATATGAACTTTTATAAATAAAGAAAATAATGTTTAAAAATCTTAATGAACACTCATGGGATAATTGTGCAAGTGTCTATTTCACTAAGTGGCCATCACTTTTCCTATACATACATTCTAAAAGTGTAGGAATTTCATAAAGTTTGTCACAGAAAAAAATGTCCCTTGGTGTTATGCAATAACCTGATATTACAGTTTTTCTCGATTGCTTAAACACATTTCTTGAAATTATGCCTCGTATTCTCAAAACAGTAAACACAAATCCATAACGTCTCACCCAGTTCCCCAAATATCCTATTTTCAGGTCAAAATGAAGCTCTAGACTCAAAACCATTCACTCTTGCTGAAAAACCAAACTTTGCCCTCAGACAGGACACACAAGCCCTCACAAACACACACACTACAACATAGTCTAACACACTGGTGCAATAAATTCAAAACAACATTTCCAAAACTGGTGTGTAAACAATTGAGAAAAACTGTATTCTCTCCTCTAAAAAATATTTTATATTTACTTACAGTAAGATGTGTGTGACCATCATATGACAGTAAAAGAGCACACACAAACCTTATTGTAACATGGAATTGTATTGGAATGGTAAAGAGTGTTGGCACGTGACAGGAGGGCCTCCACTCAAGGAGACAATATGATGAACAAGTCTAAGAATGTTCCACGTATGGTTGAAATACCATCAGTGGTCTAGAAAGATAACATTCTGGGAGTCAAGACTATAAAGGAGGAAGGATGCCCTCCCTTCACTGTCACACTCTGCAGCCACTCTGTGTGACTGTATGACTGCTGGCCTTTTCTTGCAAGAACCTCATCAAAGACTATTGGAAATGTTTGTCTTTTATTCAGTGAAAGAATTTTGTTTGCCACCACACCTCCCTAAAGGTTCTCGAGGCGACGGTAAAGCGACTCAAAATTGGCCTTACTTGTAACCCAGCCTCCCTCATAGTCATACCATTGACAAAGACATGGGCAACTAGAGTGACTTGAATTTCATCTGAGACTGCTTCTCTTCTTGCCCTTGCCCTTCCTCCTCCATCTTATCATCCTCGATCTCTTCCTTCATGTCTTTCTGGATCCATTGTTCCAAAACTCAATAAACTGATTTGGGCCCTTTTATCTATCTATTGAAGGATCTGATTGGTGTGTGATAAATTTTGACTCTTGTGTTTCCACTTGGATAATTGTGTCTAACTGAGCTGAAGCTGTGCTGACTTGAGTGAACAATATTGAATGCTAGTGCTTTCTAAATGACAACATGGTCTAGGCAATGAGAAATGAAGGGATTTGTGTGTATAGTTTTGCAGTGACAGTTCAACAAATCTGACTCATGTGTCAAAACAGGGAATAGTGTTTATAGTTTAGTGAAATGGGTGTGCTTTTTAATAAATGGCATTATGGTTTTGAAATTTTAGTTCAAAAGCCTGGTTATAGTGTTTAAGCAATCGAGAAAAACTGTAAGTTGGGCAATATCATGGACAACTACTGTTCATTTAGTTGAAAGACCCCATTCAAGGTCATGTGACTGAAGACCCCTATGAAGCCCATGAGCAGTACACAAGTATTTCTCTCAGAATTGTTCAAATATTTAACTATGTTTTCAGACCACTGAAGTTGTTAAGTTTTTTTTTTGTCCTTTGGTGTGACACCCCTAAATTTCATTTTTTTATTCAAATTTGTATTTTTAACAGCAAGACTATGTAATATTATGCAAATGTATCATGCCAATTGCTAATGACAGTTCAGTTAGTATTAGCATGGTTATTAACTGCCACAAAAGCTCAAATGTCCTTTGGTGTGACACTTTGGCCTGTCACACCATAGGACACAGATGTCACACAATAGGACAAGACCTCCTTAAGAAGCTATTAAAACAAATAGATAAAGTTTCAACAAAAAACAATTGTCCTCCTTCATAATTGTTACAATAAACACTATATATTCTGACTCTTTTTATGCAATGACTATCTTTGTCCTTTGGTGTGACGTTTTGTCCTATGGTATGACAAACATAAAACAACCAAAAAATATACTTATTTTAAAATATATTTTTAAAAAAGAGTCAATTTGGCATTGGGGGAGTTACAATAATATCTCCTCTTAGATACAATTTCAAACAGTTTTGTAAGGTTGGCAAAAAGTTTTATTGACATTCGTAGGGAAAAGTTGATCAAGTTCATCTATGGTAAAATGATTCTAATTAGTACTTTCATGTAAAATAAATATCACTTTAAGAAAATAATGTTTTAATAATGTGAACAATTCTGTCTCAAGTATTTTTTTAATGTTATTTAATATAATTTCTTAGTTAACATGTACAGCCTATTTGTTTTTGTGAGCAATAACTCAACTTACATTGCCAAAATGTATTTGGAGTCTTTGGTTCTGGAGTCTGTGCAACATGAACATTTGACACTGAAAACATGAGAAGAAAATCAACAATAAAGTCAATATTTAGATGTAATCCCACATAGTATAAATGACACATTTTATATTCTAAGGAAAAGCATTCAGACCTTTTCGAGATATTCTGGCTGTTTGCTGATGACAGACGTCCTCTAAAACCTCCTTAAACGCTGAGATTGAAATGTCTATAAAAGACAGATGAGTGTGTTGAGTGAAGCTGGGAACGTCTTCAAACGTGGGTAAAACACACACAGACTGACAGCTCTGGAATGAGAATAATAATTCAGACTTAATTCATTAAGACCATTCATTAAGAGAAACTATTTATGGTTATATGTTGTGGAAGGTTTTACACACAGATATGATCAATACATTAAAAAAAAGACTTTTATTACCTTCAGAAACTGGATCTGATCATCATTAATCAGAAGTTTCTCAATCTCTGCTTGTGTTTTTCTGAGTTCTGTCAGCTCTTGATCCAGATGTTTGTGAAGTTCCTCTGCTCGATCTATCTCAGTCTTCTCCTGAGCTCTGATCTGCTCTTTAATCTCAGAGCGTTTCTTCTCAAGAGAGCAGATGAGCTCAGTGAAGACCTTCTCAATGTCCTCCATGGTCTCTAGCGCTGAACTCTTATTTTCCAAACGTTGAGACAATGGGTCTTATTCATGAAACACGAGCAGAACGAATTTTTGTGTAAATCGTGTGTAAAGTGGTTCTGACGTAAATTTTCGGATTCATTAAAATGTTCGTATTTTCCAAACGTTGAGACAATGGGTCTTATTCATGAAACACGAGCAGAACGAATTTTTGTGTAAATCGTGTGTAAAGTGGTTCTGACGTAAATTTTCGGATTCATTAAAATGTTCGTATTTTCCAAACGTTGAGACAATGGGTCTTATTCATGAAACACGAGCAGAACGAATTTTTGTGTAAATCGTGTGTAAAGTGGTTCTGACGTAAATTTTCGGATTCATTAAAATGTTCGTATTTTCCAAACGTTGAGACAATGGGTCTTATTCATGAAACACGAGCAGAACGAATTTTTGTGTAAATCGTGTGTAAAGTGGTTCTGACGTAAATTTTCGGATTCATTAAAATGTTCGTATTTTCCAAACGTTGAGACAATGGGTCTTATTCATGAAACACGAGCAGAACGAATTTTTGTGTAAATCGTGTGTAAAGTGGTTCTGACGTAAATTTTCGGATTCATTAAAATGTTCGTATTTTCCAAACGTTGAGACAATGGGTCTTATTCATGAAACACGAGCAGAACGAATTTTTGTGTAAATCGTGTGTAAAGTGGTTCTGACGTAAATTTTCGGATTCATTAAAATGTTCGTATTTTCCAAACGTTAGTTGGTATGAAAGAGATCTACACCTGCTCCCAGCCACGCGTAAATAGTGCGTTTAACATCCGAACGTTTTGCTCATTAATAAGGCTGCATTTTAATTCACCTTAATCGTGTACATATTTACACAGCATTTTGAAAAAATATTAGGTAACACTTTACAATACGGGTGCACTAATATGCATTAATTCATGCTTAACTAATGCACAGATAATCATGTGTTAATGTATGACTCATGAAGAACTAAACCATTAATTAATGATTACTGCATCAGCAACTAATAAAGATTCTAAATGATTAATAGATTAAATAATATTTGAATTGTTATTAATTAAATGTGTCATAATGTATTAATTCCTTAACAACTTATCTTATTAACTAAAAGTGTAAATTAATGCGTTAATTACCACAGTTGGTCAAAGCAATGTACTTCACTTCCAGTTGTCTTAATGATTTGCAAATGTATCATTATGTTATGACTTTACTTGTTGAAGCACATGACTATAAGTGTTAAGTAATATAAGCTGACGGTTACAAGCGTTGTTTAAGCACTGTGTAAAAAGGTATTTTTATTTACCAAGCCTGTAACCACCTAGATCATAGACGGAAAATACCATTTACAGCCAATACATGCAACTTACTAAGGAAATATATGTTTTAAAGTTTTTTTAAACAGTTATCGAGGTTGAGCGAAAAATCTAGTCTGCAAAAGTACACTGTATTTAATTTTTTCATCCCTTTTTTTTATTCTAAACTGAACTCAAATGGCACTGAGAATTGGTAAGAGACAAACATAAATTACTTAATTAGAGAAATTGAGAGATGAATCCATGCTGATGACCTGGGTCTGTGGTGGAGTTTGATGTGTAATTAAACTTGAGGTTCTGTGGGGTGCAGACTGGATCGACTCCATTCTAGAGCTTCCAAACAAATCTTTGGGGTGCGGACTGATGGGGCAGTGAACCGAGGTTACCCTGTGAGTCAGTCCTAAAGCTCCTCCTGTCTGATTTTAGGGAAAAATCAGGTCCATTGTGTCATTGATGAACGAGACCGATGCAATCGCAAATCCAGTGAGGGGAATTTATTAGATATACACTAATGTGAACAGCAGGCAAAGCCAGTTAGACACTGGTACAGAGAGTCGTGGGTATCCAGACAACAACCAGGGCCACAAACAGACAGATCCAAATTCAGCAGAGTAGCAATCACTCAGACTGGAACAGGACTGAGGCACAACAAACACCAAACTTCTGACAACACAGAACAGAAAAGGCACAGGTTAAGTAGAGTCGTGCTAATGAGGACCAGGTGATAAAGATGACTCAATCAGCACATGGGAAAATCTCACAGTACAACAAGCAGCTGTGCAAAATATGATACACCGGTGTTTTGCCAGATGAGAAGTTTATCTATGTATCATCTGTTTACTCTTTTAATTTAATCTTTATACCTCTTTAATTCCTTTTATAACGGTTTTCATTTTCCTTGCTTTTATTTTGTGATTATTTTAATTCCTTTCGGTGTAAAGCACTTTGAATTACCATAGTGTATGAAATGTGCTATATAAATAAACTGCCTATTCTAGAGGAGCACACAGCAGGGATTGAGACTTGGGTTTTATCATGAATGAAATGGACATTCTGTTGATCGAGTGATAATCTCCAAATTGACTTGTATCACACTGAGCTTTTTATATATAGATTTCAACAGTAGGTAAAAGGTTATTACAAAAATTATTTAGGTTACTGTAGTAAACAGAAAAAGAATATGCACAGAAAATATGAATTTGCATGTAATGCTGTACTTTTATTTTCAAAGCAATGTGTTACACGTACACAGAAAATTTACATTTGCAACTCCTTTTTTACACATTTCTTACATGTAAAGTATATAGTAAAAAAAAAAAAAAAAAAAAAAAAAAACCCAGCAAACCTAAATATATTTTGACATCCAGGCAAGCTCAATATATATTCTTACTGAGAAAAGCACTTTATAAATTAATTTTTTTTACCATCTTTAAACATTTAAGTTTGATTTTAAATTGATTTTGAAGTTTGCACCAATGCAAATGCACACACCAGCCACTGCTAGAAGAAACGGCATCTTAAAATTGTCACTTTTTGAGAGTGATGTGTCCCTTTAAATAAAAATAATCTGCTGCTGCTCCCGGTGTTGTGCCGAATTTTGACTCCCTGCCAAATGATTACTCCCCTCGTTGAAGTCAGTACCTGATTGCCTAATCCTAACCCCACCCCTAATCCTAACCCCTCCCCCACAACTAATCCTAAACCAATTAGGGGGGTAATAATTTGGCGGGGGTCAGAATTCGGCACAACACCGGCACAGAGGGCGGAGCTTCATCAGCTTGTGTGTTAACATCTTCAATTACCTCACACAGACACTCAAATTTCAGAAAATGAAATGAAAGAAAATTTCAAAGACAGAAAATTTCAAAAACCATTAGCCTTTTATGTTCAAACCAGAGTTGGACAAAGATGGAGAGACTCAGAAGAAGTGACAACATGCAGAATGCAACAGGACATTTCTGAATGGTTAGTTGATGAATTTGTGTAGCTGATGCGGAGTTAACTATCTTCTAGTCATTGGTTAGCATATTCTGTCAGATAATCTATAAATCGCATTCCCGGGGGAGGGATCTATGTAGATTTTAAGGTTTGTGATGTCACTAACCCGGGAGGAAACTCGTGTAGTCCCTATCAGCCGTTTGTTGTAGTCCTTAAAAAGTGATTTCTGTAAAAAAAAATTACAAATCCCTTTGATTTGAACTTTGAGTGTCGTAACTTTGAAGATGTTGTTTATGCTCAAACAGCAACATTACACACTAATTAAAGTTTAAAAAGTGAAATGATAATCAAACACCCCTTTAATTGCTACAAATACAGATCCAGCCACATATTAGAGAACCAGGCTATGTTGTTTCATCACTAAACAACAACAACAACAAAAAAACACCAGATTTATAATTGAAAATATTTACCATTTCATCTTTTTCATAATTTCATCTTTTTCATCCAACATTGAAGTTTTATTTTCCGTAATTGTGAATTTGTTTTTTACTCTCCTTCTCTATGATCAAAACTGATGAACCAGAGTCAATTCGAAAAGCAGGGTATAAGGGTTCAGTGAAAGTGGTCTGGACTCTGTGAAGGAGAGTCATTGTGTCAGAGACGCTGTAGAAGGACAGAGTTCCTGCTCTGTGATCCAGATACACTCCTATTCTAGAGGAGCAGACAGCGGGGATTGAGACTCGCTTATTATCATGCATGAAAAAGATATCCTGTTGAAAGTAGCCGAATCTCCAGGATTTTGTGTTGAAGCCAAGTTTACAGTCATAACTGTTTCCTTTACGTCCAATTCCTTTGTAACAAACACCTACTGCCCAATTCTTCCCACTGCACTCGACCTCCCAGTAACAGCGATCATACAAACCTTCTCGACACAAGATATAGGGAAGCTCAAAACGCTCTGGGTGATCAGGATAGTGCTGGACTTTTTCAGAATATGATGCCTTGTGTTCCTATTTGACAGTTGGAGTTTTTTGTCTGCAGTGTTTAGATCCAGGTGCAGCTGACAGAAGTCTGAGAAGGATAGAAACAACGATATATTGAATAATTGGACATTGATGAATTTCAAAACCATGGGCATTAATAGGGAGTTGGTCCTCCCACTCTTCTAGGAGGGTCTGGAGCACAAATGCAGGGATTTTCTCCCATTCACAAGACACATAAGCATCAGTGAGGTCAGGAACTGATGTTGGGTGATTGGGCCTGGTTCACTGTTTATCTGTATCAATTCATCCCGGATGTGTTCATTGTCGTTCTGGGCTTTGTTCTTTCACATCAGACTTTTCTTTATGTGACATATTTTGTTCACAGAGGCTCTGTCATGCACCCCCGAAAGTTCCATTGCCACAATGTTAAAAGCACAGAATCTTCTGGAATTTCATTATATTCCTTACATTAAAGATTTGATTTGTACATAACATTAAGATTTGTCTTTACTATACGGTTAAGGTAGACAAACCAATTAATCACAAGGGGGACTGCACATATTATGCAGTGTATTTATCAATGAAACGTTTTTGATTCAGATTATTTTTTTTTTACTTACATTTCAAAAATTCATTTGGTGTTATTGGTTCTGGAGGCTCTGCAACGTGGACATTTGACACTGAAGAGTCAAAAATAAATAATATACTGTTTATTTCTTAAGTGTAATCTTGTATGAATGACAGCATGGTACAAATAAAACTTTCATACCTTCTCGAGATATTCTGGCTGTTTGCTGTTGACAGACGTCCTCCAAAACCTCCTTAAATGCTGAGATTGAAATGTCTTTAAAAGACAGATGAGTGTGTTGAGTGAAGCTGGGAACGTCTTCAAATGTGGGTAAAACACACACAGACTGACAGCTCTGAAATTAGACAAATACAGCACTGCTTGTTATGAAAAAGAGTCAATTTAAAAATGTGAAACAGTAAGAACAGAAGCATTATGGTATACTGATTAAAGGAATTTCATTACCTTCAGAACTGGATCTGATCATCATTAATCAGAAGTTTGTCAATCTCTGCTTGTGTTTTTCTGAGTTCTGTCAGCTCTTGATCCAGATGTTTGTGAAGTTCCTCTGCTCGATCTATCTCAGTCTTCTCCTGAGCTCTGATCTGCTCTTTAATCTCAGAGCGTTTCTTCTCAAGAGAGCAGATGAGCTCAGTGAAGACCTTCTCAATGTCCTCCATGGTCTCTAGAGCTGAACTCTGTTGGAAAGGAACAACAGCCTAAATACTGTATTCATAAGACCAATTTCAATTAAATTACTCGAGTTCCGTCAGTGACTGACAAATGGGGGTCCCAATTCAATCACGCCACAGCGGCTGTCTTCCAGTGCCCTGCGCAAGTCTGAGCTCCCTGACGTGAGACTAGCACGGACGAAGGGCTAGGCTTAAAATAATACGTCACTTTTACAAGCACAGTAAACATCACTGTCATCTTCTGATACTCACTTTAAAAGACTTCACAGCTTCACTGAGTTCCTGCTGACCTCTCTCTCGCTCCTGGATCAGCTTCTGACACGACACCTTTATCTCCTTTAACTCTTCCTGAGGATGTTAACATAAAAGGAGGAAGTTGGTTAGCATCTTAGTAATTTAAATTGGTCATCTATATTAAATTAAATTACACAAGCGTTGATTACCTTTTTACTAGTCCATTCTGAATCCACAGACACCAATTGTGGTTTTTGTGACCGTCAATCATACACAAGTAACAAATACATTGACGATCATCCTGACAGTAAATCTCCAGAAGTTTCCCATGACTGAGACAGATGTTCTCCTGAATGTTCTGGAAGC
>FLSR01000308.1:275178-314138 GCA_900092035.1 Leuciscus waleckii | reverse complement strand
GGAATTGATTGGATGGTTGTGGTTTGCTACTGCTGTGATGTCATGTGAGTGACAGGTTATTGTCCCGCCCTCACGCCAGTAAACACATCATCAGAGAAGAGATGTAGAGGCAGGGGAAGTTATTTTAATTAACGATTACGAGGGCAGATACAATTTTTTTATTAATAATTTGATTAATAATGTGCATGGATAAATTATTTAAAATAAACACTGCAATATTCCATAAAAAGAATTGTCCATTTTGATTTTATAGTGATTAAGAATTACTTTAAACAACTTTTTACTTTAAGAATAAACTTTAAGTTTAGATATTTGTAAAGGAAAGCAAGACCATGATGTAAAGGAAAGCAAGACCTTTTTTGCAGTGTACCATCTGGTTGACCATCTTTGACTATCAAGAACCAAGCTCCAAAGTACAGCAGGACAACCTTAACTTGGGTTTTTCGGATGGGATATAGTAATTGAGAACATTTTAAACCGCTGTGAGTGTTCTAGAAAGTATTGACTGGTATTGATGGCACTTAACGTCCTTTAGTTTACTCATGACACTCTCTCGCCTCCTCCTCTTGCACCTCCACAACAAAAATAAAGCAAAAAAGAGGAAGTGAGAGAGCAGAGAAGGAGGACAGGATGGCTGGAAGATGGGAGCAGGCTACCTTGTGCTCCAGCAGTGCTTCTCTAAAGGTGAGAGAGAAGGGGGAGATATGTTCTTGGCGGAGCTTGTCCCCGCTGCGCAGGGCGATGGCGCTCTGCATGCGAGCGTTAATTTCCTGTGAGCCGGCGCGCACATGCAGGGCTTGAGCCAGGTGGTTGGGGAGCAGGTTAATGGAGTGACGTGTGAGCGCAGCCAGAGTCTACAGAGGAAAAGCACATGCAGCGCCCATGAGTCTAAGAGAGGGTGTGTGTTTGTGCATGTGTGTGTTGTGTGTATCTGTTCATCCAAGAGCTCTGCACAACATGAATGTATGAAGAACCAAATAAACATTAGAAAATGACTGCACGAACATATGCACAATTACTTAGCTAAATGAAGACATAAGTAAATATATACTAGCCCAAACTCTACCCCTAAAAGAAAACTTTTGCAGTATTTAATACATTTATGAACTTTTTCCTGCATACTGTACAACATACCCAAATGTCCTACATGGTGGTTTTGCCAGATATATTTCGCTTCTCATGACAATTTTGTCCCAAACTGACAGCTATGTACACACACACACATATAACACATAACATGATTATTTTTTTTGGAAAGCGAATGCTCTGGACTGTAAGTAATAGGCTTTTCTAACTGCCTACAGCTAAGCCCATCTTTTAGAGTGGATCTAAAAAAAAAAATCAACACATCATTGCAATGTCTAATATTTCCATTGCCTTAATGCCGGAAAGCCATCAGACCTTTTATATCAGATATTTTAAGATTCAGAATATGAGACTGTTTCAGTTAGTTCTCCTAAAACCAGAAGGATTGCTGTTTTTACATGGTTTTTATCTGGTCCAACCTGGTCTAGATAGTTGATTCATGGTGGTAGACCATGGTGGTGCAGTTACATTTTTACTGCATTTACATTATGTAACATTTGGAGGTTTAATTTCCAGCAAAAATGACTATATGATGATATAAACTTTCTCATTCCATGATAAAGCATTTTGGTCATCCAGCCCACGCATTAGTATAAAAAGGATAATACAGACTGACATAAGATTTCAACAACAAATACCTGAGGTTCTTATGAGGAAAGGGGTTAAACAAAGATATTAAACACACCATACAAACATCATGATATAAATGAAAAATGGCATGAAGGGGACCTGGCTAAGTTCAGGCCATTCAACTAAACCTGATGACTGTACAAGAAAAGGGAGGCAACCTTAAAGACTTGCAAAATGTTACCTCAGACTGGCAAATCCATGGATCTCTTCCAAACCTTAACATTATTAAATTAAGATACATTTACTTGAGATGCTAAATGATAAGATATGAATTATTGTTTTCTGCAAAAGAAATATCAGCCAATGGGGTAATTATTTATTTTTGTACCCTTTTTGAATTAAGTTTGAATTTTTCTTACCCCATTGGCAGATATTTTGTTCTTATTTTAAGCATAAACTCGCTTAATTTTGATACATCTTTCAATACATCGAATACATCTTTCAATACATTTTGATACTTTTTTATGGTCCCAGCCGTCAAACTGACGTCATCAGAAAAGGAACGCCATTCCAGACCGGAAGTAACTTTTAAAATTTTGATAAAAGATTACCATGGCAAACAAATTTTTTTCTGTGTATTAACTTGCACAGATGAATTGTTCACCACAAGACTAGTAATATGCGCTAACAAAGTAAATAGGGTAAATTCTGATTTCATGTCGACTTTAAGTCATTTTGCTTCTCAAGTAAATTATTTTTTTTTTTTTTTTTGCTGTGTAACCAGAATCTCCAGTCTCTAGCTGCTGCACGGGGAGTTCGATGAAGTCATGACTATTTATATCTCGCCGTATTACTGGTGCTAAGAGGCTTGTGCATGTTGTACAGTTGGATGGCATTACTGGATCCACAACTCTGTTGAAACCAGCGTAACCAAGTTCTTAACATGAGCCCTCTGAGGGGCTTCTGACCCAGACATGCCATTGGTCAGGCACCACTATCTCCAGTAAAACATGGGTTGCAAGAAGACACCAAATTTTCTGCGACATCTCATCACTCCACTCATGGCAGTGCAATACAAAATTAATCGTATTTGAAGTTGTAATAGGATTATGTCATTTCATTTAAAGGACATCTGGAGCAATAACAACGTAATACTGAAAGTGTGGAAAGATTCACAGTTCAAAAGGTCAAACTGTAAACTAATATGCAAGAACAGTAACTTTCAAATTAAATCAATAGAATATAATGTGCTTAGACTTGCATTTTGCACGTACTAATTATTGAAGAAATGCATTTTTTTTCCCCATTTGGATAGAGATCTGCATAATGTTATAATCCCTTTTCGGATTGGTAACTGTAGTTATTTTAGCATTTACCAGAGTTTTTATTGCCTTACAAATCGGAAAGATATGGAAAAAGATATGGATACGGAAAAAGTCTGTTTCTGCCTCAGAGTAAAAAAAAAAATAACACAATGTGAGATTAAAAGTAACAATTGTGAAACATAAAAGTCATAATGTCAAGAAGCTGATTAACAAAAAAAAAATAAACTTAAATAACAGCACTGGGATACAGTATCAAGTCATATTATGAGATTTCAAATCCTTTAAAGATATAAACAAAGACTAAATATTACCAAGGCAGTTCACTTGTATTACTAGTATGAATGGGAGAAACCAATTGATATATGGCAGCGCTATAACTGAAGTCCCACCTAAATAAAAGTCATGAAACAAAAGATGAGACATGTAACAGTTCTTTATTAAAGGGTTGGTGGTGATTCTGAAGATCTGCAGACAGGTGAGTGATACACATAAGCAGTTCAAATGACAGTCACACTTAAAGGATTAGTTCACTTTCAAATAAAAAATTCCTGATAATTTACTCATCCAAGATGTCCATGTCTTTCTTTCTTCAGTAGAAAAGGTTTTTCAGGAAAACATTCCAGGATTTGTTTCCATATAATGGACTTCAATTGCAACCAACGGTTTGAAGGTCCAAATGCCAGTCTCAATGCAGCTTCAAAGGCTCGACACGATCCCAGTCGAAAAATTAGGGTAGTGAAACGATTGGTCATTTTCTAAAAAGAAATTATAATATATATATAGATCGTGTTTTTTTTTTTAAATGACCGATCGTTTCGCTAGATAAGACCCTTGTTTTTCGGCTGGGATCGTGTCGAGCCTTTGAAGCTACATTGAGACTGACATATGAACCTTCAAACCGTTGGTTGCTATTGAAGTCCATTATATGGAGAAAAATCCTGGAATGTTTTCCTGAAAAACCTTAATTTCTTTTCGACTGAAGAAAGAAGGACATGGACATCTTGGATGACATGGGGGTGAGTAAATTCAGGACATTTTTATTTGAAAGTGAACTACTCCTTTAACTGATGAGTCTTTCTGCTTGTAGGTTGAAGACAAGCACTACGATGACAATTAGTCCAAGTAATAGAGACTCTGGAAGAGGACGATGAAGGTAGGCATAGGCATAAGCATAGGCATAGGCATAGGCATAGGCATAGGCATAGGCATAGGCATAGGCATAGGCATAGGCATAGGTAGGTGGGGTAAGGAAAGTTACTCTCCTGTAGAGACTGACGAGACCGGACCATGTGTGAACAGGGTGCTTATATATGGGCTGATGAGGTGATTGTTGATAGCTGGTGGTGATTGAGGAATGTGTGCAGGTGGTGGACCAGGAAGGATTCTGGGTAATGTAGTGTTGAAGGTGACAGGCATGGTGACTAGAGATCGTGACAATAAAATAGCCAGTCACCAATTGGTAAAGTCGTCCCGTCACTGCAACTGCTGTTAGAAGCTCTGTTATGGCGCTTTTCCACTACACAGTACCAGCTCGCCTCGGCTCGCCTCGACTCGGCTCGACTCAGCTCGGCTCGGCTCGGCTCGCTTTTCGCTCCGTTTTCCATTGCAGATAGTACCTCCACAATAGTACCTGATCGTCATAGCGACGCCGCAGGAAACTGCCGTGACTTAATCTTTTACGCGAGACGCGCGAGACACGCGAGACACACCCGCTACCCACACACACAGGACAATGGAGGAAATCGAGTGTATGCTGTTTTTGGATGTTTTTGTTTTTGTTTTTGCTGTTTTTTATTCAGGATACTCCGTCTGGCGCGTGCAATGATGACGCAGTGAATAGTGACGATTCTCTCTGACCAATCAGCAGTCTGCTGTGTTTCCACGTCACATTTTAGTATCGCCTCAGCTCGCCTCAGCTCGCTTTAGAACCTCGCTGGAGGTGGTACGAAAAAAAGTACCTGGAAGCAGGTACAGGTACAACTTTTACACAGTGGAAAACCAAACAGAGCCGAGTCGAGTCGAGTCGAGGCGAGCCGAGGCGAGCTGTATGTGTAGTGGAAAAGCGCCTTTAGTAAAATGTAAGTTTGGCCAGCAGTTTTTGAGATTTCGGTTTCCCTCATTCAAATACATAGAATTTAGTGTTGCATGACTGAAATTGCTGCCTGGAGGAGTTGGCAATATTCTTGCAAGTGAATAGACTTTCCTTGAAAGGAACTTTAAAGTTACAATTATCTCTTTGCTATTCGGTTGTTGTAGGGAAGTGGTTTTGACGGCCCACTCCCTGGACGTGTTATGGTCCAAGATGGAAAAATAAAAATGATGGCCCAACTCGCAAATGCACTATGGTACAAAATATGGCGTTTTATTTATATAGAGGTGCACAGTATATACAAGTCCAAAACTGTACAAAAATAATCAACATTAGCACATAGAAGATGGATGCCAACACTTTTTTTGGTAACACTTTAGAATACTGTTCCCTCATTAAGGAATAACTACACAGGAACAAATGAGTAATGCACTATTAACAGTCTAGTAACTACAATTAACTAACAAGAAACTCTGATTTATGAATTAGTAAGTAATAGTGCTCAGTTGAATGAGGTAGTTCACTATTAGGTAATCAATAACTACTATTTTTGTCATACCTCCCAGAGGACTACTAAAAACTATGTACAGGTTCATAATTAATGGGACTAATGCACAATGTATAATTAATTCTAAAGTGAAGATCATGCTAACCCATTAGTCATGACTCAAGTGTTACCAAATCTATCGGAAGGAATTGCTATCCAAAACCTTACAAAAACGTACAAAAACCCCAAAAGCTTACAATGACTTCAGTAATTACTAGGGAGTTATCATGTTTTTCACTTTAGAATACTGATCCAAATAATTAGTAATTCCTTCTGAAGGATTTGGTAATACTTGAGTCATCACTAGTGGTTTTCCATGACCTTCACTTTAGAATTAATGATACATTATGCATTATTCATGTTAATTATGAACCTGATTATAGTAGTTCTTAGAAGTCCTCTGGGAGGTATGAAAAAAAAAAGTTATTGATTAGCTAACAGTAAACTACCACATTTGACTAAGTTATTGATAGCAACAGTAAACTACCACATTTGACTAAGCACTATTACTTACTAATTCATTAATCAGAATTTCTTGTTAATTAATAGCAGTTACTAGAGTGTTAATAATGCGTCACTCATTAGTTCACAACTGAATAGTATATTCTAATAGTATATTCTGTATTTTTCAAATGTTCTTGTACAGACGTCCTAATTACTTTAGTATTCCAATAATACATTTCTCATACCAGTTCTCGAAGGGCCCATTTTGTTCATTCACTTGAGATGACAGTTAACTGTGATTAAGGGACAAATCAATCTTAAGTACATTTCTATACTGTATTACAGTAGAAATGATACAACAGACTTTACACAGTTCCTATAATCAGGTACAGCAGACAGAACCAGGCTAATGTGTCACAGCAGGATGTGTTCTGTCATCGGTTAAGCGGCGAGACTCCAGGCACCACCATTGTAAAAGTGCTTTCCTTTCAATTACCTGCAATGAAGACACAAAGCGGCGTTTTGTACCAATTAGCTTCAGCACTAAGAAGAGCCCGCTGGCAGAGAGAGGAACGAGATGCGCTTGGAGCGTGATTAATTCTCTTCACCTTGCATATCATTTGCATTCGCCTTCGTCCACATCTAACATTACATCTCTGGGTAACTTTGCATTCCTTTGAGACGGTGTTCAGAGTGGCGGTAGCTGTGGTATAACCTCCAGGGTTTATTTGCAGTTGAAGGTGCTCTCAGACCCTCTCATATTCAACTCCCTTTGTGCTTGCAGGCCTGATGAAGCTCTGCCTTTTGAATGTTACATAGTGGCGAAGAGGGTTTGAAGAGCCTTTCAAGGGAACGTTTGAACATCTCACAGAGGAAGCATTAAAGAGCGCTTCGGGACAGAAGAATGTGATATTGTGGATTTTGGCTTTTGGTTCAAAATGAATGAATATATTTGAGATTAACATTTTTCAAAGGTACCGGCGAGTCTTAGTTGTGAGGCTTAGTGGTGAAAGTGTCCCTGTATAGAAGAAATTTATTTTCTGATGAAAAAACTGTTTCTCTCTCTCCATCAATTCAATTTAGGAGGAAAAGAACCATTTAAAGCAGAACACAGTCAGAACACAGCAAAAAAATAATGAATTTATGTTTCCTCCTGCTCGTTCACAATGTTTTCTGTGCATGTGCACTTCTGATTTTCAGCACAGACGAAAGAAACTATCAGGACACAAGGCAGACTGCAAAATGTGTGGGTGGAAAAACAACAGACTTCTAGAAACAGAGCTAAATGAACGAGCAATTTAAATTCATATGCATGTCGAATGATTTTCAGTATGGAATTGACTATGTGAGAAAACTCTGTGTGGAAACACACAGAGGTAATTAAGAACATGTGAACTGCTTCTAGTTAGGCAAGTCATGATTTCATGCATCATTGCATTCCAAAATGTGTCAAATTTATAAATAAAGTACATGTTGTATTGTCCGTGTTGTTGACTATATGCGGACATCACATTGAGTATGCATGTTTGGTGTTGCACAGGACTGCACACTTGTAATTTTTTGGTCATGCATTCATATCTGTACCTACGTAGAGTATGTTATTGCTTCATTTGTGAGATTAGAAACATAGTACAATTTTGATATTTTAAGATCACAGCGGCACCAAATGGAACTACAAAATATGGAAATCCAGATACATTATTAATTTATTTCCTCCCTTAATCTCCTCTTTTAAAAAGTTATCTTGAGAAAAATTATGAAAAAATAAATTATTAAAAATGTATTTGTTTTATTCTACTGTATTGTTTTACTGTATAAAATAAAACTTCCAAAGTTTTATGAAATTACAAAAAAGTCAATATATAGCCTAATAAAAAGTAATTGTTAGAATTGTTGGTTACACCTTATTTTACAGAGACTTTGTTACAATTTAACATTTTATGCACAATTACATGCAACTAACCCTACACCAAACCCTAATCCTAACCTTATAGTAAGTAGTTAATTAATAGTACTCAGTATTTAAATGTTTAATTCCACTTTAACAAGGACACCTTAAAATAAAGTGTACCAATTGTTTTCTTTAGCATTTCTTTTCAATAAATGGCACAATGAACACTGCATTGTCAGTACATAGGGTGTTTCAGCTCACAGAAGGGTCTCCCAAATAGACATAATTTTTGCTCTGCAAGAACAAAAATCACAGGGGCCATTGCTCTTTCATCATCAGATCGTCATTTTTCATTAGCAGGGTTTAATTCTCTGGACCAAGACCCCTGTGCTCCTCATCCATCTCAATCACATTACAAATGTCAATAGTCATTTCGCCCTGGTACCAAAAAACACCCCAATCAGAGCATGGAGAGACACGGCCATGTTGACTCTGCTAACTGCTTGCCAGTCCCATGGCAGTTTCTAATTTCCTCAATTACGTATAAGCAGTGCCTGTCCCACAATCTCCTCTCTCTGACTCACTGGATCAACACAGCCCATATTTGTTCAGTTGAGCTACATTATGCGCTGTGCTGTAGCGTGCGCTCTAAACACTGACACTGCTTATTTGTACGCACTTGGTGAGGCAGATCGGAAATTATAACTGCATTTTCAGGCCCAACACTCTTGGCTAGGCTATGCTGGAAGGTTATGATGGTTCCATGTAATGATGGCTCAAATAACTAGAGAGGCCAGTGGGTCAATGGCCAAGTTCTGAATTTTGTACTTGCAGTAACTTGGCTTTACTCATCATGACATAGTAGAAGAGAGATTATTTTTCTAATTCCCTTTAAGAAGGTCAATAATACCTGGATAAACAATCTCATCTCAATGGTGGTTCCTCAGCAGGCATATGATCCCCAGAAAGAACATATCTTTGCTCATGAAAACTCCATTTTGGATAAATATGTTTTTAGTCAATACCATTTTTTTGTCAACTTGCCTGAGCTGTTTCATCAAAGACAGGGTTTAGGCCACTTATTTAGTCTTTATCTCATCAGTTTGCATCATGTTATGTGTATTTTTTATGGGAAAAATTGCTCCATTTATTTTATTTTTTTAAATTGTGATATTTTGTTATGCAACTAGACATTTATTTCTATGTTCTTACTAAAATATTAGGGATTGGTTCTTATTTAGTTCTGTATTTTATAAAAAAAAATTCTTTTTTTTTTCTTTTACGTAGATCATCGTGTGTTAGCGTAAATCGACAATCAACTTTTGCATGTGTAATTTTTTGTTTATTATGATTAAAAAGTATAAACATACCTGTTCATGTTAGATATTTGGAAAATGTAGCATATGACATGCCTGCTAAAACCAAAATATTGGTTTGGGAGAGAAAAGTTAAGACAGCAATGTTTCAGTACAATAAATGTGAACAAGTAAGCTGTTTTCTTTTCTGACACCGTCTACACCGGACACGAGTGGTGCAACGTAACAAAAGACAATAGAACCTATCATAATTAGTTAATGGTGCTGTCTACACTATATGTGGCGAAATGCGACGCAACACAACATGTCAAATGCCCGTCAGTAAAGGGACGGTCACACAACACTTTTCGTTCTTTTGACTTCTATTCCTATACGCATGAAATGCTGGAGACTGGAAATGCAAGGTCATGAGAAGTTTAGCATTTCAGTGCGTTCCAAAGTTCATGTTCGAATTCCAGTCACATGAAGACTTGTGACCAATAGAAGATCGACACATCATGGCGTGACCTCTTCAGAAAATCCAAGATGGAGGAAGCACTGATTATAGCGGTATGGCACGATCCCATTTTATACCACACGGATTTAAAAGAATATAAAAACAATATCAAAAGAGAAGCTGCCTAGATGGCAATGCTGCATGGATCAGATGGTATATTATTTTGTTATTCCTTCAAGGGTCCTCTGAAGTATTTACTGCTGTACATTATTACGAAATCTTGGTGCGTGATGTCATATTCACAGCGGTCTCTGTTTAAGTTTTTCATGCTGAAAGTCTAGTGTGACCACCCCTTATACTGATGCCTCGTTCTATGTACTCCAATCGCCTGCGCTGCTTCTGACTCAAAGGACTACGATTCAATCACAATTTGTGATTACAGTTCTGTTGAAATATTATTTGATTTAGATCGGAAAGAACATATTCCTTATGATTTTAAACCCTTAGTAACTGCTGTAGGCCACTTTTATCAGGACAGTTAAGCGGGTGACTGCTGTTATATGGAGAGAACGCATATGAGATGGGCCTGGAAGATCTCAGGGGATCATATCATGATGAAAGCATGACACTGATGAATCCTGTGTGCTTCCCTTCTCAGCCCACCTAATATGAAGGACGGTAGTGATGCCCTCAAACAGGGGGGTCCGACATTCCTCAAGCATGAACTTCATGTCTCTTCCCCTGAGACACTGACCTCAAAAAAAGCAGAGCCAATATACCGACTTAATGAAGATCTGTGTCCAGCGAGCTGGGATTGTTTATGCTCTTTAAAGAGGTAATGAGGTGACTGATGAGCAGCAGGGCTTTTAAAGAGAATATATTTGGAATCATTTCTCTTTTGCTTTTCTCTGTTTGTCACTACATTGTCAGTACATTATCATAATATTGCCATCTTTTTGTGATTCATAATTTTTTTAAGGATAACAGCAGGGTTATTCTACAAAACAGTAAATAGTTGATGCCTCTTTTACTGTGTTACTGTAGACATTTTTCTGAATACATTTCAAAAATCCAGTAACTTATTATATTTGAACCTGGGTTGTTATAGTTAACTAACGTGACCGTGATGATCATGGTTCTTTTTAGTTTCATCATCTTGTTCTGTTTAGTTTTTAGTCATGGTTTTCTTTGTCACAGTCATTGCCTGAGTTCTAATTCATTGTTTGTTGTCATGGTTTCTGATTACACACCTGTTTCCTGTTTTGTTTATGATCTCTGTGTTTATAAGCCATTTTCTCAGTTCTACCAGAAAGACTCGGGAGAATAATACTGTGACAATGAACATTTATTTAAGAGCTCAGCAAACAATCAAGTTCTTTGGCGTAGGCCCCGTCCGTAACTCGCATTCCGAGGGTACGGAATCTGCAAATCCTGCCTGAAGACAAAGGCAGGGGCGCAGCCCACCCCCTGCGAAGTAAGGGAGGGGGCCTCTGGTGGGGTGGGGTGGAAGGAGGAAGAGGACATCCTGGCGTCTTCATGATGGAGGGGAGAGCCCGTCTGGAGGTGTTGGGGAGGATGGAGGGGAGGACCCAGCATAGTGGTTTTGGGGGGGATGGAGGAAAGGTCCCGTCTTGGTGGTGGTTGGGGAGGATGGAGGTGGTTGAAGCGACAGCATCTGCGAACTCAGACATGTGTAAGTACCACCCTTTTATACTGGGCTATTAGGATATGATTGGATAGATGAGAAGGTAATAAGTGACGTGAACGATTGAGTCTTCCTGGCAGAACTTGCGCTAGGCTTCATTTCTCTGTTCAGTGTCGTCAAAGTTATGTTAAAGTGTAGTGTATGTTCAGAAGTTTCCTCACATTCATTCATAAACTTTTATTGTCTCTTGTTCATTCTGCAACAGTATACCATGACAACTAAAACTAATACCATAAAAAACTTGAAAACTTGGGCGTCATAAAAAAGAAAGAAAAAGTAACTTATTTTATTTCAGCTAGCCACCAAGGCAAATTTTCTCATTTTCATTTTTTTGAATGTTACAAATATTCAGTTGTGTTTGTTCTTAGTTTCGTTTTCATGGCCTTTTCGTTTTTATTAATTTGTTTCCTGTGTTCCTTTGTTCTTTTCCTGCTTCTCTTGTGTTGTCATGGTTACTAATGTCATTAGTTCGTTTCAGCTGTGGCACATTAATTACCTAGTTTGTCATCATACTTAAGTTCAGCCTTTTCCTGTGTTTAGTGTCTGGTCTCATTTGTGTATGCAACTCCCTTTTCTGTTTCTGAAACTAAACTGTGGATTACTATTGAAGACTCGTGGTTTGAACTTTATCCTTCTTCATTGTCTGTCTGTGCAACACTTGCTGACAGAAGACTGGACTGCAAGAAATGGATTATGTTGCTAAAGTTGCAGCAATTGCCCAAAAGGGTTTGGACTTTTTTCATTTCACAGAGCAGTTCTGCCATCTTGCCGTCACCTGACCCTATGACGACGAGACTGCAGAAATGCTGTTCTGATCGGGGCGAACTACCACCACCCTGTAGACCTCCCAGACACCTCTTGACTGGAGGGAGACCATCATCAGGTGTCTGGAGGGCGCCTGTTCCCAATCCAGGACACCGCCAGACCCAGAGTCCAGCCCACCAACACCCTCAATCATGGAGACTTCGCATGAGCCCCCTGCAGATGGAGAACGACCGACCGCCCGCTGCAATGAGTGAGCCAGAGCCCAAAAAGGAAGGGACAGCGCTGACCATAGCCCAGAGTGAGTCTGACCAGGGGTGTGAGCCAGCGACATCAGTGGCAGAGGGAATACTGGTGGAATTGAACATCGAGGACTGGGTGATTGATTTGGACACAAAGGTACTACCTCCAAACCTATCCCAGCCTGTATTATCTGCTTGTCCTTCATTGCTGTTTCAAGACAGGAGTGAAACGGTATCATCGACCTGTTGGGAATTGGAATTAACGTCATTGATCCTGTCAAGCTTACCTCTTTCACCCTCACAACACCGCTCAGCCAGTCCTCCAGCCCTGCCTCAGCTGGATGCCTACAGCCCTTCAACTTCCTTAGTGACGCCTTGCAGCAATATGAAGCATCAGCTCGACCAAACACCAGCCTTGCTTGAGCGAGAGGATCCTTTGGCTCCACCTCGGCCCGTTGACCTGTCTGCTACAACTTGGCTGCTCCCACCCTCCACCAAAGACCCTCAGTCTTGCGGCTCCACTGGGTTCCCTCATCCCAACGGCTTCACCTCGGTCAGTCGTCACTCTACTTTCACCACAGACTTACGAGCCTTCCGCTTTGCTCAGCCCCTTTTCCTGTGTTTAGCATCCGGTCTCGTTTGAGTTAGCATTTTTATATGCAACTTTTGTTCTGTTTTAAGCTGTGGATTACTATAAAGACTTGTGGTTTGAACTTTATCCTTCATCGTCTGTCTGTGCGACACTTGCTGTCAATCTACTAAAGCTAGGGCTGTTATCAACCAAAGAAAATCTTGGTCGACTGAAGTCCTGAAATTTTCGTCAAAAATGACGTAAGAAAAAAAGACCTGTGAAACAGGGGTGCTCTGAAAACACCCCCATTAGCAATTAGTGCTTTCCACCTGATGAAATGAACGCGGCAAAAAATCGACCAATCAGAATTTTGGTCGAACCAGAACGTATCGACCAATAATCGACTGGGAGATTACAGCCCTAACTAAAGCTAAAACTAAAATAAAAATTTATCAATCCTATAAAAAAATTAAAAAATACGACTGTAGCTAAAACTAATTCAAACTATTAATAAAAAATAAAATAGTATCTCAACTATACTAACATTGATTTGAAAATAATTTTTTCTCCTTTCTTCACTAGGATGCTTTTTTGTTGCGTGTTTCCAACATATCTCTGCAAAGTGCAATTAATAAACACAAAATATATGGAAATAAAAGCTAACATTTTGTTTATATATACATGCACACACTCGTCAAAGATGACCTTTTGTTAAATTTTGTCTAGCGAATGATATGATCTTGAAATGTCAAATGAATTTATGTATTAAACAACTAATAATTGAAAAGAAAATCCCTTTCAAAAATCCCTTTATAGTCTCATGACCTTGAGCACAAGACTTCAAAACTTCAAGACAAATCATACTGTACACCTGTCAACCCTGCTACATTTCTGATGATATAATTATATCCTAACATAAATGATTGTTAATTTAGCTAGACATGGTATGAAATTCATTAACATAGAAAGTTTAAAACCAATAATGTACTTTAAAAATGACCTTATCAATCTGGAAAAGGCACACATTTTATGAAATGACCTAAAAGTGAGATGTTGACATTCCTCTTCTCTTACCCAAAATGTCTGTTGGTTGCAGTATTTCCGGGTATTTTTTTCTTTTTCTCTGAGTTCTAAAGCCCTGCGAGAGATCAAACAAAGTCATCGCCATCTCCGCCTGCAGTCTGATCCCTCTGCGCTGTGGAATACTGCCAACAAACAGCAAATCTGCCGTTACAAACCCAAATTAGCACGGAACTGCCTCCCGAGCTTATCCAGCACCATGTCATCATGTGTGTATTTGCATGTTGTGATTAAAAGTGACATCTTTATTGGGTATGAATAATAACAAGCCAGGATGTTCCAGTGATTTCTGACTGCTTTTATGTTCTCAAGAGTTCATGGAGTTCATTTTCATGTGAACTCGCTCATGCTATCATATGAATAAAGAGGAAATAATTATTTTTGTGCTTTTGACGGTTGTGTCCTATTTCATTTTCTCTTTAAGCGTCTTACTCTTCCTGCTGTCTTGAGTAAAGACATATGAAGACAATATAATGTTGAAAACCTTTCACTACAGACCATAAAATGCAGTGGCACTGTCACTGAACCACGTCAGTTGTGTAATGTTTGCATCACTTACCCAAAACACATAATTTTCACACTCCTCTGCTGTCTTGCTCTGTCCTTGGAATTTTTTTGTTTGTTTGATGGGAACAGTTTCATCTGCAAACAATGTGCGGCCAAAGGAACCATATAGTCAAGCTCAACAAACACTCTGTAAACCTTGATGTGCTGTGGACATTGCAGTTATATTTAGCACTTTCCATTAATAAGATACAAAATAATGGCTGAAAGTGTTTTTTTTTTATTTATTTTTATTTATTTTTTACAATAGATCAGTGAAAGGTGCTTAACTTTGAGAAAATGTTTAGCCTCAGGAGGTTATACTAAATTTTACTATAATATTGCTAAATAATGATCAAAATTACATAGAAAAAGTTACGTAATTATAATAAAAATTGGTTGCATATTCAGTTGTTGTTCACCAAATGTATTCATAATTAATAATTAATAACAGTTTTATAATTTTATATAGTTTTCTTTAACTACTACTGTATGTACTTAGATAATGTCCCGTCTGTTTTGGTTTGGTTCACATTCATATTTTCATGTCTCTTATTAAGTAATTTAGTCGTACGCAGAGTCCGAATATGCCTACTTCCATATTATATAGTAGGCGAAAAACAGTATGTTAACTGAGTAGTATGTCCGAATACATATAGTATTTATAAAAAATATTAGAAAATTCCCAGATGACCTATACTGCTTCTGGCGAGATTTTGAAGTGTGCATTCAATGGACTTTACTATCCCATAAGGCCACAAGAGAGGATTTGTGGAAGTGACACAACTGGCGCCGTAGGTCACATGACAATGACAACACGGTAGATGTAATACGTCTTAATGTCATGAATATTAAACACATTCATACTACAACATACTTTTTTAACGATCGCAAAGTTTCAACCCAAATGCAGTACCTAAACAGTATGCGATTTCGGATGCAGCAGTAGCCTAGTCATGTTTCCTTTTTAGTCATGCTTCCTGGTTCATGTCATGTGATCCTGTCATGTGCTTCCCCTGTTCCTGTGATCTTGCAACGTGGTTCCTTTGGTTCATGTGTCAATGGGTGAGTTCGACTTAATGCGCATAGATCGATCGGTGCCTGACAAATGCAATGCATTCTGGTTAAAAATGTTGTCAGACTTCAGATCAGAAGATCACGTGTTCTTTCAAACCGTTACGCTGCCTCAGAAGTCTGTCCAAAAACATCAGGTACATTTATGCGCAAACGCTGCCTGCAAAGGCAACAAGTCAGCTGTCTAAGCTTTTGGACAACTTTAGTATACAACTATTCTTTCATTGGTCTATATCTTGTCATGTGACTATCATTGTGTTGATTACTTTCAGCTGTGTTTTGTTTTCTCATCAGTCCTTTTGTATATTTATCCCTCATGTTTCCATAGTCTCTTGTCTAGCTTTGTTAAATGTAGGCCTAATTGTTAAATGTAATCATGGTTTATGTTAGACTCAGTCACCGAGCACCGCAACCAAAACAGTAGCCACCTTTTACAGTTCCTCCTGAACCAAACCAACGAGCTTATGCTACGTTCACGCCCTAACTACAGTAATTTGTAAGAGATGGAAACCTGTGACGTTATACTTATGGCGGTTATAGCGGTTTGTGATTCGAATTTATGTGTTTCAATGGCAATATCATCAACACCGAAATTAATCTGCAGCAGTCAGGTGGTAAGGTCAGTGCTCTTGAGTTGTTTATGTTCATTATTATTATAATGTTATGTGCTTTGAGACATGAGGTAGTTCAACACCATCTCACGTGACACTTTTGTTTGAAGGTGTGGCTTTGGAGACGCTCTGAAGGGAGGGTGGGATCTTATGCTTTTAAAGCTAGCTGGCTATTGTTTGCCTCTCTGAAAATCGCATACCTTTAATATAAAGTGGAACCATCGTTTTTTACTACAATTCATTGAATAACAATTCAATAGATTCAAACTTTAAAGTAAAAATATGACTTTGTGTGATGCTAATTGAATCAGGAAGGTTAATGTAAAATCCCTCAAAGTAACCCCCTCTAAATGTAGAGATAAACACTACAAGTCTCACTGTTACTTTTCTTTTCCCAAAACAAATAAAGTAGACTTTAGCAAACTCTTCCCATACAGTCACATGCAAAGCATGCTTGGAGCTGAATCCCCTGGAAAGGCTAATGTTTCACTTTTTTTGTAAGCAAGTGGAATTAAAGTTTAGTAAAAGCAAAACTTTTAATTCCAACTCTTAGTTAAGTTTACTTGCATCTAGTTAACTTTAATTAAATGGTGAGGTTGACTTCTTAGACCACATTAGCTGACCATGATTACCAAGTTTTAGGGAGATTAATTAATTACTTTGAGGCAACTTTCAATTAATTATCTAGAGACAATTAATTTGAGGCAAAATGTACTCAAACTCGTACATCCAACTTGGCCAATTTACAGTGTAGTCTTCAAGGAGAAAAGCCGTTTAGTCTAGCCCTCCCTCTGAAACCCCGCAGATCTAACTTCCGAAAGCTTTTCCAGCTATTAAGACAAGAATCAGGAAGATCATTACAGAGCACTAATCGCTCCAGTAAGTCCATCTGAGGAATTTGCCCCACAAATACTCACATCATTTTCCAGCAGCTTTTAAAGCCTTTTTGTCACATGGCAAATATTGAGCGATGAATGCATCAACACGAACTACTCCAACAAAACAATTTTTGTGGTAATTAAAATATAATGAAAACAAGAACATTTTGCAGCATAATAGAAATGAGATGGAGCATGACATTATTCTCGGTGGAGATTTCCTCTCATATTAGACTTTTCGCTTTAATTTCACTCCATGCAGTTAATGAACCCCTCTGAATGACTTCCGAAGTTTCTCAAGGGGAAATATATCTGCATAATGTGGACACTTTGCAGTTTCCTTGTGTGTCATCAAAGAATTTGTATGTCGTATCCTGAGATTTTATCACAATGAGAAATTTGTTGCTTCTGTAGCAGATGAAAAGAGAGTTCTTCACTGCAATCTTGATCAGGAAGGCTTATGTCCTTCAGATGTTCTGGAACCTTTCAAATCTCTCTGTCCTCAAAATAATTTTTTACACTGACTTATGAGTGACCTCAGAATTTGCATTTAACACCCTCCGGAATATTGAAACAGCATATTAAATAGCGGGGAGAGAGACAGAAAGAAATTCTCCCCCCACCCCACCGTCAAACAGATCTCACCTTCTAGAAGACTTAAACCAATTGGTATATGGTAGAACAAGAATTTCAAAAAAAATAAAAAAAGTAAAAAACACACACACAAAAAAACATGTCATGTAGAGGAACGAGCCCGCTGGAGTGATTTCTAATGAGAGACAAGCATGACACACTGCTCGAGAGCAGTGGAGCTTTTATTATGCCGCAGATGCCGCTTCCGCTTCTTCGGGTCATGCGTATGTGGGGTAACGCCATAGACAGTATAAGAAATGGACACAGCGACCCAATAGACTTCAACGGAGAAAAGTGAAGTCAATTAGAAGCACTCACTTCCTGATGGCTTAGCAGCCTCAAACTGAGCTTGACGACGTAGGTGTGACGTGACGTAGATGTGACGTGAGCAACCTGTCTGACAGTTGTAAGTCTTCTAGTAGCTGTGCCAAGAGAAATCTGAATCATTCCCTTCCGAATCTTGCAGAGACGGAGAGCGTGAGTAGGAGCTGTGCATGAGCTAGGAGCACGAGCAACTTTATGACTCTCTATGGGCTTTCCCTTGACTTTATCGACTTTATGCCGCCAGGTCCCCCCGATTGTCTGCGAGCTTCTCCTCCTGTCTATACGGTAATTTCTCTACTGTGAAGTCAGAGAGTCGTGTGGTTATGACGCAATTGTTAGCCTATATTTACAAAAACTGCTTCTACGGGGCCATAACGTAAGATACAAGGTAATAGAGCCTTTTATACATTGTCGTGTTTCTTTAGAAATAAACAATGGATAAATAGAGTCTTTAAACACCTCAGATGTAAAGTTATTCGCTGTCAAAGTGACACCAAAATGAATGGGAGTTAATGGATTGCTAACAGCAGGTGATGGCTTGCTAACCAATGGATGCCCCCATAGAAGGTACGCTTTCCGGGTGCTGGATTACCCCCTTGGTTAATGCAGCGCTGTTGTATCATTTGAGTGTGATGAAAGTTGTTATAATGCTACTCTGTGCATTCGCTCGGCGGCTACTATATGAGACACTTGTTACACACTGCAGTGAGCTAGATCGATATTAGGCATGGTAAATATGGTACTCGCAGTAAATCAAGAAAAACTACATTTTGTTTTCTGTCGATGAATGTATCCAAACAGTTGCTTACCTGTCTATAAAACACATAATACATTAAAGCGTCTTTGGTGTTTCCATGGTTTCTAGAAATCGAGGGTAACACGGGTATGATGCAATTGACTGGCGACGTACGGACACGGTCCGTTTCCTGGTTAAAACTGCTTATTTCACTGGATTTAAATATTCTTAGAAACATTCTGGATAATGTAAGTACACAAATCAACAACATATATATAACATTGTTCTAGTGGTTTTTGGATATTTTGATCCAATAATCTTACATAGTGTGCCTTTAGGCTCTAATAGTGGGACATTTTCAGAATCTTTCTGCAGGTTATTGTTATGCCAGTAGGTGACGACAAGGGATTGGCTTGAGTGAGTCATTCATTCAATAGATTTATTTAAAATGCAGTTTCGTTCAGAAACAACACTAGTAATTTTTGTTATTTTAGTTAGTGATTTATTCGTTTTAGACTCTGCTTCATGAAACAACACTAGTAATTTTAGTTATTTTAGTTAGTTAATTTATTCGTTTTAAACTCTGCTTCATTTAGGAACGAAAAGCGAAAACGAAATTGAGAACTCGAATCGTGATATCGTGACACTGAATCATTGAATCGTGACACTGAATCATTGAATCGTGATATCGTGACACTGACACCTTCGGGAACAAAACACATTGCTGCTGTGTGTGTTGTTGGTGTTGCAAAAATGGCAAAGGTTGTTCTGTGGCTTTGTCTTGTCTTAACTTTCTTCGTTGGATGATCAGACTGGCAATTTTGTGTCTAAAATGTAAGTTACTCTATATTTTTGTTTATTGACCTGTTGTAGGCTACGTTGTATAGCTACAACCAATATCAAACAGTCGCGCTGTGTCCCTGTTAAACCGCCCTGTAACTGTTGTAGCCTAAATGGCCCAAGCCGTTTTTGTTACAGTAGTTCTAACGTGACTTTTCGAATTTAACGGAGGCTTGGACAAATCTTTTGAACTAGTAACATGGATACTAGCAATTCTCTACACAATTAGATTTAGGACACCCTTTCATTACTTACTTACATTGTTGTCACAAACTCTTGTGACATTGCTTTAATTATTATACATTTCTATACTGTAAATTATTTCACTGCTTGACTGTAACTGGGTGTGCCATTCTGTATGCATGCATTTCATTTGTAGCAAAAATAATGCAGAATTGTAATTAGAATTTGAATTCAAGGAAGTACTGGAATGAAATAACAAGAAATACACATACAATGATAAAGTAATTTTAATTATACATTTCAGTTTTTAGTATGATTTACATACACATTGAACATACACGCAACAAATGTTGTATTTCCTAAAAAAAGAATGTAATATTAATGATCAGATTTTTTAAGCTTTAATAGCCACTTTAATAAAATAGGCTAATTATTTGCAAATGTTTTAAGATTTGCATTTGTGTGTGTTTCTATTTAAAACAAAATGTAAGCACATCATTTTATTATTTATTTTTTTATGTTGTTCATTCTCTCTTTACCTCCCATTATTTTACAAAATTTGGAAATAGTTAGTTTGGACATACTAAATCCTGGATAATATTGGTGTTAATCATAATGATGAGGTTTGGCCATGGCAGTCTTCTACCCTCTCATGTGCATCTGTGCTTAATGTCATGGGGTCAAATTTAAACTCTGGGTCCAGTATTGTTGGTCTTAGGGTATTTGTCATGGTTCCAGGAGTCATCAGTTGTAAATAGAAGGTAAAATCATCTCTCTCCTCAACCTGGTCCTGATTTATGTGTTTGTGTACATGTGTGACACATGATATGGGTGCATGCCCTCTACCCTCTCACACGCACTATGAGAACCACTCTCTGGACAGGACAGTGAAAAGCACTTTGACCTTTCAATAAAGAAAACTGCTTTAGTGCAGATGAAGTCCCGTTGTGGGATGCTGACAAATTGGAGCTGATGTTTTTCAGTATGCTCTATTAAAATTGCTTTGCTCTGAAATGACATTGCAGTATCAAGTTGGGTTGAAGGGGTCACTGAAAACATCCAATGTTTACACACGGTTCTGCCGTAACCTTAGCAGCCTGGTCTAAGTGAGGCCGATGACTTTTCTGGGCTGTCTCGCTGGCAGCTAGTGTCCTATCTAATATTCATCACTGTTGCAAAACCTGGCCTTTGCTGTGTGAGAGGAAATATTGATTCCACTGCTGAGCGGGCTGGCATTGAGGTGGCATTCTGAAATGAGCAAACAAAACTAGTGGAACAGAACTGTTTTTTTTTCCTTTTTTTTTTTCTCAGATGAGCCACTGTGATATGAAATCAAAAAGGGCAGACACTGTGTCTCAACGTCAAACCTGGGAAGCATTCTGCAGGGCAGGGAAATAGCCTGTTGCCTTGTGGGAGAAACCCTGGCCAGTCAAGCAAGTAAGGCGACCAATAAACGGAAGTAAAGTTCAGGCGGCACTCCAGGGTACGTCTAGAGTTTCCACCACATTGTTTCCTGATGACACTGAAAGGCAAATAGAGTTTAGGAACAGCTGTCAGCACTCTTCTGTGGAGAGGTGGACACTAAGCAGTAAAATGTGTTTTTCCTGACAACTCATCTGCAAGAACATAACAAGGTGCTCCCATTAATTTAATTCGGACCTTCTATTAGCACAAGAAACCAATCCAGGTTTATTCAACCCGATCTCACGGGAATTTGTACGTATTTTACGAGGTGGCTAATTCGTACGAATTCGTATGATTTTTGCTAAATCGTACATATTTTACGAGTTGCCCAATTCGTATGAATTCGTACGAATGACCTACCCCTGAACCCGCCCCTAAACCTACCCATCACTGGGGTTTAGCCACCATGTACTCACTCGTACAAATTGGTCGTGAGATAGCGTTGGGTTTATTTTAGAAACATGCCTGTAGTGACATTTCTGCTAAATATTACGTTGCCTCTTGCATGTTTCACAACACTTTCAAAGTGAAATATCCAATGAGTGGCATTAAAAGCAGTTTTATCCAAAACCTGTGAACCTGGCAATGTTTTATTACATTGGTTGTTGCACATACTCTATCTCAGGAGTTCAAAAATGAAATGTCTCGAAAGTGGTACTAGAAGGTTAATTCTCTATTGTGTTTGAAAATAACATACCTACACTAAACCCTACTCTAAACCTAACCGATAGTGCAAACAAAAGCAAACGTGAGATAAAAATGCATTTGCTGAGTGCCATTTTGCTTTCTTCTATAAGTCTTTGTTCTCTTTTATCGTGACCCATGTTTCACAGGACTCTTACCCGAGCATTCACATCGCAAATGCAATGCTGTACCAGGTAAGATACTGAGCAAGTTTACTATGACAGAAAAGCCAAACATATGGAGCTGGTTATATGATCCAAACAACGATTTTCAAATTCAGAATCTAAAAATGTATTAGTTTACAAATCATAAACACTGGTAAACGTTTTTTGAGTTCATAACATAGTTTTGTGCTAGGAAAAGTCTTTATTTATGGATAAACTGTCCCTGATCGGAGCATGTGTTGCAGAAACATGTTGACAATCCAATTGATACTTTGCCTTGGATCTTCCTTCACAGTGAGTCAGGATTTTTGGAAATGCTGGCCTCCTTTAAGAGTATACTCTTTAAACCAATCTTTGACTTTACTAACAACCCAATATATATATTTGGTTGTTTTACTGGCAGTGCACTGAGCAAGCCAAATCACATTAAAGCTTCATTAAAGATTATTTCTAGCATGGCGTCTCTGTTTAAATATACTGTATGCTGTTCAATAAAAATCGATGATGCATGTGGCTTGAACATTGACATTGATGGAGCCAGTTTTGCATCCTTGGGTGTAATATTGGAAGGTCAAGTTGCCTTGTCTGATCAATGGCTCAAGAGCCTGGCAGTCTAGTTAATTACCTTATATTTTGGATCTTCACTGCCTTCCTGTTTGATCCAAATTGAAGCATCTTAAGCAAAAGCCTTAGGGTGCTTACACACTAGAGTTCATGCTGCATCAGAGAGTGCAGCCAATCCATTGATTTCAGTATGGATAGTATTTTGCAAGGACATATTGTAGAGTAAACATGTGAAAAGTGGTTGCGGCAGTGATGCTCCAAAGTTGGAAAATGCAACCAAAAGTTGCGAAATTATGATTTAGACATTCATTGACCAATGAGAATTTAAGAGACGCGGGTCCAATTATGTCTTTGGAAATCAAATTTACTGCATTCATGCTTGATTCGACACAGTTCTATCCATGCCTTCTAAATGCATCTATCAGAGCATTGAACAGCTACTAATTTTTACTAATCATCATGAAAAGTAGTCAAGTCAAGTCATCTTTATTTATATAGCGCTTTTAACAATGTAGATTGTTCCAAAGCAGCTTTACATTGATAATAGGAAATTAAAGTAGTCAACAACTTGATGGGTAAGCCTTTATCTTATGTAAATAACTGGCAGTATGCCCTGCATCATCAGTAGTCTGTACTGTTTTTGGTGAGTTCAGCACTATGTTAGGGGACAGTGTCTGAGTTTTCTTGACATTGTTGTGATTGGAAAAAAAACAGCCTTGGCCCACTCCCATCAAAATTCTTTCAGCTGGGTCGCACTTGATTGGTTCCAGAGCATTTTTAAATTTTTGGCTTGCATGTGAACTCAGAACATGTTAGATGTCCAAAGTGGCAGTGTGGTTTCCTTAAAACATGTTCTGTAAATGCAAAACACTTTCAGTTAACTTTATTTTCACTGTCGAATAATTTTGAAATTTGTTTGGCTGTCACAGTTTGCTAAAAAAAATTAATGTCATGCAGCTACGCTGGGACAGTTTAAGGATAGAAAATGTTTCAGCCTTTTGTCGCAGTATATCATGATCACAATAGATAGCACAGTGAATGTATACAATAGCGTGGGCAATGTTTATATGGTTGCCTATGAATGGGACGCTACATTTTGTTGGTTATTGACTATCTTCTATACATTTTAACTTAAATAAGATTTTCCCAGGAAATAGTCAAGACTGAACCTGCCATCCTCCATGATTCTTATTCTTTACGACAACAAAGCACTTGAACGTGACAGACTCGTAATTAGGACTGGGGGAAGTAGAAAATCTCTGATAGTCAAGTCAAGTCACCTTCATTTATATTGCGCTTTTTACAATACAGATTTTTTTCAAAGCAGCTGTACAGTGTTAACAGGAAATTAATGGAACATAGATTGTTTTGGCTGTACAGCAGAAGAAGAATAGAAGAAATTCATTGTCCAGTTTAAGTAAGTTTTTGATTGATTAATTTCCGTTGTATTAACAAGTTATTAACTTAGGGCCCGCTTACACAACACGTTTTCAACTTTTAATGCGCTCTGGCTGTTCATTTACATGACAAAGTTGTTTGTTGGTCTGAGAACGCAAACTTTGAAATAGTTTTTTTTTAAATAACTTTGAAACAAGTTTTGAAAACGATACCGTTATCATCTCCACGTAAACTTCGAGAACATGAATCTGTGAAAACGGTGAGGGCATGCACATGCGTATTACGTGTTTTTGGTATGCGCGTTTGATTGTCTTTCTTCACAAAGTGCACTGCCAAATTACACGTTTTTGTGGATCCATTTGAACAGGAATAATTTTGATAACGTTTTTATCTGTACAGAGGGAAAGGGGAGGACGGGGAGGCCTTCACAGGCGAGAGACTAGTTGACACTTCAGGGCTGTGTCTAGGTGATGGTCCTTCATCAGATCTGAATACGGCCTGTGTCCGGCTGACTACAGTCGTCCTTCGGATGAGACGTAAAACCGAGGTCCTGACTCTCTGTGGTCATTAAAAATCCCAGGATGTCTTTCGAAAGAGTAGGGGTGTAACCCCGGTGTCCTGGCCAAATTTGCCCAGTGGCCTCTGTCCATCATGGCCTCCTAATCATCCCCATATACTGATTGGCTTCATCACTGTCTCCTCTCCACCAGTAAGCTGGTGTGTGGTGAGCGTTCTGGCGCAATATGGCTGCCGTCGCATCATCCAAGTGGATGCTGCACATTGGTGGTGGTTGAGGAGATTCCTCCCTTCTATGTAAAGCGCTTTGAGTGTCGAGAGAAGCGCTATATAAATGTAATGAATTATTATTATTATTATTATTACAGTAAACCTTGGGATAAACAGAGAGACTAATATTAGCATATAGATGCCATTCTTCTTATGATGTAATGAGTACATCAGATGTTATAGGAAGTCTTCCCGGTTCCGGCTGACCTAATTAATGCAGCCTAACAATCATTTTAAATGATTTGAATTAAAGAAATTGATAATGTGTTATGTGTATGTCAGGTTAAAGAGGTGTGTTTTTAGTGTAGACTTAAACTGACAGTGTGTGTGTGAGGTGTGTTAAAGAGGTGTGTTTTTAGTCTAGATGTAAACTGACAGAGTGTGTCTGCTTCCCAGACAATGCTAGGAAGAATTTTCTAGAGTTTAGATGCTAAATAGGAAAAGGATCTACCGCAGCAGTTGATTTTGATATGTATTTCATAGTTGATATGACTGGCCATAATTTTGAGATTGCAATAGACGTGAAGGACTATAATGCGTTAGAACTCGCTCAAGTACTGGGGGCTAAACCATTTAGTGCTTTGTAAGTAGCACATGGAGACCGTAATAGATCCAGCACGTTGACTTTTGGTAGAACTAATCGACCCCTAGTAATCTGTAATAAGTGCCCTTAAAGAATGTTTGGGAGCCCATAGGAGCCTATAGCACCCTGCCTACTTTTGTGATTTAAAAGTCATAGAATCTTAAAATAGCCAATATTCATAAGATTTATTTGACTTTCAAATTCCAATACAACCCCAAAATAAGCATTTAAAAAATCATAGCTTTTCTTTCTTTCTTGGTCAGTCTAATTTTTTACACTCTTTTGATGGAATGCTGATATGCATACATTTGAATAATCAGTGATTATAGATGGTTCTCTGATTTCATGCCCATTTAAAATGTGTTGAAATTAGTACAGCATTAAAGTAACCTGCTAGAAGAGAGAAGAATTGTGTGAGTATGTTCGTGCGTTTTAAAGAGACATGAAGTCATTGCTGTTACACTCCCAAAGCCTTGTGAGAAGGCCAGGACTGGGGTGAGGACACGTTGCCAGGCCGTCCCCTTTGAAAGGTCTTTAATTAATAGGCTCATTACCTTTCAATCTAGCCTTGCTTTCCCTCAGCAGGAGCTGAAAGAGTCTTGCCTGCATAAAGAATACAGCCCCTGGACTGTTAGCAATGGTTCACTGATGGTGCGCAATTGATGTTGCTGTAAGCAAGAGCACAAACAAAGAGAGAGGCTGCAGTGGTGCAGCGGGCCTCCTCCTGCTTGGGCCAATCCCAAGAAGCCACTGAAAGACCATTATCTCTTCATCTTCATAGCGCAGGCGGTGTCAAGCCCTGTTGATGAGATGCAAGTCTATCAGCATGCAGGACACAAGGGAAATTATACCACCCAGATGATGCTTAAAGACAAGGACCTGAAAAGTGTGTTTGTGTGTGTGTGTGTGGAGAGAGGCTCCTCTTGCAAACATGATCAAAGGCTTATTTTTTATCCTAAAGATCTCTGAGGAAAAGCTTATTACTAGCCAGATTGTTTGCGGTATTTATGAAGGTGTACCTGTTTTCTTCAATTTATCATTTTATGCTTTTAAAGTTTGATTAGTCTTCTCTATGTGATTGTCCTGTTTTAATCAGTGCAAAACCATGTTGACCTTGTCTACAAGCAGATTAATCAGTTCGGAATAAATTGAGGCACAATGTGAAGAGTGTGAAGAGCACAATGTTTAAATGATGGCCTACACAGTGGTGAAACAGATAATTTTTTTCAAAAAAGTGTTAATTTAGCCTATGTGTAAAATGTATAAAATATAAGTGTCTATGTTCAAGGGCTCTTATTTTGTTATGCTTTGCCTTGATGTTTCTGATTTAATTTCCTGTGTATTAGTTCCTTTTTCCATTGCTGTCTTGTTAGTTTTCATAGGATGCATCCGAAATTGCATACCTTCTTGTAGGTACTTATTTTGAATAAGTAATTACTTCACGACTTCTAAAAAAGTACATCAATAGTACGAATGTGTGTAGTATGAATCTAATCCGGACACACTACTGTGTACGATTTGAAATCGCTGGTGTTTCTGACATCACATACTACCTTGTAACTAATCACATCAACGTGTGATTAACGTATACATTTTTTGTAAATATGTCATTTTGGTGATCAAAGTTCACATAAAAGTGGTTTATTTTGTTTAAAATTTAAAAAAAAATTTGAGGTGGCAAGGTGGGCCTTTTATCCCACATATTGGGTAAAAGGCTCACCAGCATGGGGCAAAAGGCACAAAGAATTTAAACAAATACTTTAGCTAAAATAATACTGTATGTTTTTAATATTGTCTGAGTTAATAATTGTTCAAAACAATCACTTTAGCAAAGTTTGTACTATTTTCCGATTATTTTGGTAAATAAAATAAATCATTTTTGTTCAAGAAATATACTGTCATTAAAATTGCCAAATTGCAACCTAGGCTATTTTTGTTAAACTACCCGAGTCAAACATTTGTGTAAAAGCATAATTAGTATGGAAACGCCACTTTTAAGATGACCGTATTTTTGTTTTTGGTCAAATGCCTTTTGAATGGGAGTGCTAGGGGCACTACAGTGATAGCATCAAAATCGCTATTTCGAAAATACTAAGGAGGCTCGACACAACATGAAACTGTGCTATAAGTACAGTATCACCAGGGGCTCTACACATGAACTCGAGCATTGACGACATTGTTTGTGTACACAAAGCTTACTAAAAAGAAAGGTTTTGTACGACTTCAAGAGTCGAGAAGACCCTTGTCTCAAAATATATTCAATAATTTTAGCAATTCTCATTTGCTACTTAAATCTAAAACATAAAAAAACAAACAAAAAAACATCAACTATTAAATCAAATTAGCGCAGAATCAACTTTGCGCTGCTGCCCGCGATCGAGTCAAGGATCAGCCAAATTTCCACGTGCATCTTCAAGAGCGGATGTTTTGGAAAGTGCTGTGGCAAGTTTTTGTGCCATCTAGTGGTTTAGAGGAAAATAAAATCAAAGACGCCTTTTACTCCAGTGCGCCTTTAGCCCTGTTGTACCTTAAATACCACTATGTTTTTATGTTAACCCCACAAAATATTTTTGTTTATAATTTCACCTACGTAAAGCTAAAACAACCAAATAATTTAACATTTTAATATATATAAAAAAATGCCACAAAGCTTCTGTGAAGATTTTTATAGTGATGATGCAAAATTAATAATAGAACAATAATTTGAATTAATTGATTTAGTTTGAACTGATTCATTAAATGTTAATCAAACTTATCTACTGTAACACCTTTTTTAAGGTTTCAATTAGGTAAAGCATTTGTTTCATGCATCTTACATTCACGAAACACTAAAGAAGAAGGATTACGAATAAACTGACAAACGAATGACATTTAGGGAAAATTAAATAAACTAAGACTTTAGAAAACTTAAGCACACTAAAACCACCCCAATATTCACAATGTGAATAATTTTGGCAAAAATATGATTAATAAATACATATTGGCTAGGCTTATATTAAAGCTTCCATTCATAAAGAAATTTTCCCATGGTTGTTAAATGGTTAAAACTTGCAGATGTCAATAAGTGCTCCTAATTATTTTTACACAAACCTAAGATTGACCCTAAAACCACCCACTTTCTAACTGTCTTCCCGCTGGATTCAGAAAGCAAGGGAACTAATTGTTGGGCTTGTTCAGACCACCCCCACATCGATAAAGACAGACAGCCTTTGAATCCTGAGGGACCATTGGCCAATGCATGGGCTGATGGATTGTTGAGCTTTCTCACCAGACATTTTTATTGGTGCGTCTTTTACTGAAAAGGACACAATCGTGCTCGAGCAGGGCTCTGACAGACATTGTCCACATTCAGACTGCATTGTGCTTGTTCGTGCGTGAACGTATCCAACACGACTCACTTTGAAGAGTCAACAAAGATTGCGTTTCGCATCGGATGCATCTGACCTCTACTTGCCTACGTTGATGTTGGTTTGAAATGAATCATCGAAGTGAAAACTGAAGTAATATTTGCTACTATACAGAAATCTAAATGAAAATGCTTAGGGGATTCATAACCATTAGCAAGAGAATATAGTTCAATTCAGATGAGTGCACTTGAGACTGTTGGTGTGGAAGGTGAACAGTAGACAAAGTCTGTGCTTGAATATCCACAACAGTGTAATCGCTCTCTGAAACTAATTAGAATTTTACTGTAAATGAGTGAACAGCTCTTGGAGGGCCAGATCCAGTTGAATAGCTGAATGAGATAATTAGCTTTGCACAGTAGAGAAAATGAATTTTGTCTTTGATACTTCAGTGGTGCTATGGATGTGCTAACCTAAAGAAATAGCATCACAAGCAGATTATTCTGTATTTATAGGGATCAACCATCTATACACAAGGAAAGAGTTTGATGTTAACATGTTAATAGTTCCAGTGTGTTAAGTTTCTCAGGCGAGTAAAACATTCTTGACCTTGTGTTGTATTGTGTACATCTGTAAAGCCAAAGTATACAGTATATTGGAAGATGGTTTACTGAGGTCAACACAAAATGTCAAATATGTTAGGATCATAGGCAGTTATTTTGCACTTGCACCTCTCTACATTGCTAAGTGTTTTTTAATAGCATTTACAGTACAAAAAGGGAATTTTAAAGAATGAAGCGATCAGATCAGTGAAGCTCAAACAGTCCAGAACAACAGTCTTCATTTGTCATACATATTTCAGCTTTCGCCAACTGACATTTCAAAGACTATCTACAGTAGACGGTTGATCATCAAAGCCCTACAGTGAAAAACAACGTATCTGAGAGACTTATCTCTCCTTAGTATTGTAATTATTAAAAGTTTACTGTTCCACACTCAAAGCTGTTGTATAATTTCAGAAGTCTTGAATATAACACAGTGGTCACATGAACCAACTGAATAGTTCATTCATGAGTTCACACTTATAGTGCTTTTTGTGATTTTGCAGCTTGCAAGCCCACTTTCATTATATGAAAAGGATTCACCTTTTGTGTCCATGGAAGAAATAAAGACCTTCGGGTTTGGAACAACACAAGGGTGAGTAAATGATGACACTATTTTAGTTTTTGAGTAAACCATCCCTTTTTATAACATGATTGAGTGGACTATGTAGTTCATTTATTGAATCGTAAGAATTGCTACTATTATTTTTAAATATTATTATTTAAACACGGAACATTTCTTATTCTTTAGAGGCATTTAGATGATATATGTATCATTTCAGTATCTATTGGCATTTAAATTTGTCTTTTTAGCTGAATGGGGGTAAATGAAATCTTTGCATCTGACATTTTGCACCTCGGGGGGGAAATGCCTGTGGTATTTTGTGTTGTACCTTCTCAGCAGGTATGAAAATCATTCAGATGTTGAATATTTTAGTGAGCTGCTTCACTAATGGGGTTGTCAGTATAGTTCAAAATGGCTCTATTTGGATCAAATATTTTAGAAATTGGTGAAATTTTATCACTCTGAGCACCTCGGTGTGGTACGGTTTCAACAACGTTTTTCTGTTAAGTTTACGCACATTTCCTTTAAAAAAGAAAAAGAAAAAAGAATTGACTATAATAACACCTACAAATCTAACTCTTATATGTACTTAATATAATCTTTCAAAGAGCGAGAAATGTGTAACATTTTATGAAAGCTGTTTTATTTAACTGACGTAACTGAGAGACTATCTGTCCTTGTTTTACAAGTTACATACATGTAATCTCTCTATTCTGTCTGTTTGGGGGGATGGACATTGTTAAGTTAGAACTTATTTATTGCATCACAATTTATTAATGCTTTACTATTGGCTAGGTAATTGTTTTATTTGTTTATTATTCATGCAACAATACTTAATAATAACAAGCATTGCTATATGAATGATAAGATAAGAACTTTGCCGGTGCTCTTATGAATGTTTTTATCATGACTTTGTGAAAGGTTAACTTCTAAACTAAATTAAAAATAGCATAAGCCGCCTTCTTGGTCAGTGTTTGCATATTTTATTCTGTAACCTACTTGTTCAACAGATGGTACTAGTGTTATACTGTATAAATGCATACAGTTTCTTACAGATAATATCAAGATGATCATTGCGTTTGTCATCCCGAATATGGCATTCTGTCAGCAATAACCTGTTTTGGAAACAAGATAAAGATATCGCTAACCTTAACCTGCAACATCCCATTTTATTAACTTCCCAAAGTGTCACGTTAAGTGAAAAAAACAACAACAACTCTCACTCAAGTCCTGTTCACTCAGTCAGCGTTTCACAGTGACATGAATCACTCTCCATAATTTTCACACCACTGACATTAAACAACCTAGCAAACTGTTTCAACTGAAATATACATGCAGTCACTCATAGGAGGAGTTTTAAATGACTAATTAGTCATTGAGAACACTTCACATTTTCCGAGGTCCGGACCTCGGTGACCTCATAGCTGGTTACGGCCATAAATCAGTGCTGATTTTTGGGTGCTGCCCCAGAGAACGCCCTAGATCAGTGGTTTTCAAACTGTGGGTCGCGACCCACTTGTGGGTCACACAGTGAGAAAAGGTGGGTCGCACAAAGGCACTTAGCTGCAGCTAATTTACGTTACGATGAGTGAAACAAAACCGTCCGATTAATGACCAAACGACTATGAGTTTTAGCGCCCGCCAAAGTGTTATTTGATCGCTGAGTAATGTAGATGAACTGCTGCGCTTGTGACAGAGTCACAGAGAACGAGCAGAGAGAGTACTCGGTCGCGCGCGCGCGCTCTCTCTCTCTCTTCGGAGCCAGGCGAAAGTGTAAAAAAGACTTCACCGTCTCCAAACTAAGCGCTGTCTTGCTCTCTCTCCCTCGCACATATTAATCAAAATAAATCTTGTCTTCCTCAATTACCGCTGGGTGTGAATTGTGCTAAATAAGTTGTTGCCTTATCTTCTCTGAAAAGCGTCCCAGACATTCAGCTGACATAAAACAACACTTTAATTAAACGAAAAAAACTATCCAGTGATGAAATGTTTTCTGTGTTGACACAAATCTTGGATGTCTATGTCCTAACTGCTGGGATAATCACACAACGCGCATGACACGTCCAATTCGCAAACTAATTACTCCTTTGAACGATTCATTTTAATGAATGGACAACTGATCTTTCCAACAGTGAACTCAGGAGACGTTTGAATCAGTAACACTTTACAATAAAGTTCTATTTATTACATAAATTACATAAAAAGTACAGTTTGCTTACTCAAGCTTAAGCTTTAAAATAAATAAAACCCCTTGTTTTTTTTTTGAAAAGCATATGACTACATTTTCCCACACAGTGCTATCAAGAATCGATAAGAGAATCGTTAAAGAATCGGGTCGATAATCAGAATTGTCAGTGGCATTATTATTATTGATAAAATCTTATCATTTCCCATCCCTATGTGAAGACGGTAAAATTATAATCAAACATTAAAGAACATACATGTTTTTAAAAGTTTTTTTAAGAGTTAAAAGTTTAAAATATTTTGCTAACATGAAGGCTTGTCACTGTCAGTCTTTTTACATCAGTGCAAAACTAGGGAATGCAGATTGAGACCATCAGCATGCATTGATTAATCCCATGGCATGTAGCAAAAAATAAAATAAAAAAAATAATTTGCGACCACTGAGAAAGTTGGTAGCACCAGTGCAAGTGGGTCTTAAGATTGATTATACTTGTCTAGGTGGGTCCTAGAACGAAAAAGTTTGGGAACCCCTGCCCTAGATGACTGTTTATCACCGTTGCCTGTATATGACATTGCTGTTATGTATTCACGTCAACATGTACTGACTAAGGTGGAAAAAGATCATCTAAGTTCTTCTATCATTTTACAAGCTGTGGATTACAGTTTGATAAAGGACTCCGCTTAGATCTGGCACGCTCTCTTCATGTTTCACAGCATCACGCAATCCATCTGTTCCTTCTGTGATCTGCTGGAGATTCTCCTGTTTATTTAGTCTCTCCTTATCTTCACTTAGGTTTATGTGGGGTGTGTTAAATTCAGCAGTAATCATTGCGTGATCCAGTTTTTAAGATCACAAAGACTTTTCTTAATATTTTAAATGGCATCATCAAAACATCATTTAGATCCATTTAGATCTCTCCTGCCAGCTTATATTTCAAATAACACCGTAAAAGATTCATAGAAGTATTCCATATGACTTACACATTATATTTCAAGTCGACTTGAGCCATATGTTGGAATGGCATGAGTTTGAGTCAATATTATAATGTCAATGAATGCAACATAGCCATGTGAAAAGATTGTATTGAATGTGCACTTGTAGCGTACTTCAAATCTTAAAAGTCTATTTCAAAAACTGCTTGCAAATAATATATTAATGTGACCAAGTATACATAAAGGGAGTATACTTTCATGACACGCTTAATTGCACCTTGTAAAATGTTTTACTTTAAAGTAGATTTGAAATCATTGTTTTAATGATCTTTGGTCATGCTTTAAAGAAGTACAGTTATTTTGATGTGTTGACTAACGTAGTAATGCACATGTAAAGATGATTATAATATTAACTGTAGTGTGTTATTTGATATTACATTTAAAGTTAATATATTTTACATGCACTAAATTGCAACTTCATAATTAAATGTGTAATTGAAATATATTTAAATATAGTTATAATTATAAACATTTTCAATTATTCAAAATTAACATGCAGTTATTTATGTGTTCAAAACCATTAATTTTTCACTTCTTATATTATTTAAAGTATATGTTTTCCATAGTAAGCACTCTCTTTTTTTGAAGTATGCTAAAGTGTGCTTATTTGTGTATTTAGGTGCACTTTTCCTTTAAGGTATACCACATTTGTCCATTGTTATAGTGTATAGATTTTGTGTCTCAGTCCATTAGGAGCTAGACACCTTATCCCTGATTCAGCTTTCCATGATGAATCATTGCTAGACAAACAGGGAACATGAATCTGAGGATGGTAATCTGAACATTAAAGGATAATTCAGCAGGAAAAAAACAAAAACAATGGAGTGGTAGATAGAACAAAAGAGGTGTGTTGACGACATGAATTGCCTCAATCTCCAACAAAGTCCTCCAAATCTCCAGAGCCTGAGCTTGACGTTGGCAAGTAAAGCAGTAAATAAAAGACTCTTGTCAGAGTGATCTTCCCTCAATAAAGCCTAATAGAAAGGCTGGCGTACGTTTATGCCGGGGTTTACTGTACGCCGTAAAACATTGAACAGGGGGCTGTAAACGTAGAGTAATGAGATGGGTGAAAAATGGCTCTTCCTCACAGAGGCATCTGGATAGGAAAGGGCTGAGCTCACTGTACACCTTGACGTCTGAGCTGATATTCAACGACTAATATGGCAACTCAATTATCTGCCCGACCCCTCATTAGTTCCCCATGCCCTGCGTGGAGTTACGGACGCGGGTTTTAGCGGCATTATCCTCACGCACCTGCTTTCTGGGACGCTGCTGGAGCAACTCGGCCCCAGCACTCGAATTCTCTGTCGCCTTTCATTTCTCAACCCTATTATATCCCAATCCCCACCCACAGTGGGTAACTGGCAAGCCTGATCACCGTGACGATTTGTTTTCACTGGCAGCCCAGGGTGGGGGCCACTGCTCTTTTTTCCAGAGAGACTCCGATGAAGACATGAGAGGAACACTGTTACACACAGCTGTCAGAGCTGATAGGGACAGTAGAAAAATGGTGCCACTTGTTTTTTTCGTTTTGTTTTGTTGCTGCTAAAGTTTGAGTGCACAATAAATAAGCCTTTATTTCCCCGGTATCCCAGAGTATGAATATTAATACATGCCTTTTGCTATAAATCCACATGTTTGGAGTCAGTAAGCTATTATTAAAAATTCTGAATAATTTGAAAAGTTTGACTCAGAATTGAGACTGATGGTAGAAAACTTGAAGGAAAACAAATGATTTGTAATAGCTCGGCTTCAGTGAAGCATATAGGATGCTGTGAAAGAGAAGGGTTGATGCTTGTTTTCGTGCAGTTCCCTATGGAGTTCTCTATGATGCAGGCTGCCCCAGTCTTTTCCCCAGGCAAGGGACTATGAAAGAAGATCACGTCAGGATGGCCACTGTGTTAGATACTTCAAAGAGGACGTTTCAATTCCCCCATTTTAGCTTCTGTCAATCCAGGAGGTTGCAAGACATGAGTTCAGGGGTAACTTCTTCTATTGGGATTGGAGTTGGTTAAAAGGTCAGTGCGTCTCAATGTGTGACTCCGCATAACACACTCTCATGGCAATTCATTACTATTTTTGATGGTTAATTCATTTGAATTTGTACAGTCTCATTTGTACATTTTTGTATGATCTGATTACATCAGTTGGTTTAGGGATGGACCCTCATGCTTACGTTTTCTTTGTCTCATGAGATCGGGTGCGAGAAAAACAATTCTAAGTGTGGTAACACTTTAGTTTAGGGTCCAATTCTCACGATTAACTAGTTGCTTATTAGCATGCTTATTACTAGAATATTGGCTGTTTATTAGTAAAGCACATATTAATGCCTTAATCTGCATCACCATATTCTACATCCCTTAATCCTACCCAGTACCTACATTTAGCAACTACCTTACTAACTATTAATAAACAGTAATTAAGAGTTTATTGAGGCAAAAGTCATAGTTAATAGTTAGTCAATAATGAAAACTGGACCGAATCTAAAGTGTGACCCTAAATACAAATAGAAGCAGCTTACCATATAATCATGTACCAGCTTTCTATATTTCCCATTGTAACATCCAGGGTTGTGCGTTAAATCAAACTACATGTTATGTTGTATAACTTGATCTTCTAACAGACTTCTTTCTGGTAATGTATGACGGACTTCTCCAATCATTTAGGCTACGTTCACACTGCAGGCTGAAACGACCCAATTCCGATTTTTTTGCCCCTATGTGACCTGTATCTGATCTTTTCATGACAGTCTGAACGACACAGATCCGATCTTTTCAAATGCGACCCAGGCCACTTGGGTATGTGGTCCAAATCCGATACGTATCCGATCTTTTGAAATGCGACTTCAGTCTGAACGGCCAGGTCACATGTATCCGACCCGCACATCATTGATACGCGACAAACGTCATAATTCTGCGTTGAAGTAGGCGGGAATGAGAAGATAAACAACAGTAACACTCACATCAGTATCCCACCACTCCTGGCTGCGACTCCGCACCCACACGTTTCTCTGTACCGACGTTGCTACCACTGCTCCACAAAACACCATGGCCAAAAACCTTGTTCTCCTCCTTCTTTTTAATTTTCTTCTTAAAACGAGAAGATTGTAATTGTGCTGGCTCCGTTGGGAAAATAACTTTGATATCGCTAAACGAGCTCCACTGTTGACATCCATGTTTAGCTACTTCCGCAAACAACAAGTGACGTCGTTGACGGGTCGCATTTAAAAGGAAATGTGAACGGCCTTGCAAAAAAATCGAATTTTTTCAAAAAATCGGAATTGAGCATTAAGCATCAGTGTGAACGCAGCCATAGTCAGTTTAAACCCGGTCACTTTCTTACCATTGACTACAAGATAGCACTCAAATTTGCCTCGTCTAATCAAAAACCGGTGGATAGAACCAAGTCTCTGTCCTATAAATATAATTTTTTGACAATCTGTTTCACCCGGATGTATGTCACAATATAGAAGTAAAGATATGTCTCTACAGCTGTTTCATTGGAATTTATTGGCTGCAGAGAGCACAGAACCATGAAATTAAAGAGACATTTTGAATGTGAATTTTGCATACTGTTGCAAATAAATATTATCTAATTTTTTTTTATAAATACTGTTTTTCCCAATATGAATAGGTATAAAATAATTGAATTTAAGTACAATTTTGTTTACTATAGTTTTGTTGGTAGTGGGTCGCCATTTGATGTCCTACTATTTATAAAACATGGGTCTTACAGCTAGCCTGACTACGTCAGACTTCGTACTTCCGCTCAATTTCAGTTCGCTTCTGTACTCAGTCTGAGATAGCGACCTATCTCTCAGTTTTCCTCCGTTCTGAAAACAGTCGGCCAATCAACGAACAGAGGGCGGGCTGAGAGCCGTGACGTAGACGCTGATTGTACCGTGGATGCGTAGATTTACTTCACATAATCTGCAAAAGTCGTTCACAGCCATGTTCACTCCGGTATTTCGCTCGATGGTTTTGTTTTCGCATCATACACAGTGGAAGTTCGATGCGGCTGAGCCAGCGCATAACACACGTCATAACCAAACGTTATGTGATTGGCTTACGATGATCAATGATTTTAAACTTCAGACAAGCACATTTCATCATGTTGAGCTATATAAAATGTATTAGTTTTATGTACATTTGATCACCTGCTCACCTGTCTAATAAAGTACATGCAAGAGCGGCGTCTCTGTCAAGTTGAAGTTAGTCGTGGACGTGAAGCTCTCGGCATCTCAAAAACGCCACGCTGATATTGATCCTCATTTTAGTTCTCCTTTTGTCCCAAAGTCTGCTTGCCATGGTCCATAATGTTTGAACGAAACAACAACAGTGTGAGCGTGCCGCTAGACGTAACGCAGTTGTCCATGTCTGTCGTCATAGTTACTGTGGCAGTACGAGCAGAAACCAGGGAAATTGTGGATATTACGTCATTGACAGGTGAACATGACCAGGGACGAGCCATTATTTAAAATTGAATTTTCTCTGAAATTAAAAATCTTTGGGAACTTTTGGGAATTGTAAGTACAGAACTGCAGGAAACATATCACATGTGCAAGTGATTTTTTGGATATTTTATGACAAAAATCGTACATATTGTACCTTTAGGCAAAATCCGTTAAGACCCACTGTACAGCTTATTCTATAGATTTATCCTGTTGGTTTATATGTACTAGTTTATGCTATAAGACTAAGCTAGGTTGAGCGCCTTTGCAGCTAAGTTGAGTGATGTAATCATCATGCAATATCTGGTCTCTTTTATTACTTATGTGAGCACTTGTGAAGAGAGTGTCTTCAGAGTGTTGATTAAGGACGGTTGGTGGTGGTCTGAGAGAGTGTGAGGGAGAGTGAGAAAGAGTGTGTGTGAAGGAAAGAGAGAGAGGTGATGAAGATGAAGGGCTTGGCAGGGGAGTAGTGGGTGATTCCACAGCTCACAGGCTTGACGATTCCACGGACAAATACAATGCAAATAGGATTTTACACCATGTTGTCAGGCAAAGCTTGGAGCTCCAATCTGGCGAGACCACAGTGGGAACTGGAGGCTAACAATAGCAGACAGTGTTTCACACATAAAGAACCGTATGTTGAGCCAAAGTGAGCGGGCAAGCAAGTTCATAGAAACTGCGGTGAACTTCTCTGTCGAGTTTCACCCAATAAAGGAAACCACTTTTCACATGTTTCCACAAGCTGAACTAAATGTTTGGGGAAAATTAGGTGCAAAAAACATTATGATGTTATGAGATGAAACAGTAATAGGCTGTGGTTCAAAACTAATGAAGTGCATTGTTGTTTACAAAGACAACTTCTTAACTGAAAGAGAACTTAAAGCGACCGATTTAGACACTCTACATAGGCAGCAATTCTGTGTCATCACACAACTAGTGTTCCTCACATGAAGCACAAGCAATTTTTTTTTACATTTGATGTGAATAGAGTTTGCCATTGGCATGTTGCTAAGCTAAACAATGAGATACTAAAATGGCATAAAATGCTTGGGACACAAATACTGGTTAAAGTTATTTTAAATACAACTGTTGTTTAGTGAATTATAAATGAAGTAAATCTATAAATTATATAAATTATACAAAACAAGTAATCTTAGCAACACAATTATCTAGTATTTTATTTTAATTTTTAATTTTTTTTACTTTTACCTTCTCTGCAAGAACTTACAACAGAGTTCAGGTTTTTTAACCTTTTTTTTTTTTTTTTAGCTTTAAAAAACCATTGGATACTTC